>CM020511.1:6790000-7175000 GCA_009823395.1 Thamnaconus septentrionalis | reverse complement strand
CGACAACGGCTTTTGCTCAAACGCAACCTGGACAAAACCTTTCTACACACACACACATAGAAACCAAGGCGATGACTCATCACGCTGTGCGTCTTCGTGGGCGCACACAGCGACTGACTGTGCATTTCGCTGTGTGTATATATTTACCCTCGGTGACAGGTGGGAATGCGCCAGGGGTGAGAAGTGCGAAACCCAACTCGACTGTAGAGACGCGCTGGACGTGGAGCGCACGCACGCACACGCACACACACACACACACACACACACACACACACACACACACACACACACACACACACACACACTTCCCCTTGCACTTGGACGAAGATCTTCACACACCACACACAGACCGCTGATGCCCCCCACCCTCTCCTCCCCCCTCCCTGCGCCCTCCCTCCGCCGACCACCAGGGCGTCCCTCTCCTCGCTCCCTCCGTTCCCACGCTGCATCATCGGCTTTACCGCGGAAACGACTGAGCAGGAAGACGACTGGGCTTGACGTGTAGGGACAGATTACTTTGCAGAAATGTGTGTGTGTGTGTGTGTGTGTGTGCGTGCGTGCGTGCTGTGTGTACGGGGTCATGGGTTTTGATAAGCACACTTCTGTCATGTGCTTTTTTAACGTGTTCTCTGTCATTATGATCGGACAAGCTCGGGCAAGTGCAAGCGAAGGCTGCCAACCTTCCACTTGAGGGTTGTTGTTTTGACGAGCATCCACTTTCACGTGCACACACGCGCGCACGTACACACACATACACACACATACACATGCACGCACGTGAACATCTTGTGTGCCCTCCGGGTGAGGGAATCGCTAGGCGGCAACCGGTTTTTAACCGCTGACCTTGCGGTTCCATTTGCAGGCGTGAACGTGATGCTGCGCATGATCGCCGTGAAGGCGGCGTCCAACCCGCTGGTGGAGATCACGCAGGACGGCGAGACGCTGTCCATCAGGACGTCCACCACGGTGCGCACCACCCACATCACCTTCACCGTGGGGCAGGAGTTCAACGAGGCCACGGTGGACGGACGCCCGTGCACGGTACGCCCCGGACGCTTTATCCTCATTTCTCTCTCTCTCTCTCTCTCTCTCTCTCTCTCTCTCTCTCTCTCTCTCACGGGGAAGAAAAAGGGGGGATTTACATCAACCTATTTGTTCTGGCTTCTCGTCATATTTTGACTGAGCGCATACCTCACCACTCCCATCGGTCTCCCAGGGCCTATCAGGCTGCACTTGTGTTCTCCTTCACGGCCTTTACGACCCCATTCAACTTCTTATCCTCTCTCGTGCACCCCCCCCACACCCCCCTCCCCACCACCACCACCACCCTCCTTTGCCCTTCCTTTCCTCCCCCTTGGTTCCCTTGCCCCCTTCCTCCACCCCCCAAACCCCCCGAGTGGAATCTGTTTGTCTATCTCCAAAGCAAACACACTGCAACCAGCCGACTGCCAGCAATGATGAGCACACTTTGAGTCATCGCCTCTCCTTCACCTCCCCGCTGCACAATTCCTCAGTCTTCGCTCGTCACACTGCTTCCCTTTCCCAAGTTTCGTTGCGCAATCATCGATTTAAACATGCAGTGATTTGTTTCGTCTTCTTCTTCTTCTCCTTCCTCTACTACTTCATCACCTGTTGCCTGCTCACAGAGTTTTCCACGTTGGGAAACTGACAGCAAGATCAGCTGCGAGCAGAAGCTGCAAAAGGGCGAAGGGCCAAAGACGTCCTGGACCCGAGAGATCACCAACGACGGCAAGCTGATCCTGGTAAAGCAAACAACCTGCCCCGTTACTGTGCGCAGATTAGATTCCAGGGAACAACAAGGATGACGCTTGAGATTAAAGAGCGACGGCTGCGCTGTTAGGGAGTCCGTTCCTGTGAGGATGTTTGCTCACAAAGCCTTGGCTTTTATAAAGTAAAAGTGAAATTTCTTGTGAGTCTGCTTTCAAGACTTATAATTACTCAGGACAGAGTTGGAGGTTGGTGTCTTTATATCAGATGGCTGCTCATTACCGAACTAACTGCCACAGATGTGCACAAAGAGCTTGTGAATGAACCAGGAGTTATTAATCAAACCCATGTTCGCTCACACTGTTCATTAGACATTTAATTAATTAGTCAACGACTTCATTAATTAGTCAACTCATTTGAGATATGAGTAATTCTTCCCAAGATGACTGTCTAGCTTGGAAATTCTGTCATTTCTTTCATGACTTTCAGCTTGATGTTTCATCGTAACAATTTACCATTAAGTTTCACACTGACTGTGTTTAGGCTCACACAAACTGTCCTGTAGTGGTGTTTAATTGAGTTTTAGCTTAGTCCTGTTGTGTTTTGTAAATAAAAAATCCCCAAAAAAACAAAAAACGTCCTCCTAAAAATGTCCCACTGCAACCATCTCCTGTCTTTTCAGACCATGAAAGCCGACGATGTTGTCTGCACCAGAGTGTACGAGCGACAATGAACAAGAGCACTTCTCACTTTTTTCCTCCACCCAGGCACCCGCATCACCGCTTGCAACACTACTCCCCTTTGCGAAGGCAGCGCTGTGACTTAGAAGGCTACATTATTTCTATTCCAGTATGTCTGATAGTTTGTACTAATTGTGGTAATTGTAATTGTTTGGTCACATTTCTACACAGTGGTAATGAGTTACCTGTTGGGTCTCTTTATGGTCCATCCACGGGTTTAAAATGCGTGTATGTGTGTGCGTGTGTGTGTGTGTGTGTGTGTGTGTGTGTGTGTGTGTGTGTGTGTGTGTGTGTGTGTGTGTGTGTGTGTGTGTGTGCACGTATACAGAGAGAGGTGTGACTATACATTTGTAGATGTGTAAAGGACTCTGAGCTGTTTCATCCTTCCTGCTAATTTTTCAGCTGCGTTCCCTCTCTCATCCTTTAGCTCCACCTACAACTTTTTCTTTCTCTGTCACTATAACATTGTATATTTATTATGACACTAGAGGTTTGATACTGTAAGGCTTACGTTTTTACTTTGTGTCTCTTTTATATCAAATGTGAACGTAGGAAACAACAGTTTCTGTTGAAGAAATTCAATAAAGCACGATGTTAACGCATTTCGACTGAGGTTCCTCCTGTACTGAAAACCTTTCTGAAGCACAGAAGGCATTTAACAGGATAATTTTTTTATGGTTTGTGTGTGCAGCTGCAGATTATGTGCGCATACAATGGCTCCATCTTATTTTAGGTTTCCCGTCAGCTGTCCCGAACTAGAATAACTTGTCTGTCTCTAAGGATCCCACTTGTTCCTTCTCAGCTTTTTATCATCATGACTCTGTTCTGTCTGTTAGTCCTCTCTCTGCCCTATGCCTTATTTATTTCTATCTCAACATATTTCAAGACTGAAAATGACACCATTACACCTCTGCGTCTGCCTAATCTATGCAAGCAGCCTCAAACATGCAGGCGATAAAACATAAAAGCAAAGATAAGAAAATTGTGAAATAATAGTAAAAACTTTGTTCAAGCGTAATGCCTGAGAAATTACCATTGAAAAGTATATATAATATTAAAGGTCAAGAGCCCAGAAGAAATGAATACCAACATAAACATAGAAATATGTTTATATGTTTATATATCATGTACCTCTGATCTTGCTCATTCAGTGTATCATTTGTGTTCTAAATTTCTGATCACAACAACAACATTTTTTACCTGAGTAAAATTCTCAGTATGATACCATTTAAGCAACTGCTGAAATGTAAACTGCAAGATTTATTGACTCTTGTCACAGACTGAACATTGACGCTAAGCTAACTAGTGGTCATCTCTATTTTCATGAGTCCTGGCTGTGGAGTCAACAATGCTAATCTCATTTCCCTTCATGAGAATGAGCACTAAAGAGCAGATTTTGCCCTCTGTTTGGAGTCACTCATGAAACACTGGGTTTCAGCTCCCTGCTTTTACGTTGTCCCTTACCTCAGTCCGGAGGTCATCTCAAAGGTGTCATCACTGACCTGGGGACGTACCAGACGTAACGTCACAAATCACCCATTTCCTGACATTTTAGATCACACTTTCTAAAAAGTAGAGGCATTTAAAAAAAAGCAAAGGATCGACTTTATACTTTTTTGTAAAATTCACTGATATAACACACAGATTATTGTTCAAAAAAACTTACATTGATAAAGAGGATAATATTGGACCTTTACCACCACAATAAACATCTGTTATACTAATTGCCCAGGGGAGAAAAAGACAAATAGACCGGGGTCCACTTTAGGTGGGACACTGTGGACCACGTCCAGTAACCAAATGGTCAGAGTGGGCGTGTCTACGACATCAGGAAATGCCAATTGGATTGCAGGTTGCGGCTGATTGACAGCAGATGTGCTTAACAAGCAGTGGGCCGCCCGGGGACCTGGAAATGAGACAGGGGCTGGCGAGAGAGACGGATGACCCCGGGTTCACACACGTGTACACGCACACAGTTATACAACAATTAACAGGTCTACAGGGAGGATTCCTGAAAGATGCAAAGCCAGTTTTTTTTCCCACCCTCAAACTCAAACTGTCCCAACTTGAATTCGCCTCTCGTCCTGCAGCTGTGTGGAGTTACAGTGTGACCTCAATAAAAAACCCTCCTCTGGCTTCTTCCCTAATAAAAGGGGTAAATAACCGCCCCTCCCTCGCTGTTTATGACCCCCTGTGGCAGTAAAAGGCAGCTGTCTGGCCCCCTTCAAAAACGCCGGGCCCGCACCGGACCCCTGTAAAAAAACACCAACATACACACATTCGCATACCAAACTGAAACACACACATTCTGTGGACTCTTCACACGTACCGTCAAACACTCACACTGTACGCGTGGGCCAGTAAGACCCTGTCGCGGCTCTCCCGAAAGGTGAACAGGGAAGTGTGTGCGTGCACACATGCATTCTCTCTCTCTCTCTCTCGATCTCACACACGCACACACACATACACACACACAGAAAACCTGGGGGAAAAACGCAGCACCTCAAGGAGGCCTGAAATACACCCCAGGTCTGTGTCTGGCTGCCTGCCTGCAGCACTGACCCTGCTGGTGTTGCATTTGATGGAGATGGTGGCAAGGAAAAAAAACAAAAGAAAATAAGAAAATGAAAAAGTGGCTGCAGCAAGCGATCCGTCAGGATAAGTTGGAAAATGGGAAAATAGTTTCTAAAAAGTTTTGTAAGTCAATTGTAAGTCAATTGTTGAGAGGAAAACTACTAACGATGGTGCGTGCATGTTGGGGGGTGGGTGGGCCGGAGAGGCGCTGGAGTCAGACTGGAGGCTGTCAGTTGACTTATGTGCAGGCAGGAGGGCAGTGTGTGTACTTGTCTGCATACTTGGCTGTACGTCACAAAAGTCAAGGCAGGTGATTTGTGGTCCAGCGGAGGCAATTATTGCCACACGGGTCAAACGGATCCTGCGTCAGACAGTAAAGAAGTCATGGGTGGGGGGGGGGGCAGCAGAGAGCTAGGCTGAAGAGTTGGGAAGCAACCTCCACCCCGACCCGTATCACCTTGATGGGCTGTCATTTCACACACACACACACACACACACACACACACACACACAAAAAGGAGCGACAGCGGGAGTTGGACAACACTCCCGCTTGCACACTGTACAGAAGATTTACATCCGCACGAATGCAAAGCTGTTGGGCTGTACGGACCGACACACACATCACAACACGGGTCACATGCAGCGGCCCCCTGTGTAGAACACAACGAGACCACCCATGCTGGAAAGCGTTCAGGGAACATGTAAAGCCTCGGTCAAGGGCGGTGCGCATGAAGGCATCACACAGACCCGCACGCACACACACACACAGGGTCTCGGTTTTAGATGGTTGTACAGTTCAAATGACTTTACCGGTGAGAAGAAAGTGAAAATGGTTACACATCTACACTTGGCCCCGCAGTCACTTCAGCAGGGGGGGAAAAAGAGGGCTGAAGTGGAAGACAACACAGAGGGCTGGAGGCAGAGACCACAGACGAGGAGACCAAAAGACTCTTTTAAACGTCCTTAACCTCACTTAAAAATGGGCCATCGTTAATTCCCTCACACAAAAAGAGGGATTTGTTTGTGCATTTTGCTCAGACATGTAGTGTCAGCTTTCATGGGAGAGTCCCCGAACTGCCGGTCGTCGGCCTTCCGTTAGATTACTCATGCATGCTGACTTCCAGTAAAGCAGTGGTGGGCTGAATGGAGTCTTTGTGGAGATGAAGAATGTGATGATAAAAAAGTGATTGCAGACTCTGGGTCTGACCCCCGGGAGATGATGGGAAGATGGCCACGATACGGCCGCGTGAGGAGCAAAAGGGGATCGGAGGACTGAACCCAATGTAGTCAGTCTGTGTTTTTTTGTTTTTTTTTTTTGATACGTTACGTAGTTCAGGCGAAACAGCATAGCTGCAAAGCGAGGAAAGGAGAGGGAGCGCCTGTGTGAATCCAAAGAAAAGCTCAGGGATGGGAAAGTTTCTTAGCGGTTTACAGATACAAGAGCAGAGAACATTTGAAAACGAAAAAAAAAACAAATCAACGGTGAGTGTTTAGTGTGAGCAGGTGTGCCCACATACTTTAGAGCCTGTAGTGCATGCACACGCACACACACACACACACACACACTTACACACACACACAGCCACTGGCAAAATGCTATAGAGACACAGAGAGGAGGAGGACGGGGGAGAGCATGAAAAGACGAGCCCTGCAGGCTCATCAGGCGTCACACAGTCATCAACTGTCAGAACGGCATGACTCACTTCTTTTTATAGGAATCTGCTAACTGTAAAGACACACATACACACACACTGAAATACAGGCTCCTGAGCCCGTTTTTTTTTTTTTTTATCCTTTCTCACAGTTCTGAGTTCATTATTGTGCATTTTGAATCCCCCGTTCCAACCATAAAATCCCTGAATTTTTTTTTTGTTTAAACGTATCAGAAAAATGTGACCGCAAGACGACTAGATATTGCGGCCTGCATTTGATTTCTGCACACATGCGGTTTAGATCATCACCTTCCCTTTTGCTCTGCCTCTCTCGCTCTTTTCATCTATTTCCTCTTGACCAGCTCCAGAGAGAAGGGGGTGGGGGTGGTGGAAGTGGGGGGGACGCAGGCCAAAGCATACCAGAGGCTAGCATGTCATAGCTGGATGCAGCCAAACATGGGGAGGTGGTGCTGTGGCGCTGTCTGATAAGTTGCAGAGGACCAAGACGTGGGTGAAACAGGGGTGAAGGAGGTGAGTCGAATAAATGGAAAAGAAAAAGTTCAAACCTGTGTGTGTGTGTGTGTGTGTGTGTGTGAGTGATCAAACAAAACACGCGCGTGCGTGAAAACAGCGAAACAGCACGCTTCATGAGAACTAATAGAGGTGAATGAAATTCAAGAACCTTCAACACAGGTCGATGCGCTAGCAGCTCAAGCAAGGCCGAACAGAAGTGACAGAAGGTGCGTTCACAAACACCGGTCCTTCACTACCATCCTACGCAGCCTCGCACAGGACGTCCAGGTCATAGAACGGCGCCGTGGCCTGAAGCTGCTTTCTATCCCACACAGTTGAGTTCGGAGTCTGACGTTGATTTACTCAGAAATCCAAGAGACAAAATATCCCATGGACATGCCAACTTATGGAGTCTGCTCAGCAGTGGACATTCCTTCTTGTGCCCCCTCATAAAATGTGCATTTACTCTGAAAGGAAAAATGTGCACACTGAGCTTCGGACGTCAGTTCAACTTTCAGTCTCTGCAGCTGTCGCTGATATAACTCACAAACAATGAAGAGACTTTCTGGATTCAGACTTTTTATTATTATTATTTTATTTTTTATTAAAGCAGAAATATTGTAGACGCAGCTGAAGCCAAGCAAAAACGCCCAGTTTACACCGCAAGGAAAATTTCACTTAATGTTCCACTCTGTGACATTTTAAGAGATCTATTGACATAAAAGGGAACAAAAAATACACATGCATGTTTTTATTATTTAGATGAGGTCACTAAAATACAGTAACTTGTGATTTTATTCTTTAATGACCACCACAGGTAAAAAATGTTGTGCTTTATTGTATTAGATAATACTAAATCTGTCCACCGGCCTTTGAAAGTGCATCAGTGTTTGTGAAATTTATAATAATAATATAATTAATAGTAATTTGATAGCAATAATACTTTGAGTTTACTTCTTTTAGATATGCAATTTAATGTGTAACGAATATTTTGTAGAAAGCGCAAATAGTTTCTTTGCTACAGACTAAAGTTGTGTTATTAGGTATCATTAGGTTTAAAAATCATGTTAAACATTTATACATCTGCCTGTGTGTGTGTGTGTGTGTGTGTGTGTGTGTGTGTGTGTGTGTGTGTGTGCGTTTCTGTGTTTGGCTCTCACGTCCGTTTTACCTCCATGTACTAATCTTAGGTTGTGTACAGTTAATTTTAGTTTCATGTGAGCGAGTGCATCTGATTTTGCTAGAGGCAAACAAACAAGCACCTAATGTGGGTCAGCAGAAATATTAACATCGCATGTGACCATTATGTTATTTATTGCAAATTACGATGATGTCATTAACATTATCCCCTAAATTTGATTACCTGTAAGTGTAATAACAGGGACAAGCTGGGTCAAGGGTCAAAGATAAAGAGAAGGCTCGAAGGTTTTATCGTTGGTAAGAGGTTCAATAATCTTTTTTTTTTTCTTTAAATAAAAAAAGCCTTGCCCTAATGATAGGTACTTAGAGAGTCACTGAGACTGTAAAGCCAAGGACACTGAGAGAGACCAATGTCCATTTGGCACTATAAGTGTGAGACAGTGAGCACGAAGACAGGGGTCAATTATCTCACAGCAATTATCTCGTCCTCCACTAGATTTATTAATCAAAGCTAATGAGGCTCCCCTCATCTCATGAAGTATTGGCCACATGTTAGTTTACTAAGAAAGCCATTATTTTGAGCATGACAGCAAAAATCAACCAAAACATGAGGAATTTGACACATAAAAGTTGGCACGTTCAGCCACAGCACAGTAATAGGGGCATAATGCTAGGCCATTATCGCCTGAGTCATCATAAATCACAGCCAGCCAGGGCAACCTGTGAATATCAGCCTGGCAGGAGTTCAGCGTTTATAATTCATTCGTGAAGGCAGAGCAGCATCGTGTGGTAATAAGAGGTATTGCAGTTGTCACGTCGCGGAGAAGGGGAATTAATGGCAGCAGATGCATGTCATTACAAGTGTAATAAATGATTATAATAGTAAAGCGAGTTCAAAACACAAGCAGACAAAGTTCTGATACGAAATATATATAGTTGAACAAAGAGTTTCGCATTCCACAACAACAGATGGCAGTGTCTGATAACATATTGCGTGTGAATAGAAGCGAAGAAGAAAGATTCAAGGGGCGGGGTTATGGCCAAAAAGATTGGTTTGTCGTTGTTTTGAAGACAAAAAGGCACCGCAACTTAACGTCACTCTTGATTGGTGAAAGGGACTGAAACACCAAGGAGAGGTAAACATAAGCACGCCGAGTTTAATTCTTGCATCGGCGATTGTTAGCTGCTAGTTAATAGCTCTCCTTAGAGTGTAAACGGTTGTCAATGCTAGTTAGTTAGCAGTTAACCCTGCGCTGCACATTCTCGAGTGGCAGCTCTTGCCTTTGTTAGTACCTGTTAACAAAGTCTCAATTTCCATTGCGTCGCAGTGCTGCATGTGCCCCGCTAAACTTCCACACTTGCACTAGTTTTTTTCTCTGCTTTTTTAGCAGCTCGTTAGTAAACTGGAAAAGTGCTTTTCACGTAGCCACATCTGGCTAACTCAGCCCCCCTCCCCCTTTAGCCTTCCCTCTGCTAGCAGCCATCTATCATGTTGGCAAGTCTGCCTGAAAATGAGGAAACCACTGATCTCTGACAAGCAACAGTTACGTTAGAAGTTGTTTCGTCCGCCACAGTCTATATATGTTGGAGGTATAAAGGTAAAGACTTCTCTATCTTGGGGTGTCAGAGAGCTGTAATTGTCGGCATGTCCACTGTCTATTTTCCTCAGCACCTCGAAAAGACGACATGGATGCAGGTGAAGACCAAAACACCAGCACCCCCAGTGGAAATCCCCAGTCCAATGGAAACTCGAGAACACCACAGATAGCCCACATGTCTCTGTATGAGAGACAGGCTGTACAGGTGTGTTATTCCTCCCACACCCATTTCCAATTTCAAATGTACCTTGTTTTAATAGTACAATATGCAATAAATCAAATCCCGGATCCACCCAAAACTGCACAGATAGTGCTGTATCAAATGAGTAACCTGTATAACATCTCTGGTTGTACATACATGCATAGTGCATAAGTGTAGAGTTTCAAGTATTTGATTAAAGAAATTGTCAGTCAATTACTAGAAGACTGCTGTAACTGTGTGCTTGTTTTTTTCTGACTTTAGGCTCTGCAGGCTCTGCAGAGACAACCAAATGCTGCTCAGTACTTCCAGCAGCTCATGTTGCAGCAACAGATCAATAATGCTCAACTCCAAAACTTGGCTGCTGTTCAACAGGTAACCAGAAGACGATAGAAACAATGCACAAACTACAGAAATGAATGAATTATAATCTTGAAGCCAAATCATGACTTTGTTTCTCCCTTAAAATAAGGCTACACTTGCTGCAAGTCGCCAGTCCAACACCCAAAGCAATAGCGTGCCCCAGGCAACCACCTCTGTAAATTCAGTTTATTGTCTAAAAAGATAACATTCACAGTTATAACACAGTGTAACGTATAAATAAATCATATACACTTTCTGCTTCATCCAGGTTAACCTAAGCACCGCATCTGCAGGAGGCAACATGACCAGTCCCCGTCCTCATGGACCGGCCAACTCTGCCACAACAACAGCTCTCAATCAATCTGTGTTGCTGGGTGGAAATTCTGCAGCACAAGGCCAGATGTATCTTCGAGTGAGTCTTTAAGGGGGATGAACACACACACACACACACACACACACACACACACACACACACACACACACACACACACACACACACACACAAAAAAGGAATTTTGCTTTAAAATGTTCATAAAGGAGCCATAATTTGACCTACTTTGCTGCACAGGTTAACCGCTCCCTCAGGGCTCCGCTTGCCTCCCAGCTCATCTTCATGCCTGGTGGCACAGCAACAGCTACTGTGGCAACAGTTACACAGACGCAGCCCCAGCAGCAGCAGCAGCAGCAGCAGCAGCAACAGCAACAACAACAGCAACAACAACAACAACAACAACAACAACAACAGCAGCAGCAGCAGCAGCAAAATCAGCAGCTTGAAGTTGCGTCAAACAGCGCTCAGTCTGACAGCGATCAGGTTATTATTACCTACTTGCTGTGAAAATTCAGTGTTATACTGATTTTTCAGACAGGCTCTAGACATCTGCACTTATCAAATCAAAATCCTGCTGCTGATGTTTTTCTCTTTATTATTATTGTATTTACAGGTGCAGAATCTGGCCCTGCACTCTGCTACCAGGGCTGTTTCTGTCAAGTCTGAGGCTCCAGACAGGAAAGATGGCGCAAGCATCCCTCTTGCTCAACAGCAGCAGCAGCAGCAGCTGGCTTTCTCTCAAGCGGCTCAGCAGCAGCAGCAGCAGCAGCAAGTGCAACCACAACGACAACAAGTTGCCAAGCCCAACTTTACACAGCAGTCCTCGGCCAACACCATTGCTGCAAAAACAGGAAACCAGGCTGGCGTCACGGTCACTCCCGCCGCGTCTGTCGCTCCCTCCACCACTTCCTCCGCAGCCCTCCCACTCTCCCAGCTCCTCCTCTCCTCCTCTGCCGCCCCCATGATCCTGGTGCCAACCTCCAACGTTGCCACCACCAGCACGGGCTACTCCATCGGTCCGGTGGCCCCCAAAGCCACCGTAGGAGCCCAGACTCTGGTGGTGCAGCCCTTACAGCAGACCAGCGCCAGTGCAGAAAAGGGCCTCGTGCCAATCCAGCCCAAGACTGCTCTGGGACACCGCCTGCCTGCGCAGTTGTCCCCCAGACAGCCAACCCCCATTCTCCCAGCACCACCCAGCCAGGTGACTGCAGGGGGAAACGGCACTCCTCACATTCCCGTGCAGCTTGTGGGAGCGAGACCGGGCCTGGGAGGAAGTGTTCAGGCTGTGGCTCTGGCGCAGGTGCGAAGTGGGGCCGCACAGGAGAGCGCCACCAACGGGAGCCTGAGTTCAGTCCCCAATAACAGCGCCACAGTAAGGCTGACTCTTCATGTGCTCAACCCTGAGTACGTTTCTGTGCCACAGTGTGACAGTTCCTCCTGCTCTTTTCCTTCCACCCTGTTAGATAAAACCCACCATCGGCTCTCTGAAGAGAAAATCCGACTGTGATGCACCAAGTGAAATGTCAACTGAATGTTCAGATTCTGCCGCCATGAAAGAGTCTGTTCCTCCTCTGTCTCCTGCCCCGACAAAGGATTCAGGTACAGTAGCAGCAAGCAGTCATAACGCGTGATCATTTTTGTTAAAAATAAATAAATAAATACAATTTAATTATTATTATTAATAATAATAATAATAAAAAAAAAATGTAGGTTTAGCTTTGTTGTAAGTTGATCTTGTTGCTTCTCACCAGCGCCCCCTGCTGCACCCAGCTTCCAGTCTCCTCCCACCCTCTCCTTGCCCCTGCCGCTCTCCAGAGGCAGCCATGGGGACAGGGACAGAGCACCTGTCCCCCAGGCGGTGGTCAAACCTCAAGTCCTCACCCACCTCATTGAGGGCTTTGTAATCCAAGAGGGAGCTGAGCCCTTTCCTGTAAGTTTGCCCTAGTTTCATAATGTAGACCTATTATATTGGACCCATTTTCTGATCTTCATTATTCACTCCAGACTCTAGTGGAGCAGCACTGAATGATTCATTATCAAAACTATGGAACTACATACACCACAATATCTCTAGGAAACAGCTGCCTTAAAAATAAGCTTTCTGTGAACTGTGATTTAGCACACATTTTCTAGAAAAAAAAGCCAAGTAGGTCAAAGTTAAACGCAATGTAATTCCTGAGCAGCCTGCAGACAACACAAAACACCTATTAAATCACATTTACATAATGTGGTATCTTTGTTTAATCATTCATTTGAAATACAACTGAATAAGTATCAAGTTTGGTTTTGCAGGTTGCTGGACTCCTCAAAGACAGAGATTTTGCCTTGGTTGGTCGCTCGGAGAATGGGCCTGCATGTAAGTGGTGAAACAAATTGGATTTGATTAATCTTCAGCTGGTCCCACTGTGTATCTGGTCATCCTTTCCTGAATTTGTAATCAAGGTAAATTTCTCTGTTTCCTGTTTCAGTGCTCAAGTGCGAGTACTGTGCCAGTCTCGCTCCGGCCAGCCAGTTCAGGGGATCCAAGAGGTTCTGTTCAAACACTTGTGCTAAAAGGTGAGATTTACTTTTGGTTTTTGTTGTTCGGTTCTAAATGTACTTGAAAAAGCCATCTGCCCAACTGCCAATACACACATGAACTTGCCGGAGGTTTCAGCATGCAACTCAGATTAAAAAAGGGCTATATATATGTGCTGAGCTAATTAATTGCTGGACGCAAACTAACGGTGGAACCGCTGATGTTTGGGGCTCCTGGATCTGCAGGTACAATGTCAGCTGCAGCCAACACTATAAGACGAGCAGAGGTCGAACCGGCGTGGGCCTCACGTCTCTGCCAGCGCCAAATGACAGCGCTGCTCGGCGAAGGGGCCCCTCTCGCAGAAGCAGTTCCAACACCTCCCTGAATAATTTATCAAGCAGGCACCTGCCTGTGAAGGTGAGATCCGTGGTTCAGCCGCCCCATTGCAAGAACCTTTTTTTTTGTTGTTGTTCCATATCTTTCAAGGTATTTTTCACAAGTAATAATACCGTTGCTATTTTTACTCAAAGACGTGCCATTGCAAACAATTTTGACACTATTATGACCAACATGATAATGCAAATATACTCTTCGAATTATGATTGAGCGGTTGGTTCTTAAATTATTCCAAATTGTTCTCTTTGAAAAAGTCTCCCCAAAACGGAAGCCTTTCATCAAAGTCAGACCAATGAAAGGTGCTGTCACGGTGGCTGCGAAAGAAGCAAACAAAACAAAACATATCAAGCATGGAGTAACAAGTGCAGAGTAACATGTTTAGACACAACCCACATCTTATCATGTTATTAGTGTTATTATTTTCTGAAACACGGGTCTGAAAATAATAACACTAATAACAATGGGCAATATTCCTTTTATGGTAATGTGCAATTGTGGTTTCAGTTGTTACTCTGTCACTTATTTTTTTTATTTATTATTTTTATGCTTTTTATTTACTTTAATTTTATTTTACTCTATGCCCTACTGCTGCTATATGTATGCTGTTTATACTGTGACTTTGGAGCTATCTGGCAGGAGAATTTCCTTTGGGATTAATAAAGTTTATCTAATCTAATTTAATCTTATCTGAACTGAAAATTGAGACATCTTTTAAATTATCAAACACAATATGCAGTATTGTATACAAGGTCTTTACTCCACTCTCCTTGTGAATAAGCACACATTCATTGCCATAATTTTCAAGTAAGTTTCATTTAGAAACTGCGACGTGGCAACTGGCTTGTAGCAACAGGCCTCCGGTGCAGAAAAGTAAATTCAAAACTGATGTGAATGATGCTGTAAATTTTAGTGTCACTCTGAGTCCAGCCGCTCAGAGGACGTGTCCAGCGATGGGGACGAGGACGAGGACGATTCTCCCTCGCTGTCGCCGACCTCGTCGCACTCGTGCACCAAGGCCGGCCACAGCGCCGCTCCTTCCGACAGCCTGGCTCCCGGGAGCCTCCAGGGTGAGGGGGCCAACTTCCTCTCAGCCACTCCGGGTCAGTGGAGCGTGGAGGAAGTGTGCCGCTTCATCTCCTCTCTTCAAGGTGGGTGTGTCTTCATTTAATCATGTTTTTTTTTTTTGTTCTTGGCGAACTTCTGTGCTCATCCTTGCTCATCCTACGCTCCGGCCTTTTTTTTTTTTTTTTTTTTTTGTTTCTTTGCTCAGGCTGTGAAGAGCTGGCCGCCCAGTTCCTCTCGCAGGAAATTGACGGTCAAGCTCTTCTGCTGCTGCGAGAGGACCACCTCATCTCCACCATGAACATCAAACTGGGCCCCGCCCTCAAGATCTGTGCCTCCATCAACACACTGCGTGAGTGATGGAGAAAGAGAACACTTATACTGTTTTGAAGTTCTCACTCATTAAAAATAAAAAAAGGTAAAAACTAGCTGCTTTCTAGCAAGAAAAAAACCCCCATGGTGTCTTTGAGGATATTTTTATTTTTTTGAAACATCATCTATGTGGAGGCATGGATATTGACAGTTTACTTCCAGGTCAATGAATGTGTGAAGGTATGTATGGAAACTGTTACTGTACATCTGACTTGTGCCTATGAGTAAAGGCCTTTTTGTACTGACTCAAACTGCAAATGTGCCAGCCTGCTGTCATCACTGCTAGCAAGGATGGTTGAAACTAAAGAACCATTGCCTTCTTGCTGTATTTCTAATGGTGCTTTGACTTCAGTGGTGTATGCTCTACAGCGGTCTACTTTGTTGTTGTAATTTTTTTTTCTTTCTTTTTTTTTTTTTTAAATCTTTTAGTCTTTTAGGTGCTAGTAACCAGAGATTGGAAATCCAGGCTGCAATCACAGCAAAGGACACTCATTAGGCCTGGTTTATTTTCATTAATAGATATTTTTATAGTAACCAGTTATTTAGCCTTTAAGCTGTTTTTTTTTACTTTTTCCATTTGTACTACAAAATTATTTTTTCATCAATATGGTATAGTTTTAGTAGCTTTAATCAACCTAACTACCTGAAAATTGGTATTTCTTACCATTCACTCCCTAAAGGGCTGAGTTGGAAGTGCTCTGTGTACATGTATGCAGTACTGCCAATAAACAATACCTGTTACTAGAATTGTGTGCTGTGTCTTATCAGTATTGTGAAGATAAACATTTACACATCTACACACCTGTTTCAGTAGAGCAGGTCTTGAAATGTTACTTAAAAAAAAAAAAAAGATTCTAGCAGGTTGACCCAATATATAGCATGATTACTGGACTGCCTGAATGATCTCCATCTCCAGTTGCACCCACTGGCTTAGTTACTATTGTGGAAATTTCAGATGAGATTATCTATAAGTGCACTTGAGAGGAGTATGAAGTTAAACTCAGCTAAGACAAGAAAAACTGAAATACACAAAAATGTATTGACGTCATTACAGTACAATAAATAAATCAATTCCGTATGTACTTTATGTATAACTGGTGTGAAGTTGAAGAATTCAACTGACTCATGAGGATGATTCATCCTGCTGAGGTCACTAGGGTTCAAGGTCCGGACAACTCAACGTCACTGCGGAGGACTACAGACAGTCGGGATGGGGGTTCGTCGTCTCACCGCTCTCTTGGAGACCCACCGGGACATCTACCATGATGGATTGTTCGGGAATAACCGGCTCGTGATCGACGGCTGTGATCTGATCAAACAGCTCTACTTTGATTCTGGTAGGACACAGTCCCGTCCGCCCTCCAGCCGGTCAGCATCAAAACATGCAGACAACAAAAATCCTTTTAAGTACCGGGCCAGACTCAAGCGAAACAGAATCTCGTCGCTCGAGTGTTGTTTTGTGTACAGCACCCTTACTTCCGCGTTACGTGGCGCAGTGAGTTGAAGTCAGGACACATCGGAAATTCTGACCCCAAGGAGAAATGTCTGGGAAATGGTCGCGATTGGTTACACAGCTCGAAAGCTTTGTGCTGAGTCACTCGGCGAACGTCATAATCTTGGTGGTCTCCGTCGAGGGCGAACATTTAAACACTGCTTATATTTGTTGTTTGGCACTATCTGAACCTTTGACGTGTTTTATTGTTCAGGAAGAGATATGACTCATCATGCCTCGCAACCTCATAAATCATTTGTTATAAAACGATAGAGGAAAAAGTCGTGCAATACTTTTTAAATATTCAGACGTACTGCAGCTATTTTGCTCTTTTTCTCACGCGCACATCCACGTGTTGGGTCTTTTTTTTTTTTTTTTTTTTTTAACAACAACAACAACAACACAAAACACCGACCCGCAGCCTCCTTAAAACAAATACCTTGATACTTCCGAACTCCTAGCTTTCCATAAGGTTTAACTAGTCTCCCTCGAGCACAACGTAGGCAACTGACCGCAGCTGGACCAGATCCACACCATGGCTCTCACACACACAGGTGTACGAGATTGCATACCTGTCTGATTAAAGGGGTCCGTGTTAAAAGCTTCCCTAAACTTTGTTCCGCCGAATACTAAAGTTTTTAATATCATAACATAATGTTTATTCATTTGATTGTTTGTTTGTTTGTTTAGCTGGTTATTCCATCAAACAGTGTAGTAACGCACCACAATTTTGAACATTACATTTTTTCTACTTGTTAGTGGACTGAATGCAACGCTAGAACTATGAAGTCCATGTTGCCTCTTGTTTTTGCAGTTTCCGTAATTTTTTCTTTCATAAACTAAACTGTCTGTTCTGTCCCCCTTTGGTCAGGTCTGGACCAGAACCATGGTGGAGAGTACGCTGCTTTTGCGGAGCTGATTGAGAATTTCATCACCGCCCTCAGCACCAGCAGCGTCTCCCCTTATGTGGTGCTGCAGGTAAGCAAGGATGCTATTGGCAAGAACCGCGCACTGACTTACAAAGTGCAGAACTGGATCTGTCAAGCACATCGAGCAGCGGTGGAGGGCTCGCAGGAGAACATTCTTCCCCTGATGGCCAGCCTGGTGTTCAAACAGACTCTGGTGCGACTGAAGGTCCCGATGGTCATGTGCTATGAGGAGGCCGACCAGGAGATTGCTGCCCTGGCCAATGAGTGGGACTGCCCGGTCCTCTCCTCCAACAGCGACTTCTACATCCTCGACGTCCCAGCGGGGATGCTGCCTCTCTCTCATTTCCAGTGGAGGGCGCTGGAGCAGAGAGATTCACAGAGCTTCATCCCCTGCAAGAACTACAGCACCTCCAATTTTTGCACCGTCTTCGGGATCCAGAAACAGCTCCTTCCCATGTTTGGTGCCTTGGCCAAACAGAAGTGGCCCATCAGATGGAACAAGTTCTCTCCAGACAGTGAAGAGAAATGGAGCCGTCTTCAGGGTCTGCTGTGTTGGCTGAAGGGCTTCCAGCTGTATGAGGAGGCTGTGGAGGCAACATTGGAGCTAATACCGGGCCTGCTCAAGGAGAAAAGGCAGAAGGTGCGGGATGCTTTGTATAAGGGAATGCAGGAGTACTGGCTCCCTCACAGTCACCTGAAGAACTTCTTCACTGATGGGACACTGCCTTCATTTCCAGAGGTAAGAAAAGGCTGCACCTTAAAGCTTTCATGAAGCCCGAGTGTCATTGTCAAAGTAGTGAGACACAAAATACCATCCATCCATCCATTTTCAATGCCAGCTTATTCCTGAACTCAGGGTGACGGGGGTCTGCTGGAGCCTATCCCAGCTGTGGGTGAAGGCAGGGTGACACCCTGGACAAGTGGCCACTTCATCGCAGGGCCACTTAAAGACAATAATGACAAGCAACCATTCACACACAGACAAGATATTCCTTAGTATTTTTTTTAAAAAGTGTTATTTCATTATTTCAAGGAAGAAATCTTGTTTTTTTTCTTATTTAGTTATATCTGTTTTAAAACTCAAGGACTTTTGGAAAGTAGATCAAAATAGTAAGAATCTATACTGATCTTTTATCACTAGTCCGTTGTCAATGGTGAACTGATTTTTATAATTTTATTTATTTATGAATATGTATCATGGACTTTTTCTGTTTTGGCCCCCTACAAACAAAAAACAATGAACTGGAATTCTTCATAGCTCCAGTAAATCAAATTCTTTTATATGTTGCCCTCCTGTAGGCAGCAGATGTGATCCCCGACTGGATCCATCCTCTCCTTGTTCAGGGCAAGATGACCACGGACATCCTGGAAGTTCTACGCCTCAAGAGAAGGGTCCTCGGTATTTGTGTAGGGTCCGTTGACCTGCCGAGCGCTTACCTGACATCAAGGCCTCTTCGCCGGGTGATGTATGGGCTTCTGCTACCTGAATGGCATTCAGACCTCCCTGTGGAGGTGGTAGAGACCGACAGGGTGGGTCTCAAGCTGGAGGACATCCGTGTCTCACCTGTCTTCCAAATCACCAGTGAGAACCTGCAGCTCGATTCACTGCACAAGGTGAGTCAGTTTCATCTGGTCAGAAGTAGACAAAGAGAATTTGCCATTAAACAAAATGAAACACTCAGCGGTTAATTTCTTATTGGAAATGCGAATCTGATCATGGGAGTGACTTCAAACTATCTCCTTCTGCTTCTTCTCCCCAGGTGGAGCACTGCCATCGTCTGCTGGTGCTGCTGAAGGCTCTCGGGGTGAGTGAGGCTGCTCTCAGCCGTCTACGGCCTGAGCTGCGCCTCCCAGTGGCCGTCACCTGCTACTGGTGGCAAAATGCACGGCCTACATTGGGTGAGCGGCTGCTGAAAGCACTGCTGCTGGGACTGAGTGTTGGAGCGTTGCAGAGTCAAGAGGAAGGTGCGAACATCTTTTTTCAAATGTTTTTAAAAATCTAGATAGCAAGTTGACTTTTGTGAATTCTGTCTTTTTGTGAGTGCAGGTCATTATTCTTGAATGTGTGTCTTTGTGTTTGCAGTTGCAGACATTAAGAGCCATGAGTTTGACTCAAGTGCTTCCAAAGGATCGAATGTGGCTTTGATTTATAGTGTCACCCAATGGCAAATCTGCCTGAAGGACAGTGTCCAACTCAACCAGCTGCTGGGCCTCCCCCTACCAGAACCACAAATCTCCAGGCGAGTCTTGACAGCGCTGATCCGTTACATTCACCCACATTTGTTTTCTTGCTCAAGCTGAACAGCACATCAGAAATGCTGAATTCTGAATCCCCTCCCTCCTCGTTACAGGCTGTACGAAGGAGCTTTGGTCCACCGTTTGGTGCAGCTAATGACACCAGGAAAAGGCAAGAATCTCCTGAAGCAGAACGTGTCAATTGTGGAAGAGTACGAAAACATGCTGGCCATCGTCCGACAGTTTGACTGTCAGCAGCCTCGCAGAGGGAGGGAGGCTCAAGGGGAACACCTCCAGGAGGTCACAGACTGGGAGCAGCTGTTCGAACCCGAGGAAGAGGCCGCTGCCAACAGGTCTCTCAGCGGTCTCGACCTAGAGCAAACGGTGTCACTGAGGATGCGTTTCACGAGAAACCGGAGACAGTGGATATGGAACAAAAACATGTCAGACAGTAACCCAATGGTCATCCTCAAACATGACCGCAAAGGGGGTCACGTTGACATATAGCAAAGTTTTATCCAACTTGACTTGATGTTGCCGAGTCAACATAACAGTGTTACGTCAACACGTGCACTTGTTCATTCTGCTATGGATATGATTACTTTTCAAAGAAAAGATCTATAAATTGACATTTTAAAAGTTGCAATAACATATTTTCCCGCAAGAGGGCAGCAAAAACAGAATGTTTTGCAGAGAACTTTAAGCTTAAATTTGCACATGAAGCCTAAAATCTTGTATGTGATTTTCAAAAATGCTAGTTCAGGTTTTTTCCACTAGTCACTCTGTTTCTGGTCCCCACTATCCTATCCTACTATAGGGGAACATGTGACATTTAAAGAATTCCAGATTTGGATCCAACTATCTTTGTTGCCTTTGACTATTGATTCTTCACAGAAAATCCAGCTCCACCATCTTTATTATATACTCCCTGTAACCTCGAACGGTCCACTAGATGTTTTCCAGGAAATTTTTGAAACACAAGGAGCCCCGGATGGTTTTTATTTTATGCACGCACGCACACGAGTGTTGTACCTCTGGTCCATGCTGAGAGTTAATCTTGTGTCCTAGTGGTGGGGAGTCAGCGATGTGAACCACAAGACCATCTTCAGCGCTGACTAGCGATGAATGAGAGGTGGGTCAATCCTTAACTCCAACTTGAACCATGTGACTCTATATTTTTCAACCTCCCAGTTAAACAACTTTGGCTTGCTTTGGCTTGGTTAAGGCCCGATCTCATCTTTAGCAGCGATAGGTTTGACTGTATGGCTGATTTATCTGTCTGTTTTAGTTTCTTAGCATACTGCCCACCAAAGTGCCCGCGTGGCGAGGTGGGAACTCTAGGCCAAAACACACCGAAAGCATCTGCAGCGCGTTCGCAGTTACGCAGCAGGCCGTGGCTATTGAACTCAGTGTACATGCTCAAACTAGGCGTGGCGCGTTTTTGAGGCGGAATTTGTTTGTGGGTGTGAGCGCGTTGGGCAGTTCTTTGTCTGTCTGTGCAGCCCTGTGATAAACCTGACAGACTTGTCCGACATTTGCCCTGCCCTGCCCGCAGACATCAGAAAACAAAACCAAAAGTGTACACGCGTGTGTGTTTATTGGATGTAGGTGCTCTCTCTGATTTCAGGAAAACAAAACTTACCTGAAAATTGAAACGCCAGGATGTGAAAACAATAATGAAAAAAAGCTTAGAAAAACGAACTCACTCAAACAGAAATATTTTATTTATTTATTTTTAACGTCTAAGATAGCCATTTTGCTTGTAAGGACCTTTCTAGGGGAAAGGGACTTGCCAAAACTTGGAGCAGGACAAGGGTATTTTGCCTGCTGTGGCCTTTTCTTCTTTCACTTTCTGCTGTCTACAACATTTATTTTATTGATTGTTTTCTACATTTTAAATGAGCAAAATTCTATCCTCAGTAAAAACAATTGAGGTAACATGGCGGACGTGTGATGGCCTGGATGAAGACGAGACAAATGAAAGAAGGCACCCATTTGTGTTCCTTTTCAGTTTGCAGGATGACGATGTTGCATTTCATGAAGATATTAGGGACAGAAGGAAAATGCAGGTATTCTAGGGTCTTGAAAAACAATAAATGAAAGAAATACAGTGTAGAGAAAATAAAGCATGTTCAAGCATCACTGGAAAGACATCATTTGGTCGACCTTGAAACCATTCAAATCATTCAGAAAGCATAAAGCAAACCAGCATCAGTTACCAAAAGGCAGGGTAGGTAGTTTCAGACAAGTGTAAATAAACGCAATCTCAGGGGAACATGCGTGTTCAAAAAATGGCGTGTACAAGCAAACACAAAAAAAAGTACATATCAGTGAAATGATTAAATCTGTGGAACAGCTCTTGGGAAGACATGAGTACTGTATATCATTAGTTATGGACAAACATGTACATGAACAAGATTTTGGATGGATGTAAGATGGACATTGACAGGAATTGTAAAGGACAAAAATTGTGCCAGTTTCAGTGGTTATGCTTTCTTCTGTTTTTTTTGCTTCATGGTTGCTTTTTTAATAAACACTTAGGTTGTTATAGAGTTGTCTTATCACATTTGTTTTTAGTTTTTCTTGGCGAAGCATGGTTACATATTTTATTTATTTTATGTTTTTTTTAAACCTGTTTGAATAAATAAAATAAATTAAAATTAATGGATGAATTTTGAACACTGGCAGCCAGTGCTTTGGCGGTGGAATCCTCAATCGGGCACCTGCTGAACCTGTTTCTGTTCCTTGGAAAGGTATGTGAAGGTCTGGAAAGCGAAACTTAAGGAAGTGGCTTGAGTCCGTTTAAAAGCGATGCCACAGCGGGCACCTTCCGCACACACACACACACATAATGGGTGTTCGGGGTCTCACCGGCCTCATTGAGGACAACTCAGGCATCTACCGGGATTGGTCGTTCGGGGGAGGACGCCGGCTGGTGATCGACGGATCCAACCTCGTCAGTCTGCTATACTTTCAGTCAGGTATGAACACTATAGAGTTCCAGAACTGCATGCCTACAGTTAGAAACAGTGATAATAATAATACTGCTACTATTCTAATAATACTTGTACTGCTAATACTACTACTACTACTAAATTGTAATTGGTAAATGGACTGCACTTATGTAGCGCTTTCCAACACCTTCACGGTATCCCCAAAGCGCTTTACAATTGCCTCTCATTCACCCATGCACACACATATTCATACACCAATGGGTGGCTGCTGTCATGCAAAGCGCTGCCAGCCGCAGTTGGGGCAATTTAGGGTTCACTACTACTACCATTTTAGAGGTGCCTCTGTTCTGGGAGGATATTTAAGGGAAAGAGCAAGAACCTTGTGACTTTTTTCTGTTTTCTTCTTCAGCTTTTTCTCTTCTCTTTCTTTGCTTCTGCCTCTCCTCCATCTCCTCCTGCTTCTTCTAATCCTTGTTACTCTTCTTCTTCTTTTTCTTCTTCTCGATCTGCTTATCACCATTTCTACACAACCGGTCTGTTACATTTTTGCTGCATTTTTACTTTGGCTATCGCAATAAACTGGTATGTCTTCCATTTCTCTTCAATATTTACTTGTTGAGACTTTTGTTCTATGTGGAGAATCTCCTCCTGCTTCTTTATAAAAGCCATCCCTGAACTGAAGACTAATCTATATTCTTAATTATTAGTTAAATCTTCTTCTTGTATAAAAGCAAAGTCACTTTTCAAATGGAGTCTTAAATTAATTATTATGATCTTTACTTTGATCATCTTGAAACCGGAATTATGTGTGCCTAGATATTTCCTCCCCTATAATACAGGAACATGAAAAGCTGCAAATAACAATATCTGAACATTTTGGAAGTGGTACACCGGACACAGAACAGATTCCAAAACACGGGACGAGGTGTTAACATCCTGTGTGCAAGCACATGCAAAGTTAGTTGGTGAACACTAAGCATAAAAAAAAAAAAAAAAAAAAAGTGTTTGAAATTTTGGGATGCATCTTCAGTAGTATTTCTTCAGCTCATGGGGTGTTTCGGCCTTTAAAACTATACACCCTCACCGAAGGTGGCCAGCTCCAGGGTGATCAAACCTGAGCTTGCATCCCAAGCCCAATTAACAGGAAAAGCTTCCTTTTAGGCTTCACCTTTTGGAGCCCAGCAGGGATCCTTCCTATTCAGTCAGAGCCATTGGCTGCTTTTTTCCGCTGCTTCTGATGCAGCTTTGATGGCTGAACGCTGGCTCTGGCCCCTGAATCCCAGGTCCCTCAGTAGTTTGGCGGTTGATGTTGCCACGAAACCTCTGCACCCAACCTCTACTGGGCGGATTTCTGTGTTCCAGCCACGATGTTGAGCTTCAGCAGCTAAATCAGCATATCACAGGTGTATCTACGAGCAGATTTCTGCATATTATCCCTCAAAGTCTTAACATAATTTTAGTTTTTCATGATGCCATGCACGAAGTCAAGGCTCCCTGTGCCTGAGGCTACAAAACAGACCCACAGCATGATGCTCTCAATCCAGTGTGTAACTGTGAGAACTGTGTTGTTATGGTTGAAGGCATCCCCCTTTCTTTGACAAACATTAGCAACATCCATGTGCCCAAACAGTTCCAGTTTAGTATCATCAGACCAAAACACAGGAGTCCAAAACTCATCTTTATCTTTCAAATGTTCAAGGGCAAACCTCAGTATGGCTTTGATGTGCCGCTCTTAGAATGAAGGGGTTCTTCTGGGATGTGGGCCCCGAAGCCCACCATGATGGAGAGCCCTTACAACCGTGTTTCTTGAAACACCAACTAAAGAAGAGGTCTGGTCAGCCACAATCATCTTAGTAGATGTTCAGGGCTTCTTGCTGACTTTTCTGACTGTTTTCCACTCTGGAGTCTTGAAATATTGTGCTTACGGCCACGTCCAGGTGTGTTTCTTACAGAATTTGGCTCCTTGTACTTGCAAATGGTGCACAATACAGCATATCTAGACAACGTGAAACACTTGGAAATGGTACTATAAACTGACCCCTCATCGTGAGCCTCCACTAGCTTTTTTCTAAGCTAAAACCTGATTTGCTTTGTCTTTGGCATGGTGAGTAAAAGTAGTCCCTCTCAATGTGTTCAAGTGCCCTGTTCCTCAGAGTCCTTTTATGTTGAGCTGCTGTTATGAAGCCAATTGACTGCATAGGTATGGTTTGAAAGCAGATTGGTTAATTAGGTGTAAAGCAATTAAGCAAAACATTACATTGGGGTGTAATATTATTGACCACCCATCATGGGGGCAAATATTTTTTGACCACCCCATTTCCACTAACCTAAAAATGTGTTTCATATTCAAAATGAATGTTTGATGACATAAAATGTTATCAATGCTGCAAATGTTAGGAAGATTTTCAGGAATATGCCCCATAATTCCATGGGGGACAAATGAACTGTATGAACTCTTTGTTATTTTATGTTGAGTAATTGTTAAATACCAGTTAGGATGCCTTGTCAATTGCATATTTGAAATAAAAAAAAATGCGTATGATGATAATAATAACAATAACAATACATACTACTACTACTACTACTACTACTACTACTATACTACTACTACTACTACTACTAATATAATTTCATTTTTCATCAAAATGCAGTTAAGCTTTTTCGTATTGACGGAACTGTGTCACACGAGCACTTTTTGATTTATTGAGCAACTGGGGACTTTTTTTTTTTTAATTTTTATTAATTATTCTAAAGATAGTGTCTGTTCTTCCCCTGTGGTCAGATCTGGACCAAAATCATGGTGGGGAGTATGCCTCGTTTGCAGCGGAGGTTGAGAATTTAATCACTGCCCTCAGGACATGCGGAATCTCACCTTACGTGGTTCTGGATGGAGGTCTAGATGTCAGTGGCAAGAAGTTCCAGACGCAGGCTGAAAGAAAGAACGATCTGATCTGGAAAGCACATCGAGCAGCAGTGGAGGGCTCGAAGGAGAACATTCGTCCCCTGCTTGCCTTCCTGGTGTTCAAACAGACTCTGATGCGACTGGAGGTCCCGATGGTAGTGTGCTATGAGGAGGCTGACCAGGAGATTGCTGCCCTGGCCAAAGAGTGGGACTGCCCAGTCCTCTCCTCCGACAGCGACTTCTACATCTTTGACATCCCAGCGGGGATGCTACCTCTCTCTCATTTCCAGTGGAGGGTGCTGGAGCAGAGAGATTCACAGAGCTTCATCTCCTGCAAGAACTACAGGATCTCCAACTTTTGCACCTTCTTCGGGATCCAAAAACACCTCCTTCCCACATTTGCTGCCTTAGCTGGAAATGACTTTGTCAAACTGAAGTTACCTGACTGGAAGCAGTTCTCACCAGCTCACGGTGGAAAGCACCGCCGCCTGTGGGGCCTGCTGTCTTGGCTGAAGCGCTACCATGTGCCTGAGAAAGCCGTGGAGGCAATATTGGAGCGGATGGAGGGGCTGAACGCAGAGCAGCAGCAGAAGATTCGAGAGAGTTTAGATCGTGGAATACGGGAGTACCAGCTGCCTTCAAGCTGTCTGAAAATGTTCTTTGACAGCAGGATTTCACCTCCATTTCCAGAGGTCAGTACAGGCACAGTGGTATGGCCAGCATGTCATAACAATAATAACATAACATAACATGGTCACATTTACAGAGACCATGAGAAGCAACTGAGACATCAAAGTGTCTTTTGATTGGCACATTAGTTCACTTGTTAATCCGTTTCCTGATGTTTTGTTTTTGTCATCAGCGGAAAGTGATCAAGATGGAGCCATATGATTGAGTTTAGACATGAAGTTCTCAGCAGTGCTCTTGCATCCCAGAGTTGGACTGAATTGCAATACATATGCATGTTGGTATCTGATCTTCCCCAAGGCTGCAGGTGTTGTCCCAGACTGGATCCAGTCATGCCTGGTTCGGGGTGAGATGAATCCAGACGTACTGGATGTGTTACGTCTGCAGAGGAGAAGACTCCAGGTGTGTGTTGGCTCTTCCGAACTACCGAGTGCCCACCAGACATCAGAGCCACTCCGCCAGGTGATGTATGGGCTCCTAGTGCCCCGTCGTCAGGTGGTAGAGATGGACAAAGTGGGTCTAAATCTGGAGGAGATCAGTGTTCAACCTGTTGTCACTGCCGCCATCAAGAAACTAGCCCTCAACTCACTGCCCAAGGTGATCCAGTTTCCTCATCAGATGATCCATCTTCCTCATCATAATGGAGAGTTTTTGAGTGCCATCTCTGAAGGTGTATTGAACTGTTTTGTGTCGCTCCTCTTTCTCCAGACGGAGCATTCCCAGCGACTTCAGGTGTTGCTGGAAGCGCTTAACGTGAACGAGGCCTCTCTGAGCCGTCTCCCGTCTGAGCTGCAACTCCCAGTGGCCGTCACCTGTTACTGGTGGCAGAACGCTCGGCCCACTCCTGATGTGCAGCTGCTGAAAGCGCTGCTGCTGGGGTTGAGCGTTGGGGCATCACAGAGTCCTGAGGCAGGTATGATACAAGACCAGTTTAATTGTTTTTTTCTTTTAAATTAGAACACACACACACACACACACACACACACACACACACACACGTAGTTACACACACAATACAGTGTTGTCAAATATCAACACCCTCAGACAATTCTCATGCTTCTCAGCTGGGCTTTGTTGGCTAAATTCGTAGGTCATAACTTGTGGAGGGAGATATTGCTGTGGAATTGGGTGAGATGGACTCTCCCTGGAGGTCACTATAACAGCCTGATGCTAGGCTCATGAGTGTGTTTTTGTGTCCCTTTGATTTGCAGAGAAAACCAAGTTTGACCTAAGTCATTCCATGGCTCACAGTGTCAATCAATGGCAAAGCTGCATGAATGAGTGCATCTGCCTAAACCAGCTACTGTGCCATCCCCTTCCTCCGCCACACATCTCCAGGTGAGTCTTAACAGGCCGCAACCACTTCCTTTGCACCTGAGAATAACCTAAATAAGGTAGCTAATGTAAACCAGGTGCCAAAAGCAGTAGAATTAAACAGGGCTGACAATGCTCATTGAAATCACTGGTGGAAATGTCTCACTTGGCACCAGTTGAGGTTGAACTGCAGATCAGAAACATTCAATCGTTCATCCAGATATAGCTTGTCCTTCCATGATTCTTACAGGCTATACGAGGGAGCGTTGGTCCAGCAAATTATGTCAAGAATGTCACATGATGAAACTCAAGAGCTTCCACATGAAGAGTACAAAAACATGCTGGCCGTCGTCCAGCAGTTTGTCCCCCGGCAGTAGGAGGGTGTTTCACCAGGGGCACCAGCCACCAGTTGTTGACTTGTGGCAGCTCTATGACGAAGAGGAGGAAGCTGCAGCAGTCAGGGCCCTGGAGGATGTTGACCTCGGTCACATGGTGTCGCTGAAAGTTTGTCACACAGCAAAAGACAAAAGGAAGTGGAACAGGAACCCGGTGATGGTCTGCAAAGGCGAGCGCAGAGGGAAAGATCTTATCTGATCCATCATGCCAACTCTGATCTGCTTCACATTTATGTTAAACTGTTTTTGTACAATGAGGTGTGTGTGTTTGTTTATTTTTCAGAAAGAATGTAAGCCAACTGGTGATCAAGTAACACTGTTTTATTATACCAACAATAGATTAACTTACATATTATTGTCTTCCATAAAATCTTTTAAAAGTTTCTTAGAACCAGTTTTATTTCTTGTGGTGCTTTTGGGAAAAATAATATAAATAAACACTCTTATCAACTTCTTGCTGTTTCAGATGTCACCTTTTTATTTAAACAGTATTTCAGCATGAGTACATTTCATATTTTAGTATTACAAAACATTACTTTATTACATTTGCCAGTATTAGATGAGATGGAATTTTCCATATTCAATTTTTTGTTTGCACACTGTTAGGCCATGAATTCAAGCAGTATGAACAAATTGATACAGTTTAGATTACAGAAGTGCACTTTCTTATAACTGTTTTTAAAAAAGGAAAACATAACGTATATTCTTTAAAAAAACAAACAAACAGTAAGAATATTTTTAACTGTTTGAGTTTAAATTTTGTAAAATGTTAGAATTCAGACTCCTAATGCTGTTCGTTATGATTTATTATCCCAAAAACCTTTAGTAAACAGCATACAGCATATATCTCTCTGTTTCAAGCCTCCTTCCGGAATGCTAGCTTTTAGCTTCTTGCTAAAACTGATGCTCTGCTGTACTTTACACATGTATTGAAGGGGGTAAAATAAGTGTGGCCACGCTAAGGAGTTCACAGCCAGGTTGTGCAGATTTTGCATGAAATGGAACCATTAAAATGACCAAAAGTTGATATTTGAAATTAAATTATAAACAATGTCGATTTCCAGTGTAAAGCACAGGTGTTAATGTTGTGAAACAAAAAAAGCAAAAGCAAAAATCATCCCGTCATCCCGTCAACATTTATTATGCAGCAGCTGTACATTTGTCAGCTGGGAGTTTTTTTTTCCAGGGTTTTCCCGTTGATGAAATTGCAACAGGTCATTGACTGGGATTTCTGCAAATGGGGCTTCCCCTGGATAGAGACGGAGGTCATTATAAAAAATAACAAAAGCGTGGTACAGATTCCTTTCACTGAAGCTCTGACACACACACACACACACACACACAAAAGAAAGTTATCATGGACAAACGTAAACGTACCCAGTGTCGCCATTTCAAACAGTAAAATGCCAAAGGACCAGCTGGAAGCACAAGTGAGGATAAAGGGGTTAGAGTCTCCCAGTAAGAGCATGGGTGAAATGAATAACTGTTTACAGGGCAGCAGTGGGGCAGAGAAAAAAGGAGGGTGTGATGTAGATGAAAAACTCGCACGTACAACCAGTTGTTTTTTGTTTTGGACACACACACACACACACACACACACACACACACACACACACACACACACACACACACACACACACACACACACACACACACACACAAATTTTGTAACTCTCCATGCTGAGAGTTGATCCTCATCCTGCGTCTCCTCGCATCACCATCTTCAGCGCTGAGGAGCGATATGAATGAGCGCGACGCGGTTTCACGCTTCTGAAACGCGCCCTTCTCATCATAATATACAATGTGCTGTATTTTGGTTTTATATGTGCTGAATTTTACTGTAAAACGTTATCGTGACATATCAGCTTCAACACTGTTCAGTTCGGCCGTCAAATAAGAAGATTTCTCTCAAAATCTGAAACTAGAATGAACAAAATGTATGTATACTTTAAATACCTGCATTTTCTATGATAGCAGCAGTTCTGTCCATTATTATTATTATTATTATTATTATTATTATTATTATTATTATTATTATTATTATTATTATTGATATTAATATTGTTGTTGTTGTTGTTGTTGTTGTTGTTGTTGTTGTTGTTGTTGTTCACCCATCCATCCATCCATCCATTGTGAAACGAAGAATTACATGTTGAAACCAAAGCGTAGGAATGTGTGCGCGCTCCCGCGGCCAGGAGATACAAATCCTATCGGGGGTAACTTACCTTGGCACGTCAACGGAGTCCGTATAAAATCGACGCCACTGCGGGCACCTTCGACATACAGCCTGATTCGTGATGGGTGTTTGGGGTCTCACCAGTCTCGTAGAGGACAATCCATGCATTTTCCGGGACTGTTCGTTCAGAGGAGGTCGGCTGGTGATCGACGGTTCCAACCTGCTCGGTCTGCTATACTTTCAGTCAGGTATGAACATTATAAAACTCCAGAACTGCAGGCTAACAGTTAGAAACAATGATAATAATAACTATACTACTATATATTTACTATATACTACTACTACTACTACTACTACTACTACTACTACTACTACTACTGCAACTAATAATAATAACAATAATAATAATAATAATAATAATAATAATAATAATAATAATAATAATAATAATAATAATAATAATAATAATAATAATGGTTGTGGCGATGATGATACCAGTGATGACAATTCACTGCCTCTTGGAAGACATTTACTGGGATGGACTTTGAAACAAATATGGATAAAAGTAGACACACAAGCAAAATGCCCAGTTAGCCAGGAGTTCAACCTACATTAAGGGACAATGGACATGTAACGTAGTGGATACAGGAACATGAAAAGCAGCAACTAACAACATTTGAACATCTTGAAAGCGGTATACTGGACAGAGAACATGATATTGATCCAGACATTAATTTCTTTTCCTGTTTTCAACCTCTTGTTCTTTTTACACCTGACAACACCCTACACCCTATCATCCACACATCCATATTTACACTACTGATGATATAGATGAACACACTCCACATGTTTTGTGATTTTCTTCAGTTATCTACTTGTTTTCAGAAAATGTCTTTTCATTTATCGCCATCTGTAGTGTCCCTCCTGTTATTGTCACAACCTCAGAGCCGGGTTATGACAATAGCCATTTAACGTAATCACGATACTTGAGACCTGGAAAAAATACTGAAAAAGGAATGAACTTTGAGATGGAGGGCTATGAATTTTTATGTAACAGACAAAGCAAAGGTGGGGGTGGTGTTGCAATATCAGTTGGATCTGAACTTGAATTTCAAGGTGGTAGAGACTATGACTGAACTTGTTGACGCGCTTCTGGAATGTCTGACAATACAGATTTGTGTTGAAAAGAAAATTATTGGATATTAAAAAAAATAAAAGATATTATTATCAGTTGTATTTATATAACTCCAGGTTTTCATGATGCCACGCACCAAGACAAGGCTACCTGTGCCTGAGGCTACAAAACAGACCCACAGCATGATGCTCTCAACCCAGTGTGTAACTGTGTTGTTAGGGTTGAAGGCTTATCCCTTTCTTTGACAACATTAACATTAGCAACATTTCCTTTGTCTTTGGCATGGTGAGTAAAAGTAGTCCCTCTCAACAATGTGTTCAAGTGCCCTGTTCCTCAGAGTCCTTTTATGTTGAGCTGCTGTTATGAAGCCAATTGACTGCATAGGTATGGTTTGAAAGCAGATTGGTTAATTAGGTGTAAAGCAATTAAGCAAAACATTACATTGGGTGTAATATTATTGACCACCCATCATGGGGGCAAATATTTATTGAACACCCCATTTTTCACTATATTTCATATAAAGCAAACCTAATAATGTGTTTCATATTCAAAAATATACTAAAAGCATCTAAATAGCACTGGTGAATGTTTGATGACATAAAATGTAATCAGTGGCTGCAAGAATTAGGAACATTTTCAGAAAAATGTTCCATAATTCCAGGAGGGGGTAATCATTTTGACCTGAACTATATACTATATACTATAAATATGCAAAATACGATAGAGGGTATCACAACTGGCTCTGTCAGGATACTATTCAGGAACCACAAGCGGATTGGCAGCAATCAGATTTCTCTATTTTTTTTATCTTAAATCCAGCAGGCAGAGGCGGAGTCCAGAACAGACGGGGGTCAGACACGGGCAGGCAAGCAGCCTAAAGCAGAATAATCCAAATTGGCTGGCAAGTTCTGGGGTCAAAGCAGGCAGGATCAGAAAAAATGTGGCAAAAAACAGAATAACAGGCTTCTCGACAGGTCAGGAACAAGCACGAACTAGTTCTGAAGAGCAGACAAAGCAGGGTTGTCTTGGCAGGGCTGAAATAGTCAGTTTGATTGCTCAAGATGAGAAACTCACAAACAGGAAGTTACTCAAATAAGGAGATGGTAAGTCACATGGTGCAGCGCATGGTGGCAAAAACAAAAGACAGTGGCAACCTCTGACATGTAGGAGGAGACAAAGATGATGTTCCAAGTGGGAACTCTGACTGGCTCACCTTTACAGGTACTCACCCCTGGGCCAACTGTGCCAGTGGCATCGCTCACTCTCACTCTCCATCCCTCCCCAAGGCAACAGTGGGACTACACACTGCTTGATTATGCCCCTTCCAAAGCAACAACAACCCAGCTACATGCAATGCACTAGGTGGCCCGAGCAGGTCTTCAGGTGGGTACCCCCCTTCTGAGGTGCTTTTGTGGATAGGCCCACTACACTCAAGGGATCTCGATGACAGGTCCAGCGTCTTGGATCTGCCCCTGCTGAATACCATCCGACTCTATGCAGGTGTTAATCACTTGCCGGTTGTCGCTGCCATCGGACCTCCCTCTGGATCAAAATCCATCTTGAGCCACCTCTGCCTGATTAGTGATGGTGACCACCAGCCACTTCCTAGCAAGCCCAAAGATTCCCAGCAGCCCCAGGGAATTCAAGAGGGACTGTCCCGCACTGCCTCGGCAGCCGACCTCGACCAGCAGATTCCATGCCTTCCATCCGTTCTGTTGGCTCTTGAGAATGAGGGGTTGATATTTCTTGAGCTTACACTCATGGGCCTCCTCCATCCTCTCTTCCCAGGTTACTGTCAGCTCGACCAGCACCACTTGTTTGGTCCCTGCTGACCACAGGACGATGTCTGGTGTAAGGCTGGTTTGGGCAATCACCCCGGCAAATTTGAGCTGTCTCTTTAGGTCTGCCTGCATCTCCCAGTCGCTTGCTGTTGCCAGTACTCCTCTGTTCTTTGTCCCTACTGCTGCAACCTCTCCCACTCTCACAAACTGGATGAAGCAAGATCCATGTGAAAGTTGCCTTTTCCTCCACATGGTCTTCTCTACCCCATCTGCCAACTGCGTCAGGATTTTGTCATGGCGCCACCGATTTTTGCCATCAGCCAAGCTATAACGGCATGATTCATCATATTATATTTTATGTTGAGGAATTTTTTAATAGCAGTTAGGAAGCCTTGTCAATTGCATATTTAAATAATTCATTCATCTTCTATACCCGCTTATTCCTATTCAGGGTCACGGGGGTCTGCTGGAGCCTATCCCAGCTGTCTTAGGGCGAAGGCAGGGTACACCCTGGACAAGTTGCCAGTTCATCGCAGGGCCACACAGAAACAAACAACCATTCACACTCACATGCACACCTACGGACAATTTAGAGTGTTCAATCGACCTCACATGCATGTTTTTGGAGTGTGGGAGGAAGCCGGAGAACCCGGAGAGAACCTACGCAGACACGGGGAGAACATGCAAACTCCACACAGAAAGGTCACAGGCCCGGGCCCCGGAATCGAACCCATGACCTTCTTGCTGTGAGGCGGCAGCGCTAACCACTGTGCCACCGTGTCGCCCTATTTAAATAATAATAATAATAATTCTAATAATTTAATTTTTCATCAAAAATGCAGTTAAGCTGTTTTGCATTCACTGCTCTTTGTCACAAATACTTTTAGATTAGGTTGAGCAACTGGTGACTTTTTTTTTAAAAAGTTTTTTATCAATAATTCTAAATATAGTGTCTGTTCTTCCCCTGTGGTCAGGTCTGGACCAAAATCATGGTGGGGAGTATGCTGCTTTTGAGGAGCTGGTTGAGAATTTCATCACTGCCCTCAGGACCTGCAGTGTCTCACCTTTCATGGTTCTGGATGGAGGTCTAGATGTCAGTGGCAAGAAGTTCCAGATGCTGGCTGAAAGAGGAGAGGAACTGACCCATAGAGCACATCGAGCAGCGGTGGAGGGCTCGCAGGAGAACATTCGTCCCCTGCTGGCCAACCTTGTGTTCATACAGACTCTGGTACGACTGAAGGTCCCGATGGTAGTGTATGACGAGACCGACCAGGAGATTGCTGCTCTGGCCAAAGAGTGGGACTGCCCGGTCCTCTCCTCCAACAGCGACTTCTACATCTTTGACATCCCAGCAGGGATGCTGCCTCTCTCTCATTTCCGGTGGAGGGCGCTGAAGCAGAGAGATTCACAGAGCTTCATCCCCTGCAAAAACTACAGGACCTCCAACTTTTGCACCTTCTTCGGGATCCAGAAACAGCTCCTTCCCACATTTGCTGCCTTAGCTGGAAATTACTTTGTCAAACTGAAGATACCTGACCGGAGGCAGTTCTCACCAGCTCACGTGAAAAAACGCCACTACCTGTGGGGCCTGCTGTCTTGGCTGAAGCGCTTCCATGTGCCTGAGAAAGCCGTGGAGGCAATATTGGAGCAGGTGAACGCAGAGCAGCAGCAGGAGACGCAAGACCGTTTATATCGTGGAATACGGGAGTACCAGCTGCCTTCAAGCTGTCTGAAAATGTTCTTTATCCACGGGATACCACCTCCAGTTCCAGAGGTTAGTACAGGCACAGCAATATCATTTTATGACCAGCATGTCATAACAATAAAAACACAACATAACATGGTCACATTTACAAAGACCACAAGATGCAAGTGAGACATCAACCTGTCTGAATTAATTCACTTGTTAATCCGTTTCCTGATGTTTTGTTTTTGTCATCAGTGGAAAGTGATCAAGATGGAGCCATATGATTGAGTTTAGACATGAAGTTCTCAGCAGTGCTCTTGCATCCCAGAGTTGGACTGAATTGCAATACATATGCATGTTGGTATGTGATCTTCCCCAAGGCTGCAGGTGTTGTCCCAGACTGGATCCAGTCATGCCTGGTTCGGGGTGAGATGAATCCAGACGTACTGGATGTGTTACGTCTGCAGAGGAGAAGACTCCAGGTGTGTGTTGGCTCTTCCGAACTACCGAGTGCCCACCAGACATCAGAGCCACTCCGCCAGGTGATGTATGGGCTCCTAGTGCCCCGTCATCAGGTGGTAGAGATGGACAGAGTGGGTCTAAATCTGGAGGAGATCAGTGTTCAACCTGTTGTCACTGCCACCATCAAGAAACTAGCCCTCAACTCACTGCCCAAGGTGATCCATCTTCCTCATCATAATGGAGAGTTTTTGAGTGCCATCTCTGAAGGTGTATTGAACTGTTTTGTGTCGCTCCTCTTTCTCCAGGCGGAGCACTCCCAGCGACTTCAGGTGTTGCTGGAAGCGCTTAACGTGAACGAGGCCTCTCTGAGCCGTCTCCCGTCTGAGCTGCAACTCCCAGTGGCCGTCACCTGTTACTGGTGGCAGAACGCTCGGCCCACTCCTGATGTGCAGCTGCTGAAAGCGCTGCTGCTGGGGTTGAGCGTTGGGGCATCACAGAGTCCTGAGGCAGGTATGATACAAGACCTGTTTAATTGTTTTTTTCTTTTAAATTAGAACACACACACACACACACACACACACACACACACACACACGTAGTTACGCACACAATACAGCGTTGTCGAGTGTGTTTTTGTGTCCCTTTGATTTGCAGCTCTGCTCTTTGAGAGAACGGACTTTGACCTAAGTCATTCCATGGCTCACAATGTCATTCAATGGCAAAGCTGCCTGAAGGAGTGCATCTCCCTGAACCAGCTGCTGTGCCATCCCATTCCTCCACCACACATCTCCAGGTGAGTCTTAACAGGCCGCGACCACTTCCTTTGCCCCTGAGAATAATCTAATAAGGCAGCTAATGTAAACCAGATGCCCAAAGCAGTACACTTATTGAAATCAGTGTTGGAAATGTCTCAATTGGCACCAGTTGAGGATGAACTGCAGATCAGAAATCATTCAATCTTTCATCCAGATTCATCATATCTTTCCATGGTCCTTACAGGCTATACAAGGGAGCATTGGTCCACCACTTGATCCAGCAAATGATGTCAAGAAAACTTAAGAACTTCCTGAAAAAGGATCTGTCACGTGTTCTTGAGTACAAAAACATGCTGGCCATCGTCCGGAGGTTTGACTCCTGGCAGCAGCCTTGTAGGAGGAGGGTGTTTCACCAGGGGCACCAGCCACCAGTCAAAGAGACTGTTTCTGACATGTGGAGGCTCTACGACGAAGAGGAGGAAGCTGCAGCAGTCAGGGCCCTGAAGGATGTCGACCTTGGTCCCATGGTGTCGCTGAAAGCTCGTCACACAGCAAAAGACAAAAGGAAGTGGAACAGGAACCCGGTGATGGTCTGCAAAGGCGAGCGCAGAGGGAAAGATCTTATCTGATCCATCATGCCAACTCTGATCTGCTTCACATTTATGTTAAACTGTTTTTGTACAATGAGGTGTGTGTGTTTGTTTATTTTTCAGAAAGAATGTAAGCCAACTGGTGATCAAGTAACACTGTTTTATTATACCAACAATAGATTAACTTACATTTTATTGTCTTCCATAAAATCTTTTAAAAGTTTCTTAGAACCAGTTTTATTTCTTGTGGTGCTTTTGGGAAAAATAATATAAATAAACACTCTTATCAACTTCTTGCTGTTTCAGATGTCACCTTTTTATTTAAACAGTATTTCAGCATGAGCACATTTTTTTTGTATGCTTACAATTAGGTTTGTGTGTGTGTTTTTTCACAGTAAATGTAAGCCAAGCTGAGATCAATCAACACTGTTTTAATATATGAACAATAGATTAACTTTAACTTTGTTGCCTTCCTTAAGATCTTTTAAATTCTTCTAATATAAATAAACGCTCTAATCAACTTCTTGCTGTTTCAGAGATCACCCTTTTATTTAAACGGTATTTCAGCACGAGTACATTTAATATTTTAGTGTCACAAAATATTAGTTTATTACATTTGCCAGTATTAGATGAGAGGAAATTTTCCATTTTCAATTTTTTGTTTGCACACTGTCAGGTCATGAATTCAAGCAGTATGAACAAATTGATACAGTTCAGATTACAGAAGTGCACTTTCTTATAACTGTTTTTAAAAAAAGGAAAACATAATATATGTTCTTAAAAAACAGTAAGAATATTTTTAACTGCTCACTATTTACACTCCTAATGCTGTTCTTTATGATTTATTATCCCAAAAACCTTCAGTAAACAGCATAGAGAGCTATAAATAGCTCTCTGTTTCGAGCCTCCTTCCACAATGCTATCTTTTAGCTTCTTGCTAAAACTGATGCTCTGCTCTATTTTACACATGTTTCAAAGGGGGTAAAATGAGTGTGGCCCTGTGAGGAGTTCACAGCCAGGCAGGAAACACATATTGAAGAAAAAAAAGATTGGTTGTGCTGATTTTGCATGAAATGGAACCATTCAAATGCCCAAAAGTTGACATTTGAAATTAAATTACAAACAAAGTCGATTTCCAGTCTAAAGCACAGGTGTTCATTGTGGGACCAAAAAAAGCAAAAGCAAAAAAACCATCCCATCAACATTTATGACCTCTACATGAAACATTCAACAAGTTTGACAGACCTGACAAGAAACACATCTTTCTATTCCACAATTCATTAGCATACCTTGCCAATAAGCATACCAACATGTAGCAGTAGCATTCATTTGTAAACCATCATGACAACAGTATCAACTCCAAGTGCATGTTGCAGCAGCTGTACATTTGTCAAGTTCACATCATCTTGACGTGTCTCTCTGTTCCCTCTGCAGGTGAAGGTCTCAGTTCAAAGTAAATGTTGTGTACTATGAAACAACTTGTTTGCTCTGCAGTTGCTCTCTTTTTCTATTTCAGCAAATCAAAAAGGAAGAAAAAACATCAAAGTGAACAGTGAACTTTTTTTTTATTGCACCTGAAGTGTCTCGTTTTTTCGGAAGTGCACCATTGCGACGAGTATAGTGCAATTTACTTTAGACAGAAGCGGCTCTGTCAGAAGATGGTGTAGCTGTTGGCCTCGCCGTATCCCGCCTCCTGCAGATACTGCTCGATGTTAACAGTCGGTGGCACCTTGAGGACTTTGTCTGAGGCACTTTTCTCCGCTGACGTAAGCTTGCGGCTCACCTCAGCCAGAGACGGTCGATCCTGATCCTTCCACTGGCAGCAAGCCTTGATGATGGAGTATCTGAGGATAGGAGGGGAAAAAAGAGTCTGAGCTCTTCTTGATGTTGGCAGAGGTGTTATAATGGCACAAACTCCAGTGCATGCCGTTGATACATACAGCGTGTTGGAGCAGTTGGGAGGTTTTTTCAGGCTTTTCCCCCGTTGATGAAACTGCAACAGTTCATTGACTGGGATTTCTGCAAATGGGGCTTCCCCTGGATAGAGACGGAGGTTATTTTAGAGGTACAGATTCCTTTGATTGCAGCACTGACAAAAAATGGTATCATGGACAAAGGTAAACGTACCAAGTGTCGCCATTTCAAACAGTAAAATGCCAAAGGACCAGCTGGAAGGACAAGTGAGGATAAACGGTTAGAGTCTCCCAGTAAAAGCATGGCAGAAATAAATAAGCGTTTACACGGCAGTAGTGGGACAGAGAAAAAAGGTGGTTGTACAGATGTAGATGAAAAACTCACATGTCGCTGCTCTGGCCAGGGATTCGCTTGGCTAAGAGCTCTGGGGCCTGCCACTTCTTCATACTAGGATCTTCTCTCTGACTGGCCCCCTTGTTGTTCCTCATGTAAACACCGTGAAGGCCCCAAAGCTTAGCGGTGAACTCCTTGGTGACAAGAACACCACGGGCCCGGATGTTTCCATGCAGGAAATTTTTACTGTGAAGGAACTCCTGATGTGAGGGTGGAAAGAAAATCGACTTCAACATTGCTTACAATATATTTGGTGATGGCAAATAAATAGCCAGGTTGAGCCTGGTCAAAAAGCAGCTGTTGTTTGTATAATAGTGGAGGCATAAAAAAAAAAGACTTTGCATTTATCAGCATACTGACCAGTGCCGAGGCCACCTGTTGGGCCATGGTGAGTATTCTCCTTTCAGTCATCTCACATGGGGGGTTCACCTTATCCTTAAAAAAATTGAACAATAAATATATGCATATATATACGTGTGTGTGTGTGTGTGTGTACACTGTATACATATATGTGTGTGTGTGTGTTTTATATATACATATACTGTATATAAAACATATATAATGTTTTAATAAACCATTATTTATTTCAAATATGGATATATTGTTTTTCTAAATATTGTTTTTTGTTGTTGCAGTTTCAATTGGATTTACATCTCTGCATCTCCACAGGAGGCTGAGCAGGTCTCGGTTCTCCACCTCCTCCACCACTGTAACCAGGGGAGCCCGAAGTGAGACCACGCCGAGGAGCTCCGGCAGGAAGGGATGCGGTCCCAGCTGGGCCAGGAAGGAGGCGAAGCCCAAGAAGTTGTGCCTCTCTGTGGCATCGGCGGAGTCTGTGGGAAGAAAGGTCGGAACCGCGATGTAACAGAAGCGACTCCCATTGGCGTTTGATTGACTTGTTGATTGTTTTTCTCCCCCTCTCCCTCTACCTTTCAGGACTCGCAGAACCACATTCCTGTTTTCCATACGAGCTCTGTAGAGGGACACGGGGCAGTCGGTGCGCAGCGAGAAGGCGCTGGGCAGAGGGGTGACCAGGTTGAAGGACTCGGGCAGCCTCTGCCGAGGCAGCTCCCTGGGCTGGACGATGGGAGTGAAACTGGGCTTGAACAGCTCCTCCTTGGGGTCGGGCGGGGTCGCGGGTTTGACCGCGGGCGGCGGGCCACTTCTGGGGGCGTACGTGTTGGGAGGGTGGAAGGTCGAGTAGGAGCTGGGCATGTCCAGGGCAATACTCTCATGCTCCAGGACGTTGATACCTGGAGGAGCTGCGGATGGAAAGAGAGGAGAGGAGAAAAAGGAATTGTTGTGAGAAATCCTGGACAATGGTCAAAAACAAAAAGCGAAAAAAATCTTTGTGTGGCTGCAGTGTTGACACATCTGTTTGCTCACATTGAAAGTAATAACAGAGTGAGTATGTGTAATTACAAAATTACATTTACTGTATAATTGCATCTCTTCTGGTTAGAGCTTTTACTCTTCTGAGTAATAAATAAATTCAGTAATAAATAAATTTCAGTGCTATTTGTTGTTATTGTATTTTAGGCTCCTGTCTTTTTGACATCATCAAATAAATTACATCAGACAAAAAATGATTTGATTTGACAACTAAAAGTATGATAGAAATATATGATCTTAGAGAGTTTATCATATCCAATCCAATCCAGTTTAATTTGAGACACACTCTGAGAGCTTTTTAATGGTCAACTTACCATCGATCCCCTGCAGTATCCTCCTGGTTGTCACTTTGGAGGCCTGTGGCCGGATGCGGTCGACTCTCTCCGGGCAAAATCGCAGGAGGAAGATGAAGACTATTGTGACCAAGAAGGAGGCGAGCAGCAGAGTGGGCACAATGATGACCTCCTGCTCGTACACCCGGATCTCTGGCAGGCGGCGACAACAGGCACAATCTTCACTCACACGTCTGGCATGCAGTCAGTCTGCGCTCGTCTGTCAACGTCTTCTACTGGCTATTAAGAGAAGTACATCTTTTCTTGGAAAATTGAAAAAAATAAATAAAACTAAACTCACCACAGATTGTGTCTCCATGCTGGCAGCGGTAGTCTGATTCCGATACAGACGACATTCTGCTGCAGGTTAAAGGAAATCACATGAAGAAGTATTCACTCTGTTTTAACTGTTCATACAAACCAATCTTATTCTTGCTGTTGAGGTATAACTTGAGGCTGTTCATTAATTAATTTGAAATTAAACGAGTGTAACTAATCAAACATAGCCAATTTAAAAGAACAGATTACGTTAGAAAACCCCAGGACTCTGTCTGTGTGAGTAGTAATATGACTCTGGCAGGTAAGAGAAGGTGTCTAGGAGGCATACGTGTAACTGAGACCAGGAAATTCAGATGTGGAAACAACGTGTGACTCTAAAACACTAAACACTGGCATCATGCTGAACAATTGCTGACATTTTTCTTGAACTTGTTGTTGAGGTTGAAGTATCACAGAATGCGATAATTTGACAGCAATACAATCTTGTAAAAAGGGGCTTCGTAGAGAATCATGATCATTTCAAAACACAGAAATCCTAAGAGTGAATATCCATGTTTTTTGGAGAGAAAAAAAAGAGCTTCTATAAATTCATGAATCACGAACTAAAGTAACACTGAAGCTTCAGGAAGAAATTCCTCATCCTTTAACATCAGATCCAACATCTCAGAACCTGTTCCTCTGCATTTCATTTACTCTTCTTTCCACTGCTGCACTTCACGCCCACAGGACAAACAAGAGTAAGAGCCGGCTCAAATACACCTCAGAGAGACTTTACCTTATAAATACTTATAAATGTTTCATTTATTTATTTATTCATTTTTAAGTGCGGGTAATACAAAGACGGTTTGCTAATGATCTCCTCACCTCAGCTCTCCTCACGTGTGTTCTCTGCTCCAAAGAAAATATCCCTCCTGTTATTCCACGCTCATGCTCCCACCACACCTTCTGCCAGCTGAGTCCGGCTGCAGCTTCTGTTTCTCAGAGCCTCATCGTCTTTATTCCCTCCAGTGATTTGTCAGGCTCCGGGGATCTGTGTGCTGCTCGCCGCTCGCCGCTCAGACAACGTCAGTGTTTTGTAACTCCACCCATCACAACTACAGCCTCTGCTCTGCAATTCACTTCTTCCTTCTTCCTGCCACCTTCCCAGTGGCAGAGATGATGTATCAGACCGATATCAGGTTTGTGGTGAGCTACTCGTGTCCTCTCGGCCTCAAAGTGTCTTCTGGCCCAGGCTGTCTTCAATATTTGTTTTCTTTTTCCCCCTGTTAGGTTGACGTATGTCGCTGCTCCTTCCCACTCCCTCCTCTTTGTTTAGGAAAACTGGTCCTGTGGCTCCTGGTCGTTTTTAGTCCCTTTGTTGGTCTTGTTCGACCTTCATAGCTCCGGAACTTGAATAACAGGCTTTACAACTTTATGTTAAGTATATAGCTGGCTGTTATAATTAGCTTCTTTATTCTTGTTTCCAGGTGAATGGATCAACTCCATGTGTATGAATTCCCTAAATGTTTTTAAAATAAAATAAAATAAAATAAAAAAAAAAATAATAATGCTTAAGTAAAATTAGTTTTCTACCAGTTACCCAAAACTGTGCCATGTCTTAAGAATGAAGAGACCACAAGGCTTGGCTAACAACTCACTAACTTATTAAACTTGCTTTAAAAAAAAAAAAAAAAAAAAAATCATCATAGTTTAGACAACAGCTGTCTGATTTTAAGCACTTTTGGATTCAGCTGAGGCAACTAAGCAAGCTGCAACTAAGCTGAATGTACAAGTTCCAGTCATTTTGACACTTTCATAGTTGAACAAAAACAGACAACAAGCTTATTAATGTTATTTATTAGACACTATTAACATTTGAACAATATTAATTGGACTCACAGCAGCGTCTGTATTCAAAATTCTATGTGAAAGTTACTGTTTAATTGTAAAAGGCACCAGAGACATTTGATGATCATGAATTTGAGACACTGAACCCGGGAGGCGAATCTTCCATCTGAGTGTTGTTTTTTTTTCCCCCATCTCCCCTCACAGTTTGGAGCTAGACTTGTCAGGCACAGGTCCGAGCCACTTCTCTCCTGAAACAGATGACAGGGAAAAAAGACAAAAAAGTCAGTAAATTACTTGGCAAGGTTATCCAATGACAGAGTTGACAAAGTCAACAACTGTCTCTTTAACCTCTGCTATTTTAGTTTAGTACTTTGCTACCGTTCAGAACAGGTCACTCACCAATGCAGTGGGCCATCAACTCAAATCTGTCTGATCCAAAAAATGGCTCTGGCTTCCCATTTACATGGCACACAATCAGGGGGAAGCCAAACGCCTGGAGGGAGTCGGCAAGACATGATCAGAATAGTAAACAAAGACACGCGACCAAGAGTTGAAACGCTCTTTATGTATTTCCCCCTTATTTTAAAATTTCATAGAGACCAAAAACACAAGAAGTGATGAAACTAGAACACATTATTAACAGAGCATCCAAAATCACTGGCTCACCTCTACCATCCCTTGAATCACTTCACCACAATGCAAATGGACAATGCGCAGAGCCCACAAGATCACCTCAGATCCCACTCACCCTGCACACTGGCTGCGTTCAGACTGCAGGCGAATCTGATTCAAATCAGATTCCTTCTCAAATCCGACAACTGTCCAAATGGGATGTGGTTCTGTTCAGACTGAGCCACATTATTGACCCATCTGACAGGTTGCTGTAGCAACGATGTCGGAGCGGTGTGTGACGTCATATAATTGCAACAGCGGCACTTGTTGCGATACATGGCCTGGAGCTTGGCTTGAATGGAGCTACAGTATCTCCCCATACACTGAGGAGCCAATGAGTTTCCTCCTCTGTCCAGGGACTGCTGTTTTCTACTCCTTCTGTCTGCTCCATTAGGTTACAGCTCCGCACCTGCAATGGCGCCCTCTGGTGGCACATTGGGTCTTGGGTCGCGCAGAGTGACGTCACGCACAGTCAGAACTGATTGGTGTGTTTAGAGCTGTTTACCCTGAGACGCATCTGTCCACATGCGATGTGAAACTACCTCCCGAAGGTGGTTTCAATCCGTTTTGCAAAAATCAGATTTCATGTGATTTGTGACAGTTCAGACTACAAAAGGCCTGAATGTGGCCACTGTGTCTTCCAATTACTGCCCTACGGGAGGCGCTACAGGACAATTGTCTCCAAAAGAACCCCCTTCAAAAACTGTTTTGTTCCAATTGCAATCATCATCCTGAACGACTGAACATGGGGGTGAAGGGGGGCATCTTTATGTTTATCTGAATGGTTTTTATGTATCTGCATGTAGAAATATGTTGTTTCGAAACGTTGGAACCTGTACCAAGCTGTACTGAAAGAAATTCCACCAGCTTGGCTGTGTGGTCACTGAAGAATCCGAGATGTGTGAGATGTGTGCATATCGTCAGAACAAAAGAAAAATTTACCCCATAGTCAAGTGCTTCTTGTGTGCTCCTCTTCAGCTTTTCCTTGATCTCTGCCGAGGTGGCCAGCTTCAGCAGTTTCTTGATCTCATCATCAGGCAACCCCGCTTTCAACGCTGCCTGCATAGCAACAACAATTCTCTGAAAAATCTATACAGTGATTACTTATCTCTTTAAAGACAATCCTAGTCCAGTTAGGAACCTCAGACAGTGAGCCAGGCTCTGTGATGTCTTTGTCCTCACTCCAGATCCGTCTCCACAGCTCCCGGGACAGCTGCTCCACCTGCTGGTCTCCTCCTTTTTCTTGTTCTTGTACTGCTGCCACAAAGCGCATTGCAGACAAGGAGCCTGGGTGTAGCGGCGCAAACGGACAAAAAGAAAAAAAATGAAAAAACAGCAAAAGAGTGGCGAGGACAAGCCTCATTTGAGGGGAGACTGCAGATACCGGGTCATACTGGGACTTCAGTGGTCCAATTTTTACTTTTCATCCTGGACACCACTGGAGCACCCAGTGGGACATGTATCAGTGCCCTCAGTGACATCACAAAAAGCATGTTTATTTAGTTATGAACAGTGCAGGGAGCAAAAGAAGTAGAATGTACCATATTTCTAATTTCTTGGAGTTCACTGGCAGGCTACCGACACATATTACTATGAAAGACAATGATGGTGTGATTTTGGCATTTGGCATAGTACAAGACCTTTAAAAGAAAACCTGGACATTAGCCTAGATGCAACAAAACAATTAAAATCTGGAACAAGAACAAACACTGGGAATAACAGCTCATAAGCAAGTTCAAACCCATCTACAATAAATAAGTTTACCTTTTTTGAACATGGCCTCAAAGGGGTCAGATGGAGACTGCACGGGGACATTGAAGTATTCTGCCAGGCGGGCCAGGTCCTTGGTCATGTACAGAAATTTGTTCGGAACCAGACCAGGGGGCTTGTTGCCTGTGGCAAAAGACAAACACAACAGGAAGGTTCAAGGTTCAAGGTGTAAGGATATTTATTGTCCTTGTGTTTGTACGGCAAAACCTTATTGGCACCTCTTAAGAAAAACAGCAACAGCAAGCAACTATACAAGCATTGCAAATAAAACAAGTAGTGCAAATTAATCAGATAAAGATGTGTGTTTGTGAATGTTTGGCACAGCCCACGTGTTTACCGTTATAAATGTTTGTCCAACTAGGTTTTGCTCAACTAAACAATGGGATAACGAATGATAAACGTTGTTATCAACTTGAAATAAATGAGAAGAAATGTAGAGACTACTCCACTGCTGCACCTGATCCTTGCATGATGCCGCCCAGGAAAGCAGGACGCAGCTTCAGGTCTACGTTCCACACATTTCGGTATCGACACATTACCTGGACACAACAAACACAACGGGGAACGTCAATAGTTTGCGCTGCAAGTCACAGCAGAACCATTGTTGCAGCAGTTTTAGTACAAAGATAGAGGACCAAAAAACCTCGAAGCCGAGCCAGGAGTAAGGAGACACCACGTCGTAAAACAACTCGACCACTTTCTTGGAAGTCATCGTTGATTTCGAACAACCGTCCGCTTGCTTTGTATCGATTCTGAAATTACATTGACAAAGTCAACGAGCATAACCTTGCGACTCCTGCACAACAGTGCAGCAGAATGTGTGTCAAAGTTGAGCAGATGTGACGCGCGTATCCTTCCATTCCATGGTTAGTAAAATAATCATTGCATTGTAAAATCAAAACAAACCTGGAGTTCAGCGCTGTTGCCGCGTGCGTGACGACTTTGAGGAAATAAAATATCAAGTTAGCATGCGAGTTAGCAACAGTGAGAAGCTGCACAGAAACTCAGTGGCACTGTGGGACCGCCAGAGTTGCTTTTTAAACTGAGTAAATGGTGAAGAGGCAAGCATACGACGCCGCACTACTAGCGCCATCGTCCGGAAACACCACGCTATTTGTGTTACCCCTCGGCTTTGCGCTCTTCTTCTTCTGCCGTTTCCGCTTGGTGGCTCGGGTGAGCAGGGCCGGCCCAAGGCATAAGCGAAGTAAGCGACGGCTTAGGGCCCCAATGCCACTAGGGGGCCCCCAAGAGCAATCAAATTATTTATTTTATTTTATTTTATTAGGGACTGAGCCAGCGGAAGACCAGTTCGAAACGAACTATGACATAGACTGGACGTCCATTACAAAGAATCATCAAAAAAAAGTGATTTTTCCAACCGTTTTCGTGCTTCCCCAAGAGGCGTCCAACTACAATTGGCCACTAATTAAAAATGGCCCTAGCTTCCACTAGGAAGGTCGAAAAAGATGGGGAAACACCCACGCGTTCGTCTCTTCAAGCCCGACATTTTGCACCTCTAACCTTTGTCCCCGACAAACAAGAAGTGAGTTATTCCCACTTGTTTGGTTTTCAAATTAAAATCATAAGGCTCAGAAAGCGCCAAGTCCAACGGGCTTGAAAATTCAGTAAGACATAGTCTGGACCTTCATTACAAAGAATCATCAAAAACATTTTGCTTTTTCCAACCGTTTTCGTTACAACGGCCCTCCAACCAGACTCTAACTCATAACTCTTCATATTTATGGATATAGTTAGAACATTGGATCGGCTTTGACAATGCAAGATCCACTATAAAGGACACTGATTGCGTAACATTCTTTTTTTTTTTTTTTTTCCTCAACTGGCAGACAGAACATGATCAAAGGCTATTAAAACATGTCAGTCATAAATGCTGGCTTGTGATTGAACAACGCCCATAACAACAGACATTTAACTGCAGCACAGCCTAGCTAAAAGATGATACTAGTATCTTTCATGTAGACGCCGAAATGGCTGAGTTCTAAGCTTAGGTGTCCAAGGTTGCAAAAACGCCTTTCTATCTCTCCTCTTTTTAACACACATAAATGGCTGCAGTTTCCTTTAGGAAGTCGTACAGACGTCATTCAAACATCCACGTGTTTGTCTCATCAGTCGCCGGGCGTCGGCAGAGGACGGGGGCAATTGCAGGCGGTCGGGGTCATCGGGGTCGCGTCGGCCGCGGCGGCTCAGTCCCGCTCAATCCTGCTTGCAGGGCTAGTTTTATTTTATTTTTTAAAGTTTTTTCAATTATTTTTTTTTTCCATGTATAAATGATGATTTCTATATAATCAAAGTGTAAACTTCTCATCCTGTGACAGTTGCTTCTGCAGAGCGGAGCTTTTCCAAGCTCAAATGGATCAAGAACTACTTGAGATCTTCCATGGCACAAGAAAGACTGAGTGCACTGGCAGTGATTAGTATCAACAACAAAGTTGGCCATCAGATTTCTTACAGTGATGTCATAAGTGACTTTGCCTCTAGAAAAGCCAGGAAGCACAGGTTTTAGGAGTGGGTGGTTTTAAGACCTAATTATTCAACTTTATATTTGTTTTTTTAGACCATTTGTGTTACCTTGTTTCAGGTAACTGTTCATTTATATCATTAAGTATTTGCGTGGTATTTATAGTTTAGTTTATTTTATTCTGTCTGTTTCTGTACAATTGAATTTATTATTATTGTTATTTGTTGTTGTTGCACGTTTTTGTTGTTCTTGCACTACAACTTATTGTTGCACCTTGCTGTTGCACTTTTTTGAAAACAAAAATAATAAACCAGATGACACATTTACAGTAAGAACATTGTTTACCTGTTTATTTTTCTTACTTTCAGTGAGTATGATATACCTCACTTTGTGCTTTATCACTTGGAATGTTGTGTAAATCAACCCCAGGACACTCTTGTCGCTGGATGTGCTACCCTTTGAGACTGAAAACCATATGTGGCACCCTGGACGTGATCCATGATGCATTCATTGAAATTATTCGTATTAAGTTTGCATTGGTATTACTTATGTTTCTGATTATTTTACTTTTGGAGATACAGCAACAGCATAATTTCAACATGTACTACATGCATGTGTAAAGACATGTCAGGCCGTCAGTAGGATGTAAACAACACTGCCAGAGCTGCACTGAACTCATTGTAGGTGTGTTAATGATCAACAATCAATATTGGCTGAAATAGAGGGCCCCAAAATCAAATTTTGCTTAGGGCCCCATGGAGGCTTGGGGCCCTAAGCCCTGCCCTGCGGTAAAGCTTTGTTTGGTTATGGTAAACGCTTGAACTGTGTTTTTACTTCGTTAATCTGAATGTGTCCAGGCAACTATTTGCCCTGGTATTGGAGCTGCTTCAATCTTATTATTACATGCGTATAGTGACAATAAAGGCATTGTAATTATTTAATTTGCAGTAGCTGATGACGGATAATAATCTAATCTATCACGTGATATTCAACAATAAACATTTTAAATCACTGCATACATTGCATACACAAGAATTTCCCCCTTTTAAATGACTCATTTTGCTTCTCCCTCTTTCCTTTCTTTTATTATTTAGAATAATGCATTTATATGATTAAAATCAATTTAAAAAATAGAGTTTGTGTACACAGTTTGATTTCTGAATTCTTCCTTAGTTGGGGGGAGAAGCGTGGAGGGTTCTAAGAAACATTTATTCCAGTAAACGATGTACAAGGTTCAATTCTTATGTTCTCTATTATAATGACAAACATAGTAAATCCATTCACATAATGCCATTATTTGACAGTCACATAATTATTATTTTTTGAATACACCAGACTTTACAAACTATTTACAAAAAAACAATTCCCAGATAATAGTAGAAGCAACCACACAGACTAGCAAAGTGTATATCAACATCTATCGATCACAACAAAATATATATCCTTTTATAATTCCTCTTGTGGACTTGCTGGATCTTTAAAGTCCGCTGGTGCCACACTGTCAACAAAAGCAGGTGGAGTTCCTGGAAATTTGTCACTAGAAAGAGGACAATGCATCAGTCACTTTACACACTACACAGTTATTTCACTGAACTGTAATTTTAACTTTTTTTTTTTCCGTCTTACCTCTCTCCATCTCTCTCTGTCTGTAAAGGGGATTCATAACAACGATTAGCTCCAGGCTTTTAAATAAGCAATGAGAGTATTTTCTCAGACACGGTCACCCACTATTGTATAATCATTATTACTGTTATTATTTTGTTATTGTTTTTTGTTTTTTTTTTTTTTACCTTTGGTCTATGTAATGCACTTCCACTGATCTTCTTGGGTACACCAAGAGTATCAAAAGAGTGGCTCCGCACGCGGATGGCTCTCTATAAAAAGCCATTTGGAAGAAAAACAGTTCAAGTACATACATGATGTTCATAAAGTAAGTCATTGCAGAATGACATCAACCTTGAAATTTTCTATGAATCCTCCACTCCCTTCTGAGGACGCCCGTACACCCTCAGAGGAGGAGAGAGCAGACAGCAACGGATCTCCCACCATGCAGTGGGAACGTGTTGAGAGCTCAGTCTGCAAGCTCTCCAGGAGAGATGATCGAGTGCGAAACTGTGCAAAAGTAGCAGGAGAGAGGAGGGATATTGACAAATGCTGAATATTTATTATGAATAACCAAATACAGCTCCTTCTTCTTTCTTTTTTTTTTTTTTACCTCAAGTCTGCTGAATTGTTGAGCCTTGTAGCAGGAAATCTCTGCATTGATGAGTTTGGTCAGAAGGAATTCCCTGAGAAGGTAACGCTGAAACACAGGACAATAGAATACACATGAATGATGTCAATAATTGATTTGGTTTGTACCATAAGAATTAGTAAGTGAGTCACAAACTGATTTGGAGTGGTAGGAATGCACATCCCTTTAACCACTACAACTGTCCTTGCTAAACCCCATAAAAGCAAATGGAGTTTTCCACATTCAAATGTAAGTTTAATTGATTTCAAGGTCATTGAATCATAAAGAAAATATTAATTAACCTCAAAAAAGTCTTGCATGCCTGAACAGTCTATCAGGTCTCTATAGGTGGAGCAGACAAGCATTAAAAGAGAGAGAAGGAAGACTTGTACACTCTTCTCACTTGCAATAAAAAGTTTAATAGACTGCGACCGTCATCTGGATATTGAAAGGCCATGGCTAAAACACTGTCGCCTTTTCAAATTGAATGTGTTTTGTGAGCAAGGACAGTGTGCAGGTTTTTCCTCATCCTTCATGATTCATGGACTACATGGTACCACTGTCACTGACTCGGTGCACCTCACTGTTGGTGGAAGCTCACTGGTGAGATAAATGTGCAGGATTTTAGAGCTGTTAAATTTTAGCTCTTGGTGGTCCAGTGGCCAGGTGAGGTTAATTATGAACAGGTATTGGAGCGTGTGTAGAAAGAACAACAAGATCAATGTCACAACAGAGATTTGTCAAGGCAAGAAGGCACATTTGCAATCAGCGAGCCTTGTTATTAGTTTACTGAAGCACTTAATCGAGTTAAGTCGTCATTATCAGTTACTCCAGAGCTCACTCTGATTGGGGAAACTGTAGGACATGTTGAGGGATTGACAGCCACTAAAGTGAAGAGGTATGAGTCACCTGACTCACAGCAAAGATGTAGAAGGTATATGAATCCGAGAGGGTTTTTTTTTGCCCCCAGACATGTATTGAACATAGTAAACAGAGCAGAAGATTTTAACAAAGACCCTGTTGCTTTTTCTCACATCTGTGAAAATCGGAGGATCTGGAAGGACTGGACCAAAGAGAGGAACATCCTCCCTGGCTGTGACAGACACCTGCAAAGAGAAGAAAATGGTAGATGAACAAGAAGTTGTAAGTTGTTGCCTTGAAGAACCACTGAAGTCTGACGGTTCTTTGCTCACCTGGTAGGACGTTTCCTCTGTGTCGTCTTTGGCCCGAATCCTCCGAACTACCAGGAAACAGTGCAGGAAGTGAGACTTGATCACATCTGACAAAAAGGGGGTTTGGCCCTCTTGGTAGACCACCGCTACAATGTCATTCCCAATGTGTCTTTTCCTTTGAAGCTGTGTAGAAGAAGAAGAAGAAGAAGAAGAAGAAGAAGAAGAAGAAGAAGAAGAAGAAGAAGAAGAAGAAGAAGAAGAGTGATAATCTGTTGAAGTAGTATGTTGTGAATCACCTCTGCAGAGTAGACCGACCTGCTGCGGGTCCCCTTCTGTGAAGGGCAGTTTGGTTGCCACGTGAAACATGATTTCCCTCCCCTGAAATGAAGTGAAGATGGCCTCACTTCCTGTTTGACCATGTAAAACATCCAGTCCTCCTCTGAACCTGAGGGAAGTGAGTTAGAGGTGACCATCAAATTGTCTGACTTCACCCACCGGATGCTTTGTCACTTTAATAAACTGAGGAAGTACTGATTTTACCCCGTGAAGCCTTGCAGCGGAATTGTGTCGCCCAAAATCGAAAGGAACTCTTTAAATTCCTCGCTTTCCTCGTTGTTACTGAGTATGTCCTCCTCAGTGAGCTATGGAGGGAGGAGTAAGCAAATTAGGCCACACCTATGCCAAGCATACACATTTTTTAAGGCCTCCCCCCTGCACAGTAGTGAAAAGAATATCCTACTTGTCCCTCCATTTGGCACAAAACTCCAAACTTGAAATTGGGAGAAACTCTGTGTTCATCAAAGGCTGTTATCAGTTCTGGGGCCTGATTCATGAGGAAAAAAGGGTCACTTAGAAGAATGAGATGTCTGAAAGAATTTTGATTGTCATTTTTTCTTATCAATATAACGTAGAATATTAAAATATTACCTTGAGGTAGCAGACCACTTCAAAATTTGAGCAGGTCACTCTATCACAGAGCATCTGGAAGAAACAATGCATCTTTGTTTTTTTTTTATAACTTTCTTCAATCTTAATCTTTGTGTACTTACAATACAGCTGTAAATAGAAAAGTATATAGTAACAAACAAAAGTGACATAACTTACCAATTTTAGACAATAGTGTATAATTTTTTTTTTTTATGGAGTAGTTAAGGTTCAGCAAGTTAAAGTTGACGAGTACATTATGAATAAAAAAGAATGAGAAATTTTCAGCTGAAGTAATGCACAGGCAAAAATGAAAAAGGGCAATGCAGGGGGCAATATATATCTACTTATTTGAAGAGGGGAAATTTGACAGGTCTGTAAAGCTTTCTACCTCTACTTGATTGAGAATTTAATTTAACTGAGTGGGTGCTGGGATACCTTTGCCAATTCAACAGCGGATGGGATGGCGGGGAAAAGAGAGACAGAGAATAGTCCGTGCAGGGAGCACTCCCTCATCCTGCCAGACACCAGATTCAGTAACTTTAGACACATTCAAAAGCACAATAAGCAGAGCCAACAAACAAAAGCTGATATTTATGCCACTTGAAAAATGATCTATTCCATCGTGAATCATTATGGAATCTCATATATTTCAAATTCCCAACTTGTTGTTCCTTGTTAAACTTCCCAACTAGTTGCAAAACAATAAATTATGCATACAAGAAACCTGCTAATCAGATTAAGAGGGGATCTTTCACCTCTATTACGTTCCCAGTGCAAATGTGCAGTTAACATGAAGCTCAGACACCTGCAATGTTGTCCTAATGAAATATCACGAATCACAAGCAAACTGGAGAGATGTACATAAAAAAGGAACACCTCAGTATCACTCGCAGCCTGTTTTCCTCATCCTCCAAGCACACAGAGAGAACCAGGGGCCCCAGGCATGGATCCACTGCTATGAATGAGTGATGGTACTGAAGAGGGAAACATTTTAAAAAAGGATTATTACTCAGAAAGAATTGGCATCTATTCTTAGGAGATCAAAACGTACTCGTGAACGGAAGAACTCCCGATAGGATTTGGCCTCTCTGTCCCTCTCCATGATGTCATAGTGTTCTGGATCAGTGCTGTGGTAAGAGGGGGTGGGACTGACATCTGCCAGCTTGTCAAGAGGGGGGTCTATCCAGAAGCCCCCCAACTCGGAGGGCAGGATGAGCGGCAGGTCTCCACCTATCGTGAAAAGCTGGGACTAAAATAGACACACAGGAGCACTTGGTGATGACGACGACGGTGACGAGCTGCGAGTGCTTGAGGAAACAAAAATGGCAACCCCTTCAAAATCAAAGGTCAGGATGAACACGCAAAAGCATGTGCACGCACACATGCACTCTTCTTTATGCATGTCACTGAAAACAATGTGTCGATCACCAGATCAAAAACGAACCTTGAGAGGAAGAGGAAATTCGCACCGCTGCTCGTCAAGACGGCTGCCCTGATGAAGGAGCAGAGCATGATGATAGGAGCTGTGTGGAGCTCAGGCGCCACACACACACACACACACACACACACACACACACACACACACACACACACACACACACACACACACAACATCAATCTTCCTGTTTCTCACCTGCAGCTTCTCAATGATTTCAAAAAGCTCGGTGTCCTGGATTGGCCAGGAGGCAACAGGCATCGGGCAGATGAGAAGGTGGGCAGATGGAGAACAGGAAGGAGACACACAGGGAGGACGAGGAACATGAAAATCACGTTATCTGCAAAAGGGAACTCCTGGGACATGCATGCATGCATGCTATGGAAAAAACAAAACAACGCATTAAGTCTATTGAATTATGCTCCGGCTGGACGCGGTAATGATACCACCCTCTGGTTGCTGCAGGAGGAGATGAAAGTCTTGCTCTCAGGAGCAGGAGACGCCAAAACATCCAGCAAGTTTCCCCCTTCAGATTCAAGCCTGCAGCAACAGTTATATGTTCATTAGGAGATGCATGCGGCGCTCTCACTGAAGCTACCGTTACATGGGTTGAATGCAGGCTGGACAGTGCTGCAATAAAATGTAAAAAAAAAGAAAGAAACCTCACCTCGGCGCATCCTCACACATGAGTCTGTCCATGCTGTAAAAACGAGGAAGTGAAAACAACTTGGAGAGGAAAACGTGTCTGACACAGAGTTACTCACTGAAAAAAACAAAAACACCCGCATTCATCTGGAGTGAACGCAAGAAACCATGTGAGATAAAATGTGCCATTACTCACCTTCCATATGCCCCGAAAGTAAAACTTCTCTTTCGAGAGAAGGACAAGTCATCCCTCTTGGCTCTCTCCATGGTGTCGGTGTCACTGTGGATGTTTGTACATGCCAGTTTGCCACCGATGTCAATCAGGGGCTGGCCAAGGATGAATTAATCCACTCTATCATTCTGTCACTCCTCCTCTCCACCCCCTGCCTCTCACTCATTTAAGCTTCCCTTTCCTCCCTCTGTACTGCTGTCACCTAGACTGGCGGCGTTAACCCACTCATGGTCATGGGTGCAGCAGCGGCCGCTGAACTGGTGGACGGCCACTGCTGCGCCGGTATAAGCCAATCAATGCTCGCAACTCAAGTGAAGAAGCGCAGAGGCTTCTCGAACGGACAGTGCTTGAAGATGGACTGGTAAATAAATGAAGAAATTGGCGAGACATTTCTCTGGGACCTGTTACCCTTTGAGTCGGCGAGGGTCATCAATTATTGACAGCGCACATAGAGGGAGAGTGAGGAGGGAGACAGCAGGGGAGGACGAGGCTTCAGGATGGGCAGAGGGCATTGGCAGAGCAAACAAGAGAAAGGTAGACGAGGAAGGAGGAGGAGAGAATGCATGTGTGTGTCGTCATGCAATGTGTTTCTTGCATTAAATCAATAGAAGTTGAAAAAGAAAAGCAATGCACCATGGCATGACATTACACCTAGTTGAGTAGTGCTTTAAGTATGGAAGTAATTACACAAGTGTGAATTGTTTTATTTGTGAATCCCAAACCACTTTCCTCCCAAATCTTGCAACAGTTGCATCTGTTTCTTTCTCTAAACCATTTAAATAACTATCTACGATTCTGAGGCAATATTACTTTAAAGCTATCTAAGTTCTCTAAATCCTTTTTTTTTTTTTTTTTTTAAATATAATAATGATTCTCTATGCTGATCCTCTATGGTAGATAATGTTGTAGATGCCTGTATAATGTCAAGGGATGTCATATGTTTGATCGGGGAGTATATTGTAGCAATTCTGCTGTTGTTTTATTGTGTAGGGTCTGTTGAGCGTTGTTAATATTGTGAGAGCTCGTTATGTACCTGAATGCACCTTGGAAGGGTAGGCATGTGAATGGCTGAGAGGGAAGAGGGGGCGGGACAGAGGTGACAGGATGAGGAAGTCTGGTGTGTGCGTGTGTGCCGCGGCAAGTGTGTGAGTGACGAGAGATCAGATCTACTTTCCTGCCTCCTCTTAAAGTTTCCAATTGACCGCTTCCGTTGCTGCCGTATCACTTCGCTCCTTATCATCAGTGAAACTTTGGTATTCAAAAACATCACTCAATATGTCGAATATAAGGTCAGTCTATGAGAAGCGGTGTGATTCGACGGCAGAAACGCCAGTAAAAGCCCCCTTAATCATCATTGGTCTGAACCTATGACTCCACCCCCTCCGCACGCTCCGACTGTAGTTCCGCAATTTAATTTCGCGCTCTCTGGCCACCCAGATGTGCGCGCAGAAGTAGTGTGTTGTTCGACTTTTGTTAAGGTGTTTGACAGCTTTGGGGGATTCAGTTGCGGAGGACAGAGGAACGGGAACAAAAAAAAAAAAAAAAGTGCGTTCAGAATTCCGCATGCTTCGGTCGAGGTAATCAGGGGGAGTCGATACGAGCTCATTAGCTCGTTAGCAAAATGTGACCCCCCTCCTCCCCGCGCCACTACTCGCCACCAGGACTTAGTATACATTGCTTTCATGTCGTGTGCGTTTTGGATTATTAACGCAAGTATTTTGTCGTTGTCGTAAACGCATCGGCCACCGTCTTCCTGTGTTGTACGTGACACTTGTAGCGCTGCTCGGCTAGCTTCGAGGCTGGCTTTGTGTGATGTGTATGTTGTGACGGTGGTCAGCGTGCTGCTGCTGCTGCTGCTGTCTAAAACATTGTTTTCAACCACTGTGCCGTGAGATAATGTCAGGTGTTCCGTGAAAAACGACATTTCTTTTCACTTAACCTGGCTAAAAAATAATTCTAAAAGTGCCATTGTGCAGTGGCTGTGCTTTAAAAGGAATGTAAGCCTATTTTCCTACCTCAATTCCTCCCAGGTTATCAGCTTTGAGTGCATTGATCATCTCTACAGATGTAAATAGTTTGTGTATATATGTAATTTCCTTATTTCTTTTTTAATTCCTCTCTTTGCACTCTACATGCAACTATGCAAATTTCCCCAATGTGATATAAATAAAGACATTATTATTCTTATCTAATCAGGCCCAAGTGTCACAATAAGTGAGTATAAATAAGTTAAGACACTATATTTTCATTATTAGGCTCAAAAGTGTCATGAAAATATATATATATATTTTTTTTGTTGGTTGGTGGTGTACCACGGGATTTTATTTCAACATAAAAAATGTGCCATGGTCTAAAAAGTGCAATGCTGCTGACTTGATGATGCAGTAACGAAGCAGTTGTAGTCGAAATTATCGACGTTGGACGCAGCCGTCCTCCTTACATGTTCTTCCTGTTCCTGTCTGACACGCCCGTGTCTTTGTCACCTGCGTGTCCCAGGAAGATGTTGAATTGCGGCATGCTGGAGCGGGACAGCCGGGCTCTCCGGAAACGCTCCATTGTTCTGTGCAAACAGCTGGTGGTGGACGAGCTGCTCATCCAGTGCCTGGAGGCGAACAACATCCTGACGCCGGGCATGGCAGAGGGCATCTTGGTGTGTACATACCTACACAATCTTCTGACAGCTGTGAATAGAAAGATATTTCACGCCACTGCTGACTGATATTGGGGCTGCTCGTCCTTGAACCTCTTTGGATGCCTGTCGGTTTGTTTCAGTGTGAAATGAGGCTTGGGTGATTTTAAACTCTTTGAGCCTAAAATTTCAACAGCTAAAATAAACCATTTGTTATCACTGCAGAATGTCTCAGTTTTATTCAAATGACCTTTTTCCTAACTTTTTTTTCTCGTTATTTATCTTCAGAGACCACGTGAAGATTCTGTTTAATTGTGTATGTGAGTTAAATTGTGTTCACCCAAAACGTAGAAGATTGAGCTGAAACATATTAAAATAAAAGCAATATATTTTGGTTTTACTTAAATAATTTTCTCAGTGTCTGTTTAGCAGTTTTAATTTTGCCCTTTTCTGCATCATCAGAGCCTTGTTTTTTGTGTTGAATAGTAGTTGTGGGCAGATTGTCGGCGCTTGTCTAAAATGTCTCACGCTTCTCTGTTTTGTTCTCTGTTCTGTAGGCCAAAAACACGTCTCACGAGCGGACTTGGCAGTTGCTTAAGCTTTTGCCCAAACGAGGGCCCGAAGCCTTCAGCAGCTTCTGCTTGGCTCTGCGAGAAACGGAGCAGCAGCACCTGTGTGACCTCCTCACTCAGCCACCAGACAGAGATGACCATGAGACGCAGGGAGAGGTGAGTCTGCAACATCTGCCCGATCATCAGCACCGCCCGGTTTAATGTGAGACAGTTTTTTCACAGACCGGCATTAAAACTGTGGTATTTTGTAAATGTAGCAATAAACATGAATCCACTAGTGAGTGTGTACACTTTTGGAACTTTATTAGCAGCGTCCTCTTAACGTGGCGACAACAACATAAACGAAAGGCTGCTGGTCTTTTAATGCAATGTGCTTGGTCTCTCGAGTGGCGAGGCAGTTTTTTCATGTGTTTTCACTCATGGTGCTCCCTAGATTGCTAGCTTGTGGGTTTTATCTAGCGGTAGCGTATCACGTGACCGAGACAACCGCCTTGACATGCGTCAAGAGTTGAGCCATAGGCGGATGTAACGGAGAGAACCCGGTAATTTTTCAAAATAAAATTGTTCAGACTCGGATAATAGATAAAACGGAATTAATTTAATGGAAGTTAATTATTCTTTCTGTGTGGCCCGGTACCAAATGACCCACGGACCGGTACCGGTCCGCGGCCCGGGTGTTGGGGACCGCCGACGTACACAGCTCAGTACTTGTATAAATCTCACAAACTGAATTGTTTTTATGTTGCACCAATTTAAAGTGTGAAACCACATTCCAATTGGAGTTTGCTGTTTTTCAGAGACTCATTGACTCCTCTTTCCAACATCCAATCCAAGAGGCCGTTCCTGCAAAGAGACAAAGGATTGAAGGTGGGTGACATTCAGTATGGGTGGGTAGCACTTGTTGCCCGTGTTTTTTCTGTTACCTTGGAGACAAGCCAAGTTCAAATTCTTTATATAACCCGCAGTTTCCTGATAATGATGTGCTTATTTTGCCCCTGTCTCTACTGACAGACGCCACTCCCTAGCTGTGACTCACTCACAGCTTTGTAGCACAAACATTTTCGGAGGTCGGTGCTGACAGGGTCATATGGAAATAATGTGGATAATGTGCTTCTGTGTTTTGCATGCGACAGATCTCACCGAGTGCAGTCTAGATGCAGACGGTCCCATCGACACTCCAGTGCAGCCGTGCACTCATGAGTTTTACCTCAATCACTACCAACAGGTAAAGCACTTTACCTCTCCAGTGTCAGCCCAGCACGTTTGATGGAGCCGATTATACCTGAGGAACTTTCAGAAATAATGTGAGAAACATTTAAACATCCAAAAAAAAGCACTAATGGTAATCAGGGATGTTAACAATTAATCCATTATCGATGAATTGTCGATTAAGAATTTAGTCGCAATTAATTAAACATTTTTTACACGGGTAGTTAATATCATTATAACCTGTAAATACTGTGATGGTCATAATATACTTAGAACAAGTTACTTTTAAACAAACAAAAAAAAACTTGAAATGTGACCTATTAGATGTCAACTTAAAGTCAGAGGATAAATGTTTAGGGTGTTTTTTGTTCTCTGATGTAAAAATGGGTCACATTGGACCCTCAACATTATTTAAGGGTTAAATAATGTCTTCCTTACACATTTTTCATTGCGAAATTTAGGTTGTCAGGAAAAATTGCCGCTGATCATTTAATCATTAATCGATCGATAAGGTCAAGCAACTAACGATTAATGAATTAATCAATATTTTGCATCCCTCATGGTAATGTGTTGATGCGTTGTCAGTAATTTCTCTGTTATGAGGTTTATGTGGACTCATTATAACTCAATGTCCTTGCCTTCCCTCTACTTGGTCTCTTCTCAGTCTTACAGAATGAGCTCCTCCCCTCGGGGTTTCGCGCTGGTGATCAGTAACGTGAACTTCGACGCCTCGACAGGACTCGACGCGAGGAAAGGTGGTGAGGTGGATGAAGAGGTCCTCAGGAAGGTCTTTACAGAGCTCGACTACCAGACCATCGTCCGACAGAAACCTCACTGCGCAGGTGTGAAACGCACGTGAAAACGTTTTTTCTTTAAGAAAAAAAAAAACAAAACAAAAAAACCCAGCCACGAGGTTGTAAAGCTGACTTTAACCCTAACCCAGACAGACAGTGTCCATATTGACACAAAGCAAACACGCCTCAAGTGTTAATCTCTGAAAAAATGAAAATGAGGAACTTGTGCCAACATTCTACCAACTCACAGGCTCACTTTTCCAATGTGTTTAGCGTTAAAAACTATTTTGAATTCAAGAGCTTTAAATTTCTTGGAGACCTGCGCATCTCTCTGATTGTTCTTAGTCATATACATGTGTTTTCTTTGTTTGTTTGGTTTTTTTGTCAAGGACATGGCGAAATGCATTGAGGACCTGGCCCGGCGACCGGAGCACGAGAACATGGACAGCCTGGTGGTGTGTCTGCTCTCCCACGGAACGGATGGAGCCGTTTATGGTACAGATGCAGAACCCCTTCAGGTGTGTTTGATAAATCATCAGGCCAGTTTTAAGATTTAGTTATTTTAGCTTTGTCTTTTCGCCTCTCCTAACTCATGGTCACTTGGTCATTTTCAGCTGGACTGGGTGTTCAAGGCCTTTGACAATTCTGGTTGTCCTCTGCTGCAAAACAAGGCCAAGATGTTTTTTATCCAGGCTTGTAGAGGAGGTAATCCTGCTCGTCTTTCGCTCTCAGTGTGCGCGCTCCTGTTTGTCACCTGAAGAGTCAAGATGCCATATTATTCATGGACATCACGACTGTCTTGTGTCGGCACGAGTTGTGCTTGTGGGCCAAGCTGATTCTCGGATTTTCCGTGAGGACAACGAATATTTCACTCATTACTGGACGTGTCAGACAAATATTCCATTATCCTGAAGCTGATGAAATCAACGGAAGAAGTTGGAAACTCAAGGATAGGAAATACTGCTGAGAGTTTCAGTATTTTTCTATAATTATCTGTAATTCAAGTTTTTTTATTGTCTCCTCTCACTTTATGTCCAATGAGTCGTATTAGGCAGGTTTTTTTGTTTCAGACGCGGATGATTGTCCATAACTGAGCCGAACGGCACATCTGCAGTGACTCCTGATCACACAGTTGGTCTGTTTGTTAACTGGCTGCCAACTCATGCAGAGATTAGAGTTGGACAACAAGGTCAATGAAGGCCCAGCGAGCCTCGGACCCCTTAGCCTGCCATTAGCTCTGAATCATTTCAATATTTCAACTCGTTATGTGAGAGGTGTCTTTTTCTTATTTATTTATTTTATTTGTCATAATACCGCCAACACATAGAAGGAAATTTAATAATAACAACCATTAAAAAAAATAAAATAATGAAATAAGTCCTCTCTTCTGACATGACATGACAAAAAGGAACAAAAGAATATTACTTTTATGTGGATGTTCCGAGCTGCTTAAGAAAATAGAAAATAGAAAAAAAATACAGGACAAAATAAAAAGGAAAACAAACAAAACAAAGAACACAATAGTGAAATAATAATGATAATAATAGAGTCAAGCTCACATGTACAGGTACTACCCGAAAAATTAGAATATCAAGTAAAAGTTGTTTTATTTTGGCAATTTAACATAAAACATAAAACCAACAAATTTTATTGAGCCATTACATGCAAATTGACATCTCAAGCAGTTCCTTGTTGTAACTTTGCTGACTAAGAGTTTCAGCTTATTAAAACCACAAACCCACAAACTAATTTTTTGAGTTTTTGAATTTGAGATTTTTTTTAAGCTGCAAGACCAGATCAGCAAAATCCAAGGAAATAAAAACTTGATATATATTGATTTGCATATTATTTATATTATATTATTATTCTCCTGTGAAACAAATCAGGATCAGGCAGAGATTTTGTTTTGGCCTTCCACGTAATCAAGAAAACTTTCAGATCAACCAGATTTTTAAACTTAAGTTGCCTGGACTTGATGTACAAGCTGCTGTCTGTTTTCCATGACATATACAGCAGATGCCAATTAGCTCGACTTGCTACTCCTGGTATCACACCCCTAAACTGAATGCCACAATGAGAACGCATCCAAACAGTTTTTCAGTCGTCTGTCTCCACGCTGACACGCTGACTTAAATTTTTATTGATTTTTTCATTTGTCTTTTTGTCTTTTCGTCCAGAAACGAGGGACTGTGGCGTGGAGCAGGTAGACGGGCCGACACGAACCTCCTCGCCCAACTATGAACAACAGGATGCTGGGAGAGAAGGAGAAGAGACAGGGGACCCGAGGCAGAGCGGTGACAGTCCCAGGATTAAACTGCCCCAGCGCTCCGACATGATCTGTGGCTTTGCTTCCCTGAAAGGTCAGAAAATTAGTAGGTAGCCTGCTTTGATATTCTGAAGCTGCATGTCGTGGGTTTTTTTTTTTTTTACCAACCAAGTTGTGTCGTGTAGAACTAAACCAAACCCAACTGGAGCTTGTGAAACTTAAAAACGAGGCTTGTATTTGCACCAGATTTCATATTTATTGACTAGTTTGTGTGATGCAATTGTTGAGTGGATACTGCTAAGCCTTACCCAACCAGAAGAAGCCTGGAGGACTTTAAAAAAAACAAACAAAAAAAACAACCTGCCTGGGTTCTTGTTTTCCGCTGAGGTCGATAATAAGTGGTCCATCATCAGGCGGCGACTGATAAAGGGTTTCTATTTTAATCGGGGCGGCTTTTCTGGGCTGTACTGCACCGGTTTAGCAGCCAAGGAAACTTACATACCAACGGCATGCATTGTAAATGGTCTCACATGATTCGACTCAGCCAGTCAGACCTCTGCACTGTGATGACCGCTGACCAGACAAAGAGAAATCTTCACCAACTGCACAGAAAACATTTTCACTGGTTGATTTTCATACGCATTCTTCCTAGATTTTTTTTTAACCAGGTGGTTTTAAGTGCAAGTTTATGCACAGACTTGTTCCTACGGCTTAGCGTATTAACATGCATTTATTAGCTAAGCCTTTCTATTTTTGCTTATTTGAATATATTGCGATGCCCTCATGTGCTCCATGCCTGTCAGTGAAGCCTTTGTTGTTTTGAAATCTTCCTCCTCGCAGGCCATTGCGCCATGCGGAACACCAAGAAAGGCTCGTGGTACATCCAAGAATTGAACAGAGCCCTCCGCCTCCATTCCAAAGACGTACACCTCGCCGACATCCTGGTGAAGGTGAGGTTCACGTCCTCCAGTCGACACGCGCGTCTTGTGTTTTGCCAGACTCGCCAAAAGTTAATCTTTCTGTCCCCCCCCCCCTCTTTTTGTGAGTGTAGGTCAACAATCGCATTAAGCAGAGGGAGGGCTATTGTCCTGGCACCCCCTACCACCGCTGCAAGGAAATGTCAGAGTTTACCACCTCGTTGTGCCAATCCATCTTCCTCTTCCCCAAGCACCAAGTTCCCCAGGATTAGTAAGACATACGTGCACATGCAATAACAAAAGCACTAGGGGTGGAAAAAAAACGATTCTTAGATTAATCGCGATTATGACATTGCCAATTACGAATCGATTCACACATTTTTTTTTTTTAAAAAAAAAAAACAACTTTTTTTTTCTGTTTTTTTTTTAATGAGGCCAGAACTCATGTGCCACTGCACTGCAGCGTCGTCCGGACCGTTTAAGGCGACGCACACTGGACACGCGAGCACGCAGGTCCAAACCAACTCATGAGATGAGACACTGACACACACGGCATTTACGATGACTGAAAAAACGAATTTGACCGGTTCCAGCATGAGGAACCATATCGCCCACTGGCACCTGGAGTTGAAGGAAAAGACAGAAAATCCTCCAGTTGCTTCAAACCAGACAACCATCCCCAACACCAGAACAAAGCTGCCAATATATATATATATATATATATATACATACATATACATATATATATATAAAATGTGTGTGTGTGTGTGCGTGCGTGCGTGCGTGCGTGTGTGTGCGTGTGTTTGTGTATACACACACACACACACATATTTATATATGTCTGAGATAGGTTCCAGCAGACCCCCGTGACCCTGAATAGGAATAAGCGGGTATAGAAGATGAATGAATGAATGTATATATAAATCTAAATATATATATATACACACACAGACACACACACATCTCGCAACCATCCCCAACACTGGAACAAAGCTGCCAATATATCTATACATATATTTTAAAGTGTGTGTGTGTGTATATATATATATATATATATATATATATATATATACACGTATTTACATACACACACACACACACACACACACACACACACATATACATATATATATATTGTGTTTATCGCGATTAATTGCATCGTAGCCCTCTGAGTCGGAATCAAATTGAATTGTCAGGTACCTAGCCATTCCCACCCCTAAAAGAGCACACGCACATACACACAGAGCATTCCGTTCAGTGGATCCTCTCAGCGAAGTACACACAACACCCATTCCTGCCACACACTGGCACATTCCCCGACAACTTGGCCTCTCAAAGCAGGATTCGTTCATTCCTCCTTCCTGTCTCTATACTGCCTCATCAAATACACTCACAACATCTTGGAACTGGAAAACAACCTCCTGGTGTTCATGTGTTTTTGAGTCTGTGCCAGTTTTCAAAGGTTGAGCTGTCGTGTTTCATCACCACACAGCCACTTTCAGGTTTCAAGACACCTTTTAAAATGTACTTGTATTTTATATGCAGATTTATTTTTGTGAAGTTTTATAAATGTGTTTTTATCCCCTAAGATGTAAGATGTTACGTCAGATTTCTGTGACCATGTCTTTGTTTCTCTGGAGATGGGCAGCAGGGGGCAGCAGAGCAGAGAGAAAAAGTCTTTCCCCTCTCTGACTGTCAGTATCTCCAGCAACTGTCAAGAATCTCTTCATGTTCTTTTAATCACATTCAGCTACAGGCTTGATTCAAGTGCTGCGCTTCTTTAGCGAAGCTCCCATTGTTTCAATATATAACATCAAGTGGATATTAGGAGCTCAACCCCTTTGGCAGCTTTACAGCAAAATCGCAATTTCTTCTGTGAATTTTTTTTTTTCTAGAGATTGAAATATTTCTGAATCTTCTGAAGCTGATACGTCTCCCCACCCCCTTCCGGTGTTTTACTGATGTGTCTTCCTGCCGGGAGGGTGGGCTGCCTGGGGACTACGGTGCTACTTGTCAGGGTCACACCACCTTCTGTATGAACTCTGACCTCTTCCTGCCAACCACGACCGCTAATCATGTTTCTCCTTTGGCGGAACTTGTAGCCAGCCGTGCTTCCTTTTGTGTGACATAACGGTCGTTAGATGTAAAGTTAGGTCTTTCTCACGTCTTCCAACAACAATATGCAGTGTTTGTCCAGCAGAGGCCTGCGGGCTTGGTCCGTCGGATGAATTTACGAGCGCGGCGCTCTTGCAGTATACTGTATCACTTTGGCACCAGCGCGGACGAGGAAATCAATTTCTTTGGCCTGGCGAGCGCTAATGTTTCCCAGAAAGGCTCCGGCCAGGCAGAGTGTGTTTAGTTACAACAACAGTGTTGTAGTAAAGAGAGCAGAATGTATGGCGGAGGCAGTATTGATCGTGGACAAAGAGGATTTCATGTTGTGTACGGCGCTAGTTGGTGAAGATTAGCCCAGGTTTGGAAGCCACTCGCTCTTTATACCGTTTGTGTTTTCCTTTTACTCCAAACATCTGAGTGTCACGCCAGCCTGACTCCCCTGCAGGCTGCAGAGATGTCTTAAAGGTTTATATTTACCGGCACACACTATCAAGGTGTTTGTCTGTGTGTGTGTGTGTGTTTCATTTCTGTCAACACCAAACAACTGCCAAATGTTCCATCCAATAAAAAGGCAATGGTTTCAACCCGAGCTCTCTGTTGCCTTCTTGTGTGTCTGCGTGTGTGATTTCCTGAGCCGTACGACTCTAATCTGCCCATTCATTACAATACACGAAAAAAGTTTTTGACTTCTGCATTAATGGGCCCATAGAGCGTGCGCAATAGTGTCACTTCCCATCATGCCTCTGTAACTCGCATGATCTATTTGGCCAATTGGGGCGATCCTGGAGAACATCACTTGCAGATGATTCAGAATGAGCTGAGACACAGCAGCACGTCCGACGTGATGTCACGCTGGCAATAAAATTCTTTTCTGGTGATTTTTTTTGGCCTTTGTCATTTTTTTCAAACGACTAAAAGACCATAAGTGAAAAATCTGCAATAGAAATATTTGCTTTGAATTGCAGGTCACAGTCGTCCTGTCAGCCGTTTTAAAGGCGTTTATTTTTTGTATTGCGGTCAATGGGGAAAATGCTTTTTGGGCCCATCGGATTTTCTTACTGCAGTACCACGAGTGTCCACTGGGAAAAATTGTCACGCTGCCATATTCCCAGTCCAGTATCTAGTTCTTGTAATACATCCAAGGTTGTGCCCTGACTACAGTGCCCACACCACCACCGCCCCCTGCTGTTCCTCAGGTGTAATAGAACTGGATCCTGAGTACTCCGCTGCATTCAACCCTCCCCGCCCTCCCCGCCCCTCCCCTCCACCCTCCATACCGTGGCCGGACATGATGTATGTATCTCTCTCACCGGCCGCCACCTAGCGATAATGTTCCGAGTGTATCAGATGGAGAGGCCCAGAAGTCACAGCTGTCCACAGTCATTCTGCCGTGACACACACACACACGCAGAACACACGCTGGCGGCGGCGGTGGCCAGAGTAACACATTTTCCCGCTGGCCTCCTGCGAGATTAGGCTGTTATGCAGTGGCGTGTGGACCACAAAGCTGGGCGGGGTTAACGGGGATCTGGCTCTGTGTGTGTGTGACACATAATGGCCGACCGACTGTCTCATCAGTCTGTGAGGACGAGTGTGAGACGTTTAAAGCTGAAAGGGGAGAAACGGCTCCGGTCAAACTACCAAGGCCTCGGCGCCCATCCCGTTAGATCCTGCCAGGTCGAGTGGACGCTTATGGGAGCGGTAATGCTTTTTGGGATGGCATTGACATTGGTGGGGGTGGTGGCCGGGAGGTGGGGGGAGTGGGCTGTTTGTCAGTGGGGCACAATTCGGGGGAGGGCGGGGGTGATTTTCCAAAACAAAATTCTGTAGGGGGATGACTGGCTGCAGCATGTGAGTGTTGCCTTGCATCATTGGCCGCTAAGGTGTGAGCTGTCATTGGGGTGTCGTGTGCACCTTCCTGCTCACGTTGCAAGGGGGCAGCCCTGGTGTCCCGGTGTACGTGTGTGTGTGTGTGTGTACGTGGGGGGTGCCCTTCTAACCTCCGCACCCCTTACCCCATCTCCTGTCCAAACAAGAACACTCCTCACACACACACCTAATGGCCGGCTGGCACTGTGTGTGCTGCTAAGGGCAACAAGTCGTGTGTGTGTGTGTGTGTGTGTGTGTGTGTGTTAGGTGTCTGCAGTTCTAATAAAGGAAAGCGCTGCGTCCTTCACTGCCTCATCAGGCTCTGCTCTGCTTTGTCCGCCTGTCTGACTTGCGTCCCTGCGTCTCTCCTGCGTCTCTCCTGCGTCTCTCCCACGTCTCTCCAGGGCGGCCGGACGTCCCGCAGCCTCTGGATGGCCATCTGACCAGCAGCTTGGACAGATCGGGCGGGATTTGCTCCCTTCCATTTACCCCCCTTGTGTTTTGTTTTTTTTTCAAATCTGTGAGTGAACTCGCGAGGAGGTTTTTTTTTTCTTTTCTTTTTCCCCAAGATGTCTTTCTCGAAGTGCGGACTGTATACGTGTTTGTCCATATAACGAGAGGTGGTGGGTGCTGGTGGTGGGGGGTGTAAGCTTGTGTATGGTGTGGCCCGCCGGCGCTGCTGGAAATGCTGGGGTGTCCAGCGGGGTTATTTTTGGATCAGTGACAGCGTGTCAATGGCTGCAGATGCGTCGCAAAGGAAGGCTCTGAGATACCAACAGACCCTGGTAGGTTCCTCGATCTTCTGCCTCGCCTGTTGTCCTCTGCCTTCACTTAAAACCTCTTTTCCCTCCACCTCTTACTTCCCTCCTCCCCATGCATCTTTTCCTTTCCCTTCTCTCGCCTGTCTGTCCGTCTGCCCACCTGACTCTTTTCCGGCTCTCCGTTACTTAACCCCTCGCCGCTTCCTCCTTGTCACCTTTCACCGTCTCTATGCTTTATGGTCGTTACATCCTTGAGCAACTTCTTGGATATGGTTTCAAAATAAAAAAGTTTATCTAACAAACTGTGTGTGCAGCTTTCCCGGTGCCCACGGTCTGAAACACTTGCTTAAAGATGATACGTGCTCCTGCCTGCATTATTCAAGGATCTATTTCGATAAAAGACTCCTTTCGTGCAATTTGTCCTTTGCGCTCCTCCTTGTGCTGCCTGCGCGAGCCATTACTGTTTTCATGTGCTGGTGGATATAAATACCAATATAGAGGAAACCCGAGCATGCAGACAGGTTAGATGTACGCACGCAGATAAATGTCACCGTATCCTCCGGTTCATCTGCTGTGAAAAGGCTTATCTGAAATGATTAACTTTCTTCTCAGGAGCATCATCTCCATCTTTTTTCTTTTTTTTTCAAAGACTTTAATCCGTGCACACCTGCTCTGTGTGCATACATGACTAGAATGCCCCCCGACGACCGGTGAGAAGCATCCCGACGACATCCGAGGCGTCTAAAGGTCACTTTCTGCGCCGCTGAAGAGTAACACAAGTGAATGACAGATACGTGAGCAGCTGTGGCGCTCACGCACGAATGTGCTCCGTGCAGCCCGAGCAACTGACAAAGTGAGGAGGATCAGTCACGGTGTCTTTTATCCGTCTCCTTCGAGACGATGGACGGTTGCCCGAAGCAAATCTCAGCACCCATGAACGGGCCCTGCAACCCCTCCTCCCCCCTCCCCTGCGGGCGTCCCGGGGGTCAGATATAAATAAGAAATCTCAATTATCCGCTCTGTTCACATGGCTTAGCGTCTCACATCTCCCAGGTGTGAAGTCTGTGATGGTGTGCGTGCGAGGGAGGAAATTAGAACTCTGGAAGATTTGAGGAGTTTAAGTGCGGAGCTGTTAATAGATTGTCCAGAGCAGAATTCTGTTTATTGGCCAGTAGCAGGAAATGGCAGCTTCAGGCTGACGGTCCAACTGTGTGAATGAGTGCTGAGGGTCTGCGTGTGTGTGTGTGTGTGTGTGTGTGTGTGTGTGTGTGTGTGTGTGTGTGTGTGTTTTTAACTGTTTGTGGTGAGTCGTATGTCAGGGTTCCGTCTCTCCAGGTCTGTTAGAGAAGGTGTAAAGTGGTCTGGGCAAATAGTTTGTTCAACAACCTTTTATGTAATTTCTGACTAATATTATTTTACTTCGCATCTGCTTTTAACCTGGTACCTAGAAATGACAAATAAAAAAACCTTTGACCTTTGACATGCTTAAAAGTTCAAGCATCATCATTATTACTATTATTCGGGACTGACCCCAGCGATAGTTATTATTATTATTATTATTATTATTATTATTATTATTATTATTATTATTATTATTATTATTATTATTATTATCATTACTACTACTGCTACTACTACTAATAATAATCATAATGATAATATAAAAACTCTATCTATCTATCTATCTATCTATCTATCTATATGTGTATACATACATATATATATATATATGTGTATATATATACATATATGTATATACATATATTTATATTTATATATATATATATATATATATATATATATATATATATATATATATATATATATATATATATGTATATATATATATATATATATATATATATATATATATATATATATATGTCACTAAAAGTAAAAAATATAGTGACAAGTGAAAGACAACTACGACACTATGCCACTAGCCTTCATTCTGGTTTGATCTGGGAAAAAAACCCTAACCAATCAACAACAACTCTAATTTAACAAGACTTTTATTTCACTTCCTGATTCAAAACAAACAATAAGATATTTAGAGGGAACCAATGAGCCCTGTGTTGTATGTTTCGCTTTAATAAATCTAAACTAGCTGTTATCCAAATGAACACAAGTGGCCTTTATTTTTCTATAGCGTAGTTATTAATTTCAATTATGCTTAGATAAAGTTAACAACACATTTGAGGCATTATTTCGAAAATACGCAATTATGAAATAAAACCCTCCTTTGAGGTGGTCTGTGTCTTTCGACGACCACACAGATCCACCTTTGACATGTATGTCTTGATGTATTTTTACATGCTTTCTTGCCAATTTGTTTGCTTGTAAAGTTGCCTTTATTACTTCCAAGTGACACACGGCTGCTGTTGACCTTTGACTTTAAAGAAAGTGGAAGCTCTCCCACGCTGACAGCCGCTCTCCAGCAAGTCGCTGAGGGCAGATATCTGTGTGTGTGTGTGTGTGTGTGTGTGTGTGTGTGTGTGTGTGTGCATGCTCCATTCTGTACATTGCTAACTGCTCTAATGCAGCCGGTTGTGTGCAACAGTTTACTGGATAGAGGTGGATATAAGTGTGGCTGTGTGAGGAGACGTGTGTCAGAATGTCCCAGCAGTGAAACCGATCTCATGAGTCTCCGTGTAACCGCTTGAAGGGATAATGTTTACCTCGTTGCGCGCTGGAACGCCTGCGATGTGAAACATTACATTTTGCCTGATATCGCAGATCGCTTTCGTGCCTCTTTCCAATTACTGAGGTGGCACTCATTTAATTATCCGTCTGTCAGCGGCTGCATCACCAGCGCCGACAGTTGGAATAGTGTCAGTAACCTGCCTTTGTTTTTCATGTAAAGGTTGGAGCCCTCTGTCTGTCTGTACAAGAGGCCTCGTGGGAGAGACGATCCGAGGGGGAGATAAACATCGTGAGGGAGAAGCAGAGTGGCGGAGAAGTGTGTCAGTGAACATTGGGTCACACCGCCGCTAAATTTATCCACGAGTAAGGTTTCACCTTAGGGGAGGGGTTTGGATGGACGGATGGACGGAGCGGGACGAGGGGCGCTGGGAGGTCCAGAGGGAGGAAAAGGTGGAAGTCTGAAGACGAGAGTTCGGTCACAGGCGGGAAAGTCTCGAACTGACGCAACAAAGAGCTGCCCTGTGATTTTAATAGGGTTTGTTTTTTTTCTCTAGAGGTTAAGATGAACACAGAGTGAAGATGAACTTTGTCATGAGAAGTCTGTCACAAGAACACAACTGTTGATTGAGAAAAAATCCCCTAAATGAGTGTTTTAATGAACCGTTGTTGAGTCGGAAAACTTATCAGTTCCATTTACCAAAGTACCAGTCCTGCTTGGGCTTGGACCCTAATAATGGTCATCGTATCCCAGCATGCATCAGGCTGAATACCACGATAACCGTCAGTGAGGAACCTGTAGTCCAGAATGTAATGTATGATTTATATTTATATTGAACCCGTTCTTACATTTTTTCCATCATCGACTCAGTGGAGTAAAAAAGTTCTTGTCTAAACGTTATCTTAACAACATTCCACTGGATTGAAAGGGGAGAAACACAGAGGCAGTCTCGGAGGGTGGAAAACGACATCTAACCCTCTGTGATGTCACAAAGGGCACCTATTCATATCTATTAAGATCATTGTGCCATGCTGCAGGAAAAGGAAGGAGACACGCTTGTTCTGTGTTTTTCTACAGGTACACGTTAAAAAAAATACTGAAAATTTTCGTTGTTGATACTACCGGGTCGGACCATATTGTTTTCATTACTTCAGCCAGATTTGTCCTGGCTGCCAGCTACAGTTCTTGATGGGGCTGCAGGAATCTGCAGGATCACCGTCCCGGCTCAGAATCCACCCCTCTGAAAAATTAAGAGCTGCTGACAATTTATTGTCAGGCCTCAAGTGTCTGCGTTAACCTCTGGGTGTCCCCGTGTCATACGTGCTCCAGCGGTCATACCTGTCCGTCACCGGGACTCTGGCCAGCCGTCAGGGGAGGCAGGTAGCAGGCAGCAGGTCCAGCCTGCGTCTCCCACCCAGGCAGGCACGGCCAAGGACAGATGTAAGACAAAGATTATCCAGGGAGGGGAAAAAAATACTCAGTCTGTTAGAGGAGCAGCAGAAAGTGAGGCTGCAGCGGCGGAGAAGATGAGGGAGCAGATCAAGACTTTTGAAACGGTTCTGAACATCGACCAGTTCCTGGTAAGAGCTCACGTTCGCCTCGGCTCGGCGTTCTTCTCGTCGGTTTGAGCCGAGAGAGGCGCATTTTGCCGCGTTGTCGTACATCCAGGTTGATTTCTGCGTGACAAAGGTGGGGAGGGCGACACTTGTGTGTTTTTTTTTCTTCCTTGCATGACTTTGTGTTAACTGCAGTGTTGACTCCTGCATAATACACTTTTCATTGTGTTTTTCCCCCCGTGCTGACGGCTCTTAATTAGAACATGACAGCTCGAACGGCGCTTTGTGCTGGTTAATTAGAGTATGCATATGGAGATTTTACACACAAGTGTGTGTGTTGGATTGGGGAGATGTGTGTGTATGTGTATGTGTGTGTGTGTGTGCGGGGGGTGGGGGGGGGGGTAATCTCCTGATCTATCATCAGTGGGCAGGTCAGATTTAATCATTAACCTTGTGCTGGGGGACAGGACGATATTGTTGTTAGGGCTTACACGCTGCCACACACACACACAGGCGCACACGCACACAGGCGCACACATTAATAAAAGATGTTGACAAACACACACAATCCTGCTGCTGCTGCTCCAACAAACACACACTGACACACACTGATATATGTAGATATATGAATATGAATGTACAGTGCTGGTTTCCTCTCAGGAGGAATGCACGCTTATTTTTTTCTATATGTTTTTTAATTAATTCTCAAAGTCACACTGTCCTTGAACCTGGCCACCTATTAGCAGCTCCAACAGTGACTGCAGGCACCAAATCTTAGTCTCTCTAGACTTGTTTGCCATGTCTTTTGACTTTAATTCCTCTTTATCTATTTTTTTTTGAAGTCGTCTCACCTTGTTAAAGCAGCCCGATGAAGCCGACGCCCATGAATATGTTCAAAGCTCTCCACAGCTCATCGGCATTGTGTAACCATTGTGTTCCCGGCGATGTCACCAGAGGAATGACTTTCATTTTTGTTAGGTTTTTTCAAGACTACAAAAAAAGCACAGCATCACAAGTTTGACTTCTTGCGGTTAAAAAGAAACTACGACTCCTTTTTATGCATCCTGTAAGGAAAAAATAAATATGCAAAAGAAGGAGCGTGAAAGTGTCTGAGAGGTGCTGGTTTGTTCTCTGCTGCTCGTGGAGCGAGGCCGCGGCGAGAAGCGTGTGAAAGTTGGGGCTCATGTCACGTTTTGACCCTGGACTGGACATTGAAGGTCACGCGGCGGCACCAAGTTAAACACGGTGTCGAGAGATGGAGCTACAAAGTCCGTCCATCATGGACGAATCGCAGCTTTCTCTCACGCTGTCACGTTTAATGGCAAAATACACTTACAGCCTAAAAAATACCAAAAAGACACGAACCACAAATGACAGTCATAGTGCCAATAGATGCCACGGAAAAGGAGAATCAGAGTCTGATCTTTTAATGCAATACTTTTACATGCTATTAGACGCAAAGACAAGCCCACAGAGGATGTAATCCTTGTGTTGTCCTTGAGAAAGCGATCAGCTGTGACCATCTACTGGACTAATTTCATGTATGAATGGTTCACAGATAGAAAAACATAAGCCTGAGTTAAAAAGAAGAAGAAGAAGAAGAAGAAGAAGAAGAAGAAGAAGAAGAAGAAGAAGAAGAAGAAGAAGAAGAAGAAGAAGAAGAAGCACAAATTACACTACCACAGAAAATACATTATATTTTTACCACTTTTGTGCAAAGCCAATGGCAGATTTCACTCTGTGTGTGTGTGTGTGTGTGTGTGCCTGTGTGTGTGTGTGCCGTCCCTGGTTTTGACAGCGCCTGGTGCCAGAGGCTGTTTGATGATGCTGATGGATTGGAGCTCTGGTGTTAATGTGTAGTGCAGCGCTGGCGATGCTGCTCTTGTCTGGAGAGCAGGACCGGAGATGGAGGAGGACCAGAGCTGCTCTCACACCGTCCTGCAGGGAGGTGATGAGGAACAGGTCGAGCCAGGAGGACCAGAGGCTCCGTCTGGTTCCTATGTCAGTGGGTTTTATATATATATATATATATATATATATATATATATATATATATATATATATATATATGTATATATGCAGAATATTCTTCTTTTTTTTTTAAAGATTCTCCTGCTTACATGTGAGTTTTTATTTGATCACCTAAACCTATCGTGTGGCGCTGCTGTTGAAGACTTCTCTTTTCTGTCATGCTGATGACACTGGCTTTCAGCTTGTCTCATTATAACATGGATTAGCTATTGGTTACCGTGGTCTATGGATATGAACTGCTGCTGCACCCTTTTATCAACTGCAGGCAGGGGAAAAAATGGAGCAAAATTCCTGGATGCGCAGTTCCGCAGGTGTCTGACTGGAAAATGGCTGAGAATTGCAAAAATTGCAGGCTTAAGGCTCATACACACTGAACGCGTCAAGCGCAGGGGGGCGTCAGCGCAGCCATTCATTGTGTATGTGCGACGTCGGCGCAAGAGCGCAACGCCGCGCAGAGAGCAGAGCGTCGCGCAAGGGTGGCGTTTGACGCCTTGACGCCTTGACGCTCGATTTAAAATGTTTTAAATCGAGCGTCAACGCGCTAATGACGACATCTTGGCGCGGCCAATAGGAGAGCAGTCGGCTCCGAAAAAAGTGGCCAGACGCAGAGCGCCAGTAGCGAGAGAGCAGGAGTGAGAAAAGTGGAGGAAAACTTGTCTCTCGCAGTGTCCCGAGTGTAAAATCTGAAATGACGCCGAGCTCTGGGACTCAAGACTAGCTTAAAAATATGCATCTGGTTGGCGACTCTGCTCGGTTTCGGCGCTCTGACGTTCTTGTTAGCTCCGGTGCTCGTACTAGCTGCTACGTGTTTTGCATTGAGGTGGCACCGGAGTAACTGCGGTGGAACGAAAACTCGTTGTGCCACAGTTTGCACACAACAACGCTCTCGTCCTCCCGCTTGCTACTCAGTGCGTTGCTATCCATTTTGCCGGAAACTCTACTCGTGCAATGTACGTTCCGTGTTGTCTTGAGTATAAGATAAAATGCGAATCATCGCGATAATGTCCCGACCCTAATATATATGAAAAAACAACAACCTTATGTTCATAAATTGTCAGACACAGTTCGATGTAGAAAGTTTTAACACATGTAAACACTGGTGCCGTGCTCTGCATCTGGGCACTTTATTTTCCCCCAGAACCGGCTGCTCTCCTATTGGCCGCGCCAAAGTGTCGTCACAGGGCGTTGACGCCAGGTCTGTGCCTGCTTGCGCCTACTTGCGCCATACCGCGCGTCAGACCGCGTCAAAAACGCGTTCAGTGTGTATGAGCCTTTATTTGCGCTTGAAGAGTAAAGATTTAAAAAATACTCAATACACAACTAGCAAAATGTAGTGTGTATTGTGGCACAGAAATGAAATTGGAAGTGAAACTTTATGAAATGAAATTGGATCCAGTTTGTGATGTGCTGATGACTTTGTGCATTTATGCATGGTCACAGAGAGAGCAAGCTGCTGCTGCAGGGATAGTTTGGAAAATGTTCATTGCAGGTGTGATGAAAAATATAATGTATTTTGACTATTTAGTTGATAGTAGGTTGTTTTTTCCTCATCATTGTCATTATTTTAGTCATCGTCTTTGTTGTAGGTACAAGGGTTTTAGAAAATGCAATGTTTCTTCAATTTTTTGCTTGAAAGGTTTGGTGCTGCCAAAGTAAGCAGGAGGCAAGTTTAAAGGAGTTCATTAGGCTGTTCGTTTGATGATCAGACTGCGTGTTCCTGTGCAGGACGGTCAGAGGTCTTCTTGCACCTGACGTGTTTCCGCGGACCTCGTCCTTCTTCTCCAGAGGCGTCGCTGACCTTGGCGTGACCTCTGCTGCACCACGCGGCGTTTGCAAAGGAAGTTTCTTTTTTTTTTGCCGCCTACCTGCCGCTGCCCACCTGCCCTTATTACCAACAACCTCTGCTGCCTTCACCACCCTACAGGTGGAGGCTTGACACGCTCTGATCCCGCTGCTCTCGCAGACGGACAGTTACCCGCTAGTCGCAGCTCTGCTGCTGCTGCGGCTGGGCCTCGCGTCTGGATGTGTCAGCTCTCCATTCCTGCGTGAACATGAGACAGAAATGTAGAAATGTATGCCGGCTAGCCAGCTCGGGCTGCTAGCGCTGCAGCCGCGTGGTGGTGGTGGTGGTGGTGGGACGAATGCGATCCACGAGGCTTCAGTTGCACATCGGAGCCGCGGCCAGAGCGGCACTATTTTACGGCGTCCACCGGTTTAACGAGTGGGGTGCAAACTGATCGCCCTCTGACTGCAGCAGCGTCGTGATTACTGCTTGTGTGTGTGTGTGTGTGTGTGTGTGTGTGTGTGTGTGTGTGTGTGTGTGTGAGGGTGTAAAGTGCACTTCAGGTGGAAAGGGGAAGTCGTGGAATGTCCTCTTTTCCAGGAGCTCTTCCTCTGGGTACCGTCCAGCCCCGGCCTCCTCCTCTTGGGGAGGGTTCAGGGTTTTTACCTCCCTACATCGTCTATTTCTGTCTGCCAGGTTATTAAAATTGTGTGTGTGTGTGTGTGTGTGTGTATCCGTGTAACCCTTACACACACACTGCACATATGGAGCTCGTGTAACTCCATATCGCCCCCATCAGCTGTTTTCGTCCCTCTCTCCAACTCTGTCGAGACTCTTAATGATTTTAACTTCGGCCGGTCATGTTTTTTTTTTTTTCTTGTCTTCCACAGCTGTATGGCGAGTACAGGGAGCAGCTGGGGAACTTTGCCCGTCGTGAGGCAGCCCGTTTGCTGACAGAGCGACAATGGAGGCGGCAGGCAGGAGACAGCGGAGCGGCCCGCAAAGGCCTCGGAAGACGGCATCATCATCACCCTCATCATCATCAGCAGCAGCAGCAGCATCACCCACCGCTGGAGTCACATCTCAGCCATGTCTCCTCCACCAAGAGCTCCCGGCCATACTCCAAATGCCAAGGTGACCAGCGGACGAGTTACAGTGCACCCAGCGGGGCTGTGTAGTTTCAGAACCTCTGCGCTTTAATCCAAAGAAAGAAAGACAGTGTCAAGGTTGTTGTAGCTGGTTATGATCTAATTTTGCTTCAATTCAAATTTAATGTTCCATATGATACCAAGTTTCACATCCTAGGAAAGAGGATTAGAGCCACAAGAAGACAGAAAATATTACAGGAAGGAGATTTTTATTTAAGTTTTCATTTCCAGTTTTAAGTTTCGTGAATAATGTCAGAATTTCTTGAAAAAGGTCAATATAAAAAAAACTAAATTTTGTGAATAAAGTCGACGTAAAAAAAGACATTTTGTGAATAAAGTCAACTTTAAAAAGAGACGAAATTTCGTGAATAGACAAAATTTTGTGAATAAAGTCAATGTTAAAAAAGACGAAATTTTGTGAACAAAGTAGAAATTTCATGAATAAAGTTGACGCAAATAAAGTGGAAATTGGCGAACAGACTGGATGGATGGTGGATTAACTCAGTTACCCACAGTTGAAGTAAACTGCCGAAAAAAGGTGTATCCCACAAGGTTCACCCACATTAATCAGGAAACTGGTCGAAAACGAAAGTACTCCACTGGACTTACCCACAGATCCTTTTAGCTTTATTCTCGACATTTTGACTTACTTCACGTTGACATTAATTGCAAAATTTTAATTTCATTCACAAAATTTTGTCTTTTTTTTACCTCAACTTTATTCCAGAAATTTTGTCTTTAATCTTGAAATGTCAACTTTATTCTTCAATTGGAAAATTAAAAAAAATTCTGTCTTAATTTTTTTCTCTTCATGTGGCCCTATTCCTCTTCTGCAATGTCCATAATTCACTTGTTTGTTCAGACTTTGGTTGTAATCAAATTGACCAGTATTTGATTTTAACAGCCAACTATTGAGCAGCCTTGCATCATTAATTGCCACCAAAAAGGGAAACACAGTATATTTGGCCCTCTGTACTCATGTAACCCTTGACCTTTCACTTATTTCTGACACATATTATTGGGACAATATGGGATACAGCAGGGCTGTATGGCTAAATGGACTTCACATGGAGAGTTCAGAAATCCAACATTAAACGTCTCATGATTCTGATGATTTTAAAGCCTATTTGCTACCGGAACAGCAACAAGAACAACAACCAACCGAGCAAACGAGCTGCAGTGCGATGACTCTCCTGGTATCACATAAGTGGTTCCCTCGCAGGCTTTATGATGTGCGGCCGGGGTTATATATCGAGATAAATGGGTTGAAGAGAAATCATCAATCTCTCCCCTTTGCCCAGATTGTTTGGCCCGCGTGCGGCGCTACATAGTGACCAAGATGGGGGAGGACTGGATCTTCCTGGTCCTCCTGGGGCTGACCATGGCGCTGGTCAGCTGGAGCATGGACTACACCAGCGCCAAGAGTCTCCAAGGTAACGCAGGCGGCCGAGGTCAGGGCCATTTTTCATGTCAGAGTTTTACGCTTAATAACCGGAGACTCAGGTTTCCGTGCGGGATTCGGTTCATTTATTTGTGTATTTTTGCCGACTGCTGCGCCGCCCTCTGTTCTCTGCTCGCTGTCTATTCCTGCGCCTCTCACCTCCTTCAGCCTACAAGTGGATACACGGGGAGCTTAAGGGCAACGTGCCCTTCCAGTACCTGGCCTGGGTCACGTACCCAATGATCCTGGTGGTGTTTGCTTCGCTCTTCTGTCACCTCGTCTCCCCGCAGGCCATCGGTAAAGCTCCTCTTCTCCCGCCAGTCCTGCCGCCGCCGCTTCTCATCTTATCTTCAGACAAAAACTTTTTTTTTTTTTTTTTCAATTCCTCTGCAGGTTCTGGTATTCCAGAGCTGAAAACCATCCTGAGAGGAGTCGTGCTGAAGGAGTATCTCACCCTCAAGGCCTTCGTGGCTAAAGTCATCGGGCTTACGGCTGGTCTGGGCAGTGGCATGCCAGTGGGCAAAGAAGTAAACGCACCCGCCCTTTTTTCATCTTCCCGTATTTGTCCCAGTCCATCGATCAAGCATCACTCTCGTCACGTCCCCCCACCTCTCCCCCTTTCTCTCCCCTAGTCGAAGATGCACCTTCCCGCAGATTTTCACCCGCAGATAATAAATCATCCTCTGTCGCCTTCCTCTTCTTTCGCCCTCCCTTGCGGGATTTACGGAAAATTATTCAGACCCTGAGAAAAGCAGTTCATTCGTTCTCGCCATCACAGGAGCAGGGCAACTGTCACGTCCGGCAATTACGCCGTGATTTATTTGCTCCGATGCAACATGTCCTAGTTTAGACTCCTTAGCCTGCAGACAACAGGCGGTACCTGTGTAGGGTTGCAGGATGCACTGATCCCTGTTCTTGCTTCTTCCGTGTCCTTTAGGGTCCGTTTGTCCACATTGCCAGCATCTGTGCGGCCGTACTCAGCCGATTCATGTCCATCTTCTCTGGTGTCTACGAGGTAAGCCGATGCCCTGACCAGAGCCCAGGAGACATGAACTTTTCTGCTACGGCTGCTGCTGCTGCTGCTGTTCGCCCAAATGTGCTTCGCTGCTGCCTTTTGTGTAACTCACAGGGTTTCCACACACGAGATGAGCGTCTGCATTTGAGATTTGGGGCTGTTTTTGAGGCTGTTTGAATTGTAGCCTCCTAATTACAACTTTCAGGGGACGTCTTGCACGACAAACCATTTTTCCAACTCTGTTTTCATGTATCAGTGTGGTGCCAAAAATAATTACAAGCCCGACTGTAGCCGTTTTGCAGTGGTGATGATGTCATCTGGAGCCAGCAGCAGTTGAGAGGGCTGCAAAGACTCTGTGGTTTTGTTGCCAGCTGCAGCTGCGGCTAAACAATCTTAAGTCGACGGCGGTCCCGTCACGTATTCCTGCAAGACCTCGTCAGTCAGCCAACTGTTGCGCTAATATCAGAGTTTAGCTTGACTATGCATCGTTACATCATCTTCCTGATAGCGCAGTCCAATTCTGTTTAGTATATATGTGACAGTTGACGGTACTGTCACTATGCCTCCAATAGATCATGTGCTCTGGCTACTTGGCCAAGGGGATATCCCTTTGGCCGACTGGTAAAGGCGGGAGTCTGGGGTTCGAGACCCGCCCAGGCCCTCTGCACCTTGCCACATATAGTCAGAGGGCACAAGGGCACAACATGTGGTTGCATTGAGAAATATGCAAAACCTCTTTGTGTTGTTAATAAGAGCAAAATTGTGGGAAAAAAAACTGAGTGTGGAACAACACAAATGGCGTACAGGGACAAAGCAGAAGCGACTGAGCATTTATACTGAGAATTTACACAGGAATTGTGTGGCGAGTTGAGTTGATACTAGATACCTAATTATCTTTTTCGGCTAAGTTACCAACACGCAATACGTTTCACCGCGCTACGGTTTAGTTTCATTAGTGCAAATGTGCAATTTGTGATCTGTCCTGCTTTAGAAATAACTGGGTGACCACAGAAACACACAGGAAATTTGTCCTTCACTCATCCATTGGCATGATTTTCACGTTCCAGGCTGTCACCGCCACAGTGTTTGGTCTTTGTCAACGTGACTTTTTTTTTTTCGAGGGTCCAGTGTGGGAATCCTATGACTCATCTGCCCCCCTCAACCCCCCCAACCCTCACCCCCCGCACCCCCACCCCAGCCTATTTCTCCTGTGCCTTTGTTTTGCTCCCCCATACCACTCGTCTGTGTTTGTGTCTCTCTATATTAATAGTGTGATTGTAACGTCTGGCATGTGTATTAACTGTGATCTCCCATATCTCTGTCTCCCTCCTCCCCCGCTCTCTTTGGCCCCTCCCTCCTCTCATTCATCCCTGCCTGCTTCCTCCCCCTCCACCTCAAAACCCCGCCCTCCTGCCTTCTGTCTCCACCCACCCTGACCTTTAACCCCAGAATGGCGTCCATAACCAGGACCTGTTGGTGTGTGCGTGTGCCGTGGGAGTGGCCACCTGTTTTGCTGCCCCTGTGGGAGGCGAGTCGCGCTCCGCTTGCTCGGCCCCGCCTGCTCTTTCTCTCTTTTTTTTTTCCTTCCCCTGATTAGGTTGGACACGGGTGTGTGGTCGGCGGCTACACAAGGAGGATAAAAGTGTCCTCAGATGTGTGCTGTGCTTATTGTGATGAATGAATACATCCCTAGGATGTGTCAGAAGACATTATGAGCTAAGCTGTGGTGTGAAATGTAAATACCTCCTGCCTCCTAAAGGCGCTTCTGTAGAAATGGAAAATTCAGCCACAAAATATATACAATTTTGAATAATTTCCAAAAGAGAATATGTTAGAATATATTTGTTACTCTTTGAAATCTCACACCAGTCTTTGTATCCTGCAAACTGGCTCTCAACTATCTTTTAATTAACTATATTCCTCATTGTGAGAGCGAGTGTTTGCCTTCCTTCCCACTAGAAGATATAAAAATGTATTTCTGAAAAGCTGAAGCCTTCCCTCGACCCGGGCCTCAGTCTGGAGTCTTCAGTCTGCAGTGATGGATTACACATGAATCAATATTTAGCACAGCTCCACCGGAGGCATCAGAGAACATGAGTACTAAAACACAAATATTTTCCCTACAAAATTGCCTCAGAGCCCTTGCAAGCTCTCACTTTTTTTTTTCCAAACTGCATAATTAAAGCAGTACAACAACATAAGACAGATGATAATACACAAATGCCTCAACTGTGCAATTGGATTGAACCCTCATCATTTCAGGTCAGTCATACTTGAATAGGATCTTCCCCACAAAGAAATAATTTTCAGCAATTCTCGATTCTCCACTCGGCAAATTCAGTCTCTGGTGGCATTTTGTAATCCACAAAGCTGTTCTGGAGTTTAATGGACTAAAAGAATTCCTCCCACCCGGCAGCCCTGTACTCTGACGTGACAAACAAAAAAAAAAAAAAAAAAGCTGAAGAATGCACACTGACGCTGTGGTGCCATTCAAGCGTCAGGAAGACAAAGCGATCTGATTGATCAGAATTGGTGGTTTGAGGGGCAGATTAATCTGTGTAGCCATGTCGTTTTCTATATGCAACAGAGTTGCCTTGGATTTTCAGTTTCTCATCCGCACTTCACTTGTACACTCCTCATTTTTGTGCAAGGATTTAACTGACTGTCAGCTTCTATGAATACAACCCAACCAAAGAGCACCTGTTTTTGACTGATTCTATTCAAAGGACCCAGGCAGCGCCCTTCTTCCCTTTTCTTTCCTTCACTCACGGAAAAAAAACTGAGTGTGGAACAACACAAATGGCGTGCAGGGACAAAGCAGAGCGACTGAGCATTTATACTGAGAATTTACACAGGAATTGTGTGGCGAGTTGAGTTGATACTAGATACCTAATTATCTTTTTCGGCTAAGTTACCAACACGCCAATCGTTTCACCGCTGCTTCGGTTTAGTTTCATTAGTGCAAATGTGCAATTTGTGATGCAACATCTGTCCTGCTTTAGAAATAACTGGGTGACCACAGAAACACACAGGAAATTTGTCCTTCACTCATCCATTGGCATGATTTTCACGTTCCAGGCTGTCACCGCCACAGTGTTTGGTCTTTGTCAACGTGACTTTTTTTTTTTCGAGGGTCCAGTGTGGGAATCCTATGACTCATCTGCCCCCCCTCAACCCCCCAACCCTCACCCCGCACCCCACCCCAGCCTATTTCTCCTGTGCCTTTGTTTTGCTCCCCATACCACTCGTCTGTGTTTGTGTCTCTCTATATTAATAGTGTGATTGTAACGTCTGGCATGTGTATTAACTGTGATCTCCCATATCTCTGTCTCCCTCCTCCCCGCTCTCTTTGGCCCCTCCTCCTCTCATTCATCCCTGCCTGCTTCCTCCCCTCCACCTCAAAACCCCGCCCTCCTGCCTTCTGTCTCCACCCACCCTGACCTTTAACCCCAGAATGGCGTCCATAACCAGGACCTGTTGGTGTGTGCGTGTGCCGTGGGAGTGGCCACCTGTTTTGCTGCCCCTGTGGGGCGAGTCGCGCTCCGCTTGCTCGGCCCGCCTGCTCTTTCTCTCTTTTTTTTTTTCCCTTCCCTGATTAGGTTGGACACGGGTGTGTGGTGGCGGCTACACAAGGAGGATAAAAGTGTCCTCAGATGTGTGCTGTGCTTATTGTGATGAATGAATACATCCCTAGGATGTGTCAGAAGACATTATGAGCTAAGCTGTGGTGTGAAATGTAAATACCTCCTGCCTCCTAAAGGCGCTTCTGTAGAAATGGAAAATTCAGCCACAAAATATATACAATTTTGAATAATTTCCAAAAGAGAATATGTTAGAATATATTTGTTACTCTTTGAAATCTCACACCAGTCTTTGTATCCTGCAAACTGGCTCTCAACTATCTTTTTAATTAACTATATTCCTCATTGTGAGAGCGAGTGTTTGCCTTCCTTCCCACTAGAAGATATAAAAATGTATTTCTGAAAAGCTGAAGCCTTTCCCTCGACCCGGGCCTCAGTCTGGAGTCTTCAGTCTGCAGTGATGGATTACACATGAATCAATATTTAGCACAGCTCCACCGGAGGCATCAGAGAACATGAGTACTAAAACACAAATATTTTCCCTACAAAAATTGCCTCAGAGCCCTTGCAAGCTCTCACTTTTTTTTTTCCAAACTGCATAATTAAAGCAGTACAACAACATAAGACAGATGATAATACACAAATGCCTCAACTGTGCAATTGGATTGAACCCTCATCATTTCAGGTCAGTCATACTTGAATAGGATCTTCCCCACAAAGAAATAATTTTCAGCAATTCTCGATTCTCCACTCGGCAAATTCAGTCTCTGGTGGCATTTTGTAATCCACAAAGCTGTTCTGGAGTTTAATGGACTAAAAGAATTCCTCCCACCCGGCAGCCCTGTACTCTGACGTGACAAACAAAAAAAAAAAAAAAAAAGCTGAAGAATGCACACTGACGCTGTGGTGCCATTCAAGCGTCAGGAAGACAAAGCGATCTGATTGATCAGAATTGGTGGTTTGAGGGGCAGATTAATCTGTGTAGCCATGTCGTTTTCTATATGCAACAGAGTTGCCTTGGATTTTTCAGTTTCTCATCCGGCACTTCACTTGTACACTCCTCATTTTTTGTGCAAGGATTTAACTGACTGTCAGCTTCTATGAATACAACCCAACCAAAGAGCACCTGTTTTTTGACTGATTCTATTCAAAGGACCCAGGCAGCGCTCCTTCTTCCCTTTTCTTTCCTTCACTCACGGAATTCTTTTCGGCTGAAAAACATCATGAGGAGATTTTTTTTGGAGAGAAAGAATTGTTTTATTTTGTCTGCTTTGTTGCGATAAGCTTCTGTCAAAGTCGGCTGCACCTCACTGCTGTGCGCTTTCACCCTTTTACAATCTGTTGTTCTGCAATTTCCTAATTTGTGTAACCAAATCTTGCCCGCAGTCAATTAAACTTATTCACTTTATTTCCTTTTTGCTCTTCTTCCCAAATTTCCCTATTGTGATCACCCCTCCCCTCCTCCCCACCCTCCGCATTTTGTCTCATCCTCCACAATGTTCTTCCACTGTTTAACACTCCTTCACTCATTCCTCCCGCTGACTCACCTCTCTCCCCCCCGCTGTCCCTCACGCCCCTCTCAACGCTGCCCTCTTGTGTTTCCCTGCCCTCTCCCTGTTTCCTGCGTCAGTAGAACCCTTACGGTTACACAGATATTCTGACGGTGGGCTGTGCCGTGGGTGTGGGCTGCTGCTTCGGCACTCCGCTCGGAGGTACGGTAACGACCCGCTTCACCCGCTTCACACCATCACAGCCGCTGACCTTCGACGGGGTTTTTAAACCACCACGTGCTGGCACGAGCGTCACGATTCAGCCTGGCATTGATTAGTAACAGCTTTATTCAGCTCAGTTCAAGTGATCAAAGAGACTGCAGCCATCATCCAAACCCCTTTGTAAGTTGGGGGAAAAGGAACGTAGAAGTGAATTTTACTGCTCCGCCGTCTGTGGCTCAGCTGAAGGCCTCGGGCGTTTCCCTTTAATCAACAGATGAGTAATACGCAGCAACTTTGATATCTGACGGGGGAAATGTGAAAGCAATTATTCAATTGTTTATGGCAAAGCTCCCTTGGTTGTTTTCTTGAGGCAGCCGATGAAGCAGCAGCGAAACTGACAGCTGGTCAAAGCAAAAAAATATTAATAAATTAATAAATATTTGAGTGTCAGGCTCTACTTTGAGATTTTGCAGTTTGACTTTTTTTTTTGGTCCTACGTTTAGGTCAGACCAGTCAGTGTAGACTGTAATCATTCATAGAAATCTGTACAGTAGAATCCAAATATCCTCAAACATCACCACTAGTGTTGTGAAAAATATTGATATATCGCTTAAATATCGATATTGAAAACTAAAAACGGTTAAATATGACTTTTCCGTAGCATAGCGAGACTCAACGTACAGACTCCAGCGCAATCTCCCGCGCAAAAATCGGATCGAAAATCAATACTTTTCAACATATCATATTGAAGTCTGAAATCCAGTATCGTGATAACACTAATCACCACGTACTGTGGTGGCTGGGAGTCTCAGCAGTGTTGGGGTGAAGTCTTGCTAGACAGGGAGACAAACAACCCACCCTCACTCACGCGTGCAGACAATTTATCAGCCAAACTCCAATGTCTTCGAACTGCGGCCGGAAGGCGGAGGACCCTGTGCACAAGACAACAACCACACAGAAGTCGCGAGCTTCTCACTGCCACCGCCGTGATGAGTTATCATTAACAGCTACCAGTCGTTTGTGACGGGTTAAAAAAAAAGATTCTTCTTCTTCTTCTTCTTCTTCTTCTCCACAAGTCTTGTTTATTCCATCCATGTCTTCAGATCTGCTGTTTTCACTTGTTTTAAAGACAGAAATTGTCTCCTTCAATGCTAATATTGACTTTATTGCATTACATGCCGAGTGCATCCATGTGGGTGTGTGTGTGAGAGTGTGTATGTGTGTAGTATCGACTCCCTGTGGTTGTCCCGTTGTGTATAATTACACCCTCCTCGTGTTTTTTTTAGCTCAGCTTATTTAACCTCTCTTCTCTTTCTCTCTTCTCCCTCCATTTCTTCTCCTTCATCTCTCATCTTCCTCCCCATCTCCTCGTCTCTCCATCCCGCTTGCTTCCCCCCCCCCCCCGCCCACATCTCCGATCATCTTCCTCCCCTGCTCCTCTCCCTTCACCGCCACCAGGGGTGTTGTTCAGTATTGAGGTCACGTCTACCTACTTTGCAGTGAGGAATTACTGGCGGGGATATTTCGCCGCCACATTCAGTGCCTTCATATTCAGGGTGCTCTCTGTGTGGAACAAGGATGCTGGTGAGAGGCGACACACACGCACGCACACACACACACACACACACACACACACACACACACACATGCATGCAAGACACGCACAAAGTTGTGGAACACTGCTGAGCCGGCATTTTATGTAAAGTAGCGGAATATGACAGCTCAGTATTTTCTTCTTTAGATAAACTGGAAATGTTAAAAGTCATTAGCTTCCGTATTTCACAATTCCCCAGCACTGGGAAATGTAATACCTGCGTCCAAATCCCTCCCGTTTGCCTGTGTATGGTGCATTTTTGCTGTCCATAGATAAAAGCTGCTACCCATAAAAAGATAGAACAAATTTTGTTGTTCCTGTCTTCTCCTCTTCGTATTATAGTTAATTAAAAAAGCTAAATATTATATAGGATTTTACAAGTTTTTAAAGTTTCAGTTTTAAACTGTCAGCTCTGCACCACATGTTCCATTTGCCTCGATTCCACCTTGATTTAATGAGAGCAAAAATATTTATTATTACAGTGTAACTATCATGTTGTAAATGCTGTGTAATACCATCTCCCACTTGCTTGGCCTTGTTTCTCAGTGTTTACTGTGTCTTTATTTGCCCTGAGCTTGTTCGTGGCACTTGAGATGAAGAAGGCACAGAGGTGGTGGTGGTGGAGCCGTGCGCTGTTTAGGCTCTAACGCTCTTCGCCGCGCTTGTCTCTGTCTCCCAGTCACCATCACAGCCCTCTTCAAGACTAACTTCAGGATGGATTTCCCCTTCGACCTGCAGGAGCTGCCAGCGTTTGCAATAATAGGGTGGGAATATGTATAAATGCCATTGTTTCCTCTGTGTCTTTTTGCATTATGGATGTTTGAAAATCAATCCAGCATGAAGAACCATTTAAACGAGTCTGAAAATGAGTTGTTCACGGTCGGAAATATAGACGTTTGGGCATTTTCTAATGGCTTGTGCTCTATTTTAAGCCAGTTTTTAAATTGCAGAGTAACTTATCAAAATCTTTCATGCTCAAACAAAGTAGGAACCGGCTGCTTCTGGTCTTTGCAGGATCTCTTGTGGCTTCCTGGGAGCGTTCTTCGTCTACCTGAACAGGCAGGTTGTTCTTTTCATGAGAAGACCGACGGCGCTCACGCGATTCCTCACCAAACAGTGAGACTCCAGCAAACGCGCACACAAACATACATCAGTTGTTGCTGTGGCTTTTAGGCTCATTAACTGTGGTGATTGTGCAGATAAGATCTGTTGCAGCAAATGTCTGCCTGCCATCCAGCCAATTCTTTTTAATGCTCCTCGGCTTCACTCTGAGAACTCATCAGTCTCACGACGTCGGGCCGGGACAGCAGCAGTAAAGCCTCCACAAGCTTTCAGCCTGCTCTTGCTCATTTATTTATTTATTTTGCAATGCAGAGATTCACTTTTCGTCTCGGATCTCAGCAGTCAGGGAACATTAGTCTCCACCATTAGCGAGGAGTGAAACAGCAGAGAGTCACAGATTCGGCGATGGTTCGCACTCCCACTAAGAATTCTTTTTCTGTGGCAGGCATCACTTTGCCTCATTGGATGTTTCTGAGAATACACAGAGCCTCCTGTGAATGACTCTGTGCGTGTGTGTGTGTGTGTGTGTGTGTGTGCTCCACAGCCGTTTGATCTACCCAGGTGCTGTGACGCTGATCATCGCCACCTTCACGTTCCCTCCTGGATTCGGACAGTTCATGGCTGGAGAGGTTTGGACTGAGTTCCTCTCACACTCTCTGACTGATTCTAACTCATCAGTATGCATTGCATTGCACTGTGGACACTAATGGCGGTTTGCGACATGAGTCGTTTTTTGTTTTTTTGTTTTGTTTTTTCAAAAGTCCGTGAGCCTTGCTGAAAATTCTTGCGTAGAAACCCCATGCAGGCGACAGCTTGGGACGAGGCCAGTTGCCGTTACCACCCAAATCTCTGACCAGCCTGTCACTGTTGGCTGCAGTTGCATTGTGGGAATGAGAGGAGTCCGATTTTGACAGTTAGAAATGATAAATTCAGCCACAGCTCTCCCTTGTGTCTGTGACAGCTGACCAGTCTGAACTGAAGAAACTTTAAACACTTTAAAAATCAAGTTTTCATCATTTTAAAACCCTTTGTGAGTTGAATTCTTCAGCCTTTTTGGATTATTGCACAGTTGAACACGATCTTTTTAAAATGTCTGGGGTTTTTTCTCCTGTTTGTGGTTTTCTGGTAACATTGTGCACCCTGCTGTGTGTCCAGCTCATGCCCAGGGAGTGCATCAACTCCCTCTTTGATAATTTCACCTGGACCAAAATCTCTGGATCTCCTCCCCCACCTGGCCTGGGCCACTCGTCCGCCTGGCTCCACCCTCACGTCAGCGTCTTTGTCATCCTCCTCCTCTTCTTCGTCATGAAGGTACCTCCCCTCCTCCCCTGCGTGTCTACAGTAGGGTGGGTGTCGCCTCAGAACGGATATAAAAGTCGCTATAAATCTCTCTCGGAAGTGTCCCAATCCCACCTCCGTCCTGTTTGTGTGCCGTAGTTCTGGATGTCAGCAGTTTCCACCACAATGCCCATTCCCTCGGGTGCCTTTATGCCAGTGTTCATATTAGGTAAGAGGATTTGGTAATGCCAGCAGAGAGTCTCCCGCTGAGCTGCAGTCCAATTTGTCTTAAAGTGTGAGTATTTCTCTCACTCTCTCCCAGGGGCTGCCTTTGGTCGTCTCATCGGGGAGATCATGGCCACCCTCTTCCCAAACGGAATCCTCTTTGATGGGATAGTTTACCGCATCCTGCCCGGCGGCTATGCTGTTATTGGTCAGTCTGCCAGTCCTAACGCTGCGCTCTTGTCCCCAATGACCTTGAGGGATGTGCTGGATGCTGGATAATAAAGAAATATCAGATAACGTCTGAAAGAACAACCTTTGTGTTAACCAAAATATCAGATTATTTTTCTCTCTGAAAATCTTAAATATTTGTTTCCCCTTAGATACTAGCATATATTTTTTTTGTAAAATTAGCCCACTGTAAATTTATGTTTAAGGGTGTGGACCCAGAATCTCTGATGTATTTCGAGAAGAAAAAGATTTGTAAAGACAACGCTTGCATAAATAAATGAAGAAATTATTTGATTAAAAAAATAAAAACATCATCATCACCATCATCATCATAATGCTGTAAAAATAATTACACTGAGTTTCCCTATAGTATATAATTTTTCACAATATATATAACAGTTTTCTCATAAAAACCCATGAACTCTGCTTTTGACGACTAAAGTCAACATGTGTTGGCCAGCGTGGAGACCTGAAGTGACATCTGTTGCCGCGCAGGTGCAGCAGCGATGACAGGTGCCGTCACTCACACTGTGTCGACTGCAGTCATCTGCTTTGAGCTGACTGGCCAGATCTCCCACATCCTGCCCATGATGGTGGCGGTCATCCTGGCCAACATGGTGGCACAGGGCCTGCAGCCGTCCCTCTATGACTCCATCATCCAGGTGAAGAAGCTGCCCTATCTACCTGAGCTGGCTCTCGGGCACATCAGGTAAACCAGACGAGTTCTCAACTCTGCCTTGTTTCACGTTTTTTACCACGGCCGCTGGGCAAAGTCCTTTCACTGCTGTGTCCCCGTGCCCGCAGCAAGTATAACATCTTTGTGGAGGACATCATGGTGCGCAGAGTCAAGTTCCTGTCTTCTCATTCCACCTATCGGGAACTCAACCAACTGCTGGAGACCACGACGCTGAAAACCATCCCTCTGGTGGACTCCAAAGGTCAGCTTCAAGGACAAAAGAAGGGCAAAGTTTCCTTTTTTTTCTCTCTGAACTTGCAATAACATTTTTCTACCTGTGACTCTCTGAAAAATATGTTTAGAATGGGGCTGTCAAACAATACATTTTTTAATTGCAATTAATCCCAGAATCTTCATAGTTAACAGCGATTAATCGTGGTTTGAATCGCATGTGCAAAGTTCTGTTATTTAGCATCTCAAGGCAGTTTTAACACCATAAAGTAAAGTATTTCTTACCAGAAATTGGCCGGAGGGGCCGACTACGGGTTAATAAAAGGGACAAAAAGGCTTATGAAAATCGCATGCAAGCCGCAGCCCTCCTGTTCACACCAGACGTACATTTCTGCGTGAGGGTCGACAAGCGCTCCTGCTCAGCTGTTGTTTACTTCCATTCAGAGCTATTTTTTTCATCATTAATCGACACTATCGGTTAACAAGGGCGCCGAAAGGACGTAAGCTCCCTTCCGCGGCGCTTAGCGGCGCTTCCGGGGTGAACCCGGCCTCATGTTTGAAATGCGATTAAACATCACAATCACAAATTCCAACTCCCCAAAAGCAAGAATTTGGAGAGCAGGTATTTTAGTCTTGCACTGAGTAATTCAGCAAGGAGGAAAGACCAAAAGTGCAGAGGTCATTGATAGGTCATGGGTCTCTCCAAGGTCAGTGACAATATAGAGTGTTTTCATTAATACAATCTGAAAGATCTGACCTGAGTGTGTATGTTCTTCTCTACTGATGCTGCTGAAGCCCTGCTGCCACTGGGACGTAACAATAGTTGAAAAAAGAAGAAAGGCAGTTTCTTGCCGGTCTGACTGTTCCACAACACTGCTTGACTGCATTGCAGAATCTATGATCCTCCTGGGCTCCATCGAGAGGACGGAGCTTCAGGCCGTCTTTGACTGGTGGCTCTCCCCCGAGAGGAGAGTCTTCGAGAGGGGCCAGAGCTCCCCGGGTCAGGGCTCCAAGGTCAGCTGGGAGTCCTTCACCTTTGTTGACGAGGGCAGCCGAGAGGACAGCAGGGACAAGGTGAAGGGAGGAAAACCGGAGACAAACCACAGACACTCTGCTCTTTGTCTCTCTCGTCAGGCGTGTTTTTCTTTCTTCTTCCGCAGGCTGCACCAGTGCAGGAAGAGTGTAACGGCCCCACGGCGTCCTCCAAGTCTCAGGAGCCCTCCACCAACCACACAGGCTCAGGTGACCTGACCTTTGACCCCCTAACCCTCCACCCCCTCAGCCCTCGACCACGTGAAGACAAACCCAGCATCGTTTTTCTCTTTTATCTGGTTGTGGCGTCACCTCCTCAGAGAACCGCAAGCTGGCGACCGTCAGAAGAACTCTGCAGAGACTCTTCTCCTCCACTTCCTCCTCAGGCCAAAGTGAAATCCAGGTACTCAATGGCGCTCAGATTGACCTCTGTGTGCTGTCGTGACCCACCCCGCTTCCGCCGCCAAAAAAAAAAAGCTCAAATCAGCGGCGGGAGATTTTCCTCCAAGGCCACCTCACTAATGCGATGGGAGGCCACTGACCTGATGCAAACATGTGGTGTAGCGGGTGAAACCGTCAGCGCTCATCTTGTCACCGCTTGCGTAGCTATTTTCCGTTCGTTGCACCGTGTTTTTTTGTCTTTTTTTTTTTCTCCGCAGGAGGCGACAACGACTCCACCGCTGGCTGACGACATGTCACCAGAGGAGGTGCTGCACCTTTTCTTTTTTGTTTGCCAATCCAAAATGTTACGTGTGATATCACTTCATATCATACGCGTGTGGTTGTTGTTGTTTTTTCTGACACTCCTGCCTCTCATTGACCGGCTGACGCAGATCAAAGCCTGGGAGGAGGAAGAGCTGGACAAAGCCATCGACATGGAGCAGATCCGAGTGGACCCCTCGCCGTTTCAGCTGGTGGAGAGGACGTCTTTGCACAAGGTGACCACGGAATAGTCTTCACCGTTTGTTGCTGCTGGAACTCTGACGGGATGTGAACAAAATGTAACGTGCAAAGAGAGAAAGCTGCCATAAAAAACACTCCCTTCTCATTTCTGCTAATGGCTAATGGAACTATGCAGTGAAGAAGCTCTAATGAAAACATGTTGAAGGTCCAACAAAGCACCACACACACAGTATATATGTGTGTGTGTGTGTGTGTATAAATATAGATATATCATATATATATATATATATATATATATATATATATATATATATATATATGTATATATGTATATATACATATATATAGATATAGATGTAGATATAGATATACATGACACACATGAGCAGCAACAATATAAGACTTATGTATTATATACATTATAGTTTCTTGATTCACCCATCCTTAAATGTTCAGCGGTCAGTGAATGATTCTTTGAAGACATACCAGCAGGTTTCCCACCGTCCTCCGCCGCCCAAATCCCTCATGCGTTTTCTCTTTTGAACGTATGCCTCAGTGCGTCTCCCTGCCCATATATGACCATGAGCTCCAAATGTTGAATTTCACGCTGTGACTCACGCGGCGCAGCCTTTTCATTCCCTCTCTCACTCGCATGGAAATTGTTTACAAGCTCGGCCATGCGAGCTCGGCACGGCCGTCACACTGGAATACGTTCGCACCGACTGGATCATGTTCTTCTTGTTCTCCCTCTCTTTCTCTCTCTCTCTCTCCCTGTCTCTCTCATTGCTCAGACACACACGCTGTTCTCCCTGCTGGGCCTCAGTCACGCCTATGTCACCAGTATTGGAAAGCTGGTGGGCGTCGTGGCGCTGAAGGAGGTACTTCTTCCTCATATCTCTGCTTTTTAAAAGCAGCGTGAGAAACAAATCACATCTCGCATTGCTTCGTGTTTGATCTCAGGTTTGGTTTTGTGCTGCGTGCCAGCGGGATGCGAAGCGATGATCTCATGTCGTGGGCTGCCGTTCTGTCACACACTGCACCATTTCTTCTTCTTCTTCTTCTTCTTTTTTTACCCTTTACGCTCTGATTCAGTCAGTTATTCCAGTAACTGCCCTCAGCGCATATCACTGATGTTGTCTTCAGCGATCAAATGTACTTCCACTTGAATAAGCGCTGTCTCCTCTCTATGTTCTGCCTCTGTTTGTGCATTAAGCTCTCCTGTCCTCCCCCCATTCCCCTCCTCCTCTTCCTCCTCCTCCTACTCCTCCAACAGCTGCAGAAAGCCATCGAGGGCTCCACTCGCAGCGGGGTGCGGCTCCGCCCGCCCCTGGCCAGCTTCAGGGACGCCAGTCGGAAAGCAAAGAAGCACCAGCCTCCCTCGTCCACGCCCTCCTCCCCCACCAGGGACAGGGACCTCTGGGGCGAGGGCGGCCAGAGGGAGGGCGAGCTGGTGACGAAGGAGTCCAAGGAGGAGTCCAGAGGGGGGGCCTCCGCCCTCTGGGGGGCTGCCGGGTGTGACGGCCAGGCCGACTCCTCGGGCGGCGCCGGCAGGGATCCGGAGGGAGCCGGCGGGGCTCCGCAGGAGGCCGCCACCTCCTCCCCCTCTGCCTCCACCTCCTCCCCGTCCACCTCCTCCTCGCCGGCTTCGCCGTCACCCCCCGTGACCCCGGCCTCGCCCAGCAGCCCCATCCTGACGCTGTCGTCCCTGCTGGAGGAGCGGGAGAGCGAGGAGTCGGATGAGCCCATATAGACTGGAGCGACCGGAGGCCTCTTACCCCGGAGGCGGAGCTGCTTTGGGAGGCGGGGGTGAGGGTGGCGTGTCAACCGGCCCTCGGCAGGCCGGCGCTTCTGAAACTTGTCGAAATTGGACTTTTTTCTTTTTCTACTCTTGCAGAAATGCTCTTGCTCCTTTTTTTCATTCAAAATCTCAGGTGCCTTCCTGCGTCTTTTGAACTGCCAACAGAGAGTTTGTGCTGTTTGTTATGTGCTGCCGTCGGATCATTTATTAATTAAGCACTTGTGATCGATGAATCAGCCAACGGCAGAGTGTTTAGTCCCGGTCAAATCTCACTTTTATGAATAAGTAATGAGTATAAATAATTGATTATTTGGTGAAAGAGATCGTACACTTGGACTCGGAGTGTTTGGGGCCTCACTGTAAGACCTGATCTTCATCATATATTTGCTGTACGGTGAATATTTAAGTCGTTATTACCGACCATGTGCTTTTTAAGGATTATACATTTTAAAATTGTCTACTAGTCTATTTTAATGGCTTACATAAATAAAAGTGATTCTAGAAAAAACACTGTTGTGCTTGCGGGTCTGTGAGAATGAAGGCAACTCAATCTCGTAGCTGTTGCACACTGTGATGCAAGAGCTGCACCACAGTGCAACCCTTCGGCCTCCGATACAGCTGCGTTACATCAGTATTAACGACTGTCTGGACTGAGCATATAAAGTGAAGTATCCATCCAAATGATTTTTCTTCCACGAAAGCTCTCATATCATCTGAGATGACTTTTACAAACACTCTCTGAGAAAAATGTGCTGTGCAATTAACTGGGCATCAATGAGAAAAGTCTGTTCCTTTTTTCATTTGCTCCACTTACTTTTTCCCATCACTGATACATCTCCAGATTAGTAATCCCCCACCACCACCACCCAACCCAGCCATGGGTCGGTTCCCCCCTCTTCGTTGTTGTTCCATTTAAAACGTGTTAAAGGCCCAACAAAGCTTTGGCTGACTGAGAGTCAGGCAGAAATGATGCCGTTCTCTGCAGTCCTACAGAGTCTTTTGATAATTACTGATGTCAGGCTGCTCCACTGGAGACCAGGACTGAAGATGAGAACCTGAAAATCAGTGCAACGTAGTTCCATTTCAGTCTTTTGACGACAAGCAGAAGATGAGAATTCCTCATGAATATTCCACCCACATAGATTCCCTGACAATAACTGGAAAGGAGCGTTTCATGGAAAATCACGACAGGCTGGATTACAACGCTGCCAGGTACTTCATGGCCATTGTCTTTTTGTCTTTTTGTCTTTTTTTTTTTTTTTTGTCTGACAAGCACCAGTGGGGATGAGCGCCGTAGCAGGTTGCTGCCAAAGTTGTTCGGGAAAGATATGAAAGACTTTTGAAGGAGCCCTCACTATCAACACACTGGAGGAGATATTGACACATGCATGCACAAGGAATCCAGTTTTGTTGGTTCTGTTTATTTGCTCTTTCTCCACCAGAGGGAAAGAAGAGGAGACAGGTAGAGGAGCTGGAGGAGCTTCCGTCATGCAGGAGGTGCGAGAGGGGAGAGGAGGGGAAACGGAGGCGCTGACAGAAGACCGGGGGGGGGGGGGGGGGGCACCGTGTGGAAGAACTGTCCAACAAGCATGCATGCATAGGTGAGTGTGTCACGAGTGTGCACTTGCATCATCAGTGGCACACAAATAAAAGCCAATCTTATGTAGTTTTTCTGTGATTTTGAATGTTTTTTCTTCTTCTATTTATTGTCCGCACATTTCCGAAATCTATCCAAGTTACAGGTCTGATTGCCTCAAATTCCCCTTTGGTTAATGTGGAAGCTTGTTACTTTCTCTTCTTTTGTATCTTTAGGCAGTGATTCTTCCAGTAAAATAAAAATTAAGAAAAAAAGAAGACAGACTACCAATCACTGTGCACCGAGAGAGACATTTAGACAAACACAGATATACAGAACGGATACAAAGAGATAGAAACGGAGAGGAGGAAGGCAGAGGAACAGAAGCAGGTTGGGAGCGTCGTGCCTGCGGACAAACTGCTGCAACGTTTGGAAGATGGCAGTATTTGACAAGAGAGCGGAGCTCCACTGATCTCAAATCTGTCTGATAACAGAGACGAGATGTGACCAGGAAAACTTTCACATCCACAGAAATATATTTGGCTTACTGTTATTAGTTTATTCATTCATTGAGATTTCGATAAACGGGGAAAAAAAAAAAAAAAGAAAAAAAGAAAAGCCAAACGGGTAAAAACAACCCAATTTGAAGCAGTTTTCTTTTCATCCTGGTATTCACAAAACTCCAGAGGTTTTTCCCACGACCGGGAGGCTCGAAGAGGAAGAAGAGTTCTGCCGCCCACCAAGAGGAGTGAGGACGCTGCTTCCAGATGGGTTGCGATACCGACATGACAGTAGAGACTCTGTACAGTGTGTTACATTTTCCTCCCCGCCAAGTAAATAGCTCAATAAATAAATGAATAAGCGCCGTTTCGCAGAGACGGCCCGTCTGTGGCCGCTCGATAAGCAGGAGCCCTCGACGTGGAGGTGGGTCAGCCGAGACCGGACCGCTTCCTCGGCCAGGGCGCTTATTCTGACTTACACTAGGGGAGGCGGGGGTCGGGGGGTTCAACAAGTCAGTAGAAAAATAAACATTGTCCCCCAACATTGCATAAAGAAGCAACCGACAAATAAATTCATTCAAGTCAGTAGACTGTATTTATACATATTTATAGATATATTTTTTTCTTCTTTAAAGTGTCTCACACAATCATCAGAGTTGGGGGGAGGGTTGAGGGGGCGTGACCCCCCCGGTTTGCCCCCCTTCAACAGAGGATGCAGGGATGCAAACAGTGGTTTGTGTTCATCAGCGACTCCACCATCTTCAACCGGGGACCTCCTCCCTCCCTCCATCCCTTCCTTCCTTCATCCCTCACAGGTAAACACACCCGTTCCTCCCATTTCCATCCCTCCCCCTCCCAGAGCCAGAAGGAAAGGAGATGAGAACAAACGAGCGGATTGAAAGCACGCCTCATCATTGTCCATCCCTCGTCGTCGCGTCACAGCCGCTTCACAGTAATCTCGATGAGCAGGAAGACCACGCGTTCGGTTCTGTTCCCTGATTGGCTGATTGAGACGGCTTCGGTTGCGCCCCTGCCTCCCTCCCCTCCCCCCTTTCGTCGGCCCACCGCCAGGCTCTGATTGCAACACAGACATTCCTCTGTTGTTGTGGTTGTTGTTGTTTTTTCAAAGTGATGCGCATGAGGGGAAAAGCAAGAGTCCCGTGAAGGCCCTCAGCGTGAGCCTGAGAGGAATCCCAACGTGAAAGCGGGGACGGAGGCGTGTAAAAAAATAAAGAAATCAAAAAACTGCACTGGGACAGCGGGGACTGAGAGTGAGAGGAGGAGATTTTTTTTCGTTTTGTTTTTATTTACTCAGAATATTTACATCTATACGGCAGGGCTTGACACTGGACCGCAGAGCAGCCGCTGTGTTTCCCCCCTATTGCTGGTTACAATTTAGATATCTGTGTGTTTGTGTTTGTGTATGCATGTGTGTGTGTGTTTATATATGTGTGTGTTGTGTGCAGTGGTGGTCTGGGGTAAAGCGAGCGGAATCAGAATCCATTTCCAACACGGCGTTCCTGTCTGGACGCTGTTAAGAACCTGCTCGCAAAGACCTTGAAATGAAAGAGCGCGACTCTGTCTGTCCCGCGCGCGTGCTTGTGTGTGTGTGTGTGTGTGTGTGTGTGTACTTCAAGGAGACGTCAGAGAAAACGGCAACGCGCTGCCGCCTGTCTTCCAGTACATTCACATAGTGGTTTTTCATCCTCGGACGCTGTACATCGCCACGATGCGGATGGCGAGAGGATCAAAGGTTAAAAACCGAAAGGAAATCCGAGGGTTGGTGTTGCTTCTGGTGACTCGGTGGTGGTGGTGGTGGTGGTTAGGGGAGACAAGGGGGGTTCGACGTGAAAAGTTGTCCAAAGGCAGCCTCAGACCTGTTGGATTGCATCAGTGCAAAAAAAGAGGTTTCCTTTTTTTCTTTTTTCTTTTTTTTTTTGTTAATGCAGCTCTGTCCTTTAATTTCTTCACCACGGAGCCTCAGGTCCATGGCCCGGCCCTGGGACGGGAAGCCGCAGCGGTTCAGTGCAAAGTCTATCCAGTGCTGTATAGTCCCCGGGGGTTCTCCATAGTGCTCTGAAGAAACATGCATACAGAGATTTGAGTAGGAAGCACACTATCTTACAGTACAATCCTCACCATCTGTGCAGTGTGTGTGCAGCGGTCGGCAGCGGCGGGCTCCACCCTCCGGAAGGCCATCCTGCACCTCAGCGCCATAGAAGACTTTCGTTTTTTTGTTGTCGTCGTCGTTGTTTCCGAGGGTCGGTTTGTGTTTTCGCCAAAATGCGACACAGACGTTTTTTCCCCCGACTTTAATTACACGTGACACGTCGTCTTGGTTGTGGGTTGGGGATTGGGGGTGGGAGGGGCTCCGCTATGACTAATGTATACGTGTTTCAATGTATGGGTGTGGGGCTTGGGGTTTGGGGGGGGGTCAGCTCGATTAAACACCAATATGTTGTGTAACAGCTGTAAACAGGAGTTCTCCGCCATTACGCCAAACCATTACGTCTTATACACGTTTACACGGTCGTTGCTTTTTCTCTTTTTTGCTTTCTTCACAAAAAATCATCCTTACTATAATGTTTCATCATGGTAGATTTCGTCATAATTTTTTTTTTCTAAAGGAGGTGACAGGGTTGAGTCGCTCGTCTTCATAAAAAGCATGCACGCGCCCCCCCCCCCTCCACTCCCCCCAGTACCCCCTAGCAGACCTCCTCCTCCTCCTCCTCCCCCACCTCCTCCTCCACCCCCGGCACTGTCCTCACAGTTCCTCCGTCCTCGCTCCGTTCCTCGGTTACCTTTGGGATGTAAGGCTTACAAAGAAATAGGTGTCCTTTGTTGCATTGTCTCCCTCTTTGCTGTGAGTCCACCAACAAACGTGTATCACTGTCCGTTGGAAGAAAAACACGAAAAGAAAACAAAAAGAAAATCCTCTCGCAACCAAAAAGTTGTGTTTCTTCGTACCTGAAAAGTAACAGATTAATAGATATATACTTTATTGTAAGCGCCCACTCCTGGCGCTGACTCCCTCTCAAGTCTGTGATGTTGAGTCCCTTGTTTGGTCCCGGGTGGGAACTCAGTTGTTTGCGGCCGGGGCGGCCGCTCCCTCCTGATCCTGCTCCTCTAAGGCCTGCACGAGGCCGGTGGTGTCGGAGGACTTCCAGTCCGTCACCGGCTCTGTCGGGTGTTGCCCCGGACTGCTGCCGCCGGAGGCGTCGCCTTGTTGTGTGGGCGGAGTCAACGTGGCAGCCAACTCGGGCTCCATGCACAGTGTCACTTCCTCCTCCTGATGAGAGGAGAAAGGATCGGGTTGGCTGAGGTCGCAGAGGAGGGATTTGGGGGTCATTTTTACCACACATAAAATGAAGTCATCCCCAGCAGTTTGTCTAGTTTTGTCTTATGGCAAGTGGAGTGTTGGAGCTATTTATCATTTTTTTGTTAAATTTAATTATTTAGTTTGTTTGGCTTGATAAATACACCTTTAGTTTAATCATAATATCTATCATTATTTGAGTTAATGTGCATGCTTGTTAATTTTTAAGGTATTTTGTAGCTCTGGAACTCTAGGTTTTCTATATGGGTCTGTAAGCATAGGGGGCAGCACTGGGAAGGTTTATGGTTTTTGACCAGGGCAAGAGAGGCAGCAGCACCCACTGTTTTGTTAATTTTGTTTGAAATCGAAGAATAAATAAATGTTCTGTCTCTCTCTGCGTGAATTCACTCCGTCAGTGCCTTAGTGGGCATTTGATTTGATTTTGATTCATTTGATTTTGTTAGTTCAGTTTGGATATTAAGGATAAAGCAAAATAAAAAAAAAGACAAATGGCCACTACAAGAAGTTTATTAACTACTAAGAAGGTTGATAATCTAAAGCTATGACATTGGCCATCACAGTGTTCCTCATCCTCTGTCATTCACATATTATTGGCAGACTCCCAAGATATACATTGTTACATGGCAGTTGAAGCAGCGGTTCCCTGAGACAAGTCTTGTGATCTTGTGATCTGTGAACTGTTCAGCACCAGCTCACATATTCCAAATAACTCCAGTTTACAACACAGGTACGCTTTTGTTATTAAATCTAAACTACAGAACATTCCCCCGACCCTGAGGTACTTTTCAAATGGTTTAGTTTTTAAGTTAGAATTGAATGGAATTAATCCCCAGTGGATCTTCAACAAGGTTTAACTGGTCACGATGCAGCTGTTTTCATGTAAGACCACTTGAGAGGTTATTTCGTGCTGTCGCTTGGCTAATGCAGCAATACATCACTCCTGGCTGAAAATTAATGCTCTTTTTGCCGCTGCGACTTATGATTATTGATTGCATTTACCCTACTAAATTACAGAGAAATGCTTGCCATCATTTTTCACAGGCCAACACAACTTTTGTGCCAACATCGCACACCCCAGGTATCGAGTTTAAAATGCAAGCAGCAGGTATATTAATGGTTGTGAGGATTCTTGTTATTCTGATCTGCTCTACTTACTGCACCGGCCTCCAGACTAATTGACCTATAAAGAACAGAACATACGTCCACGCACTTACAGACTGAAGGGGAAAATTGGATATATGATTTGTAACAAACGTAAAAAAAAGACACCTGTGCTTGCTCAGCACTGCCCGAGATAAGGGATTAGCCCCTCAACGTGTAATTCTGCGCAACCTTGCCGGCCGTGCGCCTCACCTTGACCTCCTCCTCCTCCTCCTCCTGCTGCTCCAGCAGCGGAGAGTGTTCGGTTCCCACCACCTCCTCCCCGGCGGGGACGCAGAGGCTGGGCTCCACCACCGCCGACACGCCCATGTAGCCCCCCGCCTCCGTCTGATAGGCCTCCATCTGGCCCGTGTTCCACAGATCGACGAGTGGCGGGTGAGCGGGATGGACGAGGCTGTGGATGGTGCTGTTGGGCGTGGCTTGCAGCGAGTGGTTGGCGCTGTGCAGCTGGAAAACACAGCGAGAGCCAGAGAGTCAGAAGCAGCAACGAGATGGGTAACAGCGCCCCCAAAAAAAACTTTTAAAATATGAAGAATATTCAATGTTTGGTCGAACTTTCTTCCCAACGTCAAAACGAAGTGCAATGTTTCATAAGTGTCACACATTTAATGGCCCAGGAGGAAAAGAATAACCATTTGTTGCGCAACAAAAGCAATGTTCAGACAAAGTAAATATTCATTTCTTTCTTCCTGCGCCGTTAATACTGAATGGCTGCAGGCAAACCAAACACTTAATCTTTTATTGCAGCATTGCTTTGCTCTTTACTCTGGAAGTTAAAGGCCCAGTGTGGAAGTTAAAGGACTAGTGTGTGAGCTTTAGCTGCAACTAATGGTGAGATAATTCAAAAACAGACAAACATTGAGAACAAAGTTGAAGTTAATTCCTGTATAACTTCTATTTTCAATGACTCCATATAAGTAAACACAAACTGAGATTTTCCATTCCATTGTATCCCATTTGGACCCAATAAACGTTATTACATGTATTACATGGATCATATCATTTCTCCTTTGGCAGGTGGAGTTACTGAAAGTGGGTGTTGCTCTGAACAAATCATCACACTACCTGTGCAAGTCTAGAAAAGACTAAACAAGTAGAGATCTGCATCGAGGATGAGGGAAATGAGCGGGAGCGCCACCTGCTGCTGCTGATACTGCAGTAGCTGCTGTTGCTGGTAGTGCTGGATCTGCTGGATCTGCTGCAGCTGCTGCAGTTGGCTCTGCTGCTGGAGCGTGAACTGCTGCTGCTGCTGCGACAGGAAGTGAGCCTGGCCGTCGTAGCCTTCCGTCCCCACCACGTAGGAGCCGGTGGGCGGGGACGCCACCCCGGAGGGGTCGTTGTTGATGGGCTCCCAGGCATCGGAGGAGGAGAGGCAGTAGTGGCCCTGGGAGACGTACGTGTGGGGCCACACCTCCGCCGAAGAGTGGTGCAATATCTGATCTGGAAGAAAGGCAGCAGACGCTGTTACCGCTTGATGGATCTTCTTCTGATCTTCAAATAATTAAAAAGAGGCAACCTGGGAAATCCAGACGTCAGGCTTCACGTTCGCTTGGCTCTAACTTTTAACTTTGCCAAAGTAAATCCCTGCTGCTCCCTGCTGCTCCCTGCTGAAAACGTCAGCGCTTTATCTTTGCACCAAGATGTTCCCGCCGCTTAATGGCCAACAATTGAGGCTGTGACAAGCTGATATGATTTCAAGAAGGTAATTCATCATATAATTGTATTTGAGCAATCAGGTTTCAGATGTTATCATCATAAGACGCATTTGATGCACTGCAGACTGAATTAATTGGCTTTGGTCCGCGACACTTGACTGCAAGTTGAGCAACAACAAAGAAAAGAAGAAAAAAAAGCATTTGCATACTGACTGCGCTGCTTTTATGACGAGAGATCTTGAAGGCGGCCTGACTACTGACACACCTTCCCGCTGCTGACTCGTCACATGTGTCAAAATGAGCGCTGCAGATGCAGCATTGATTTTGAGCTGTGCATCGTCCCCTCAAGAGGAGCCGAGTAAATTGGGCCCAGGAGTAAACGCAGCCGCAGATGCTTTCGCTGTGTGCTCAAAGTGTATTTGACTGAAAAAGACGAGCTAGTTTGATGCATTTCCTTTGAGGAAGCACCGAGCAGGGGTCCTGTCTTCAATTTACAGTTGCTAAGCTGTTGGAATTTTCATGGGAGAAAGGTTTTTGTGCAAAGGAGACACTGCCGAGAAGGCATGGAATCCAACCTGTTTTTTATATTATTTTATTTTATTTTATTTTGGTACAGATTTACTGCAGCAGTTTTACCTTCCACCATGTTGGGAAAATGTGAAATAAATAACAAGGCGAGCCAAACCTCCAGCCAGAAGAGAAGCGGCCGGAACGTACGCACATTATACCACAAGCTGCTTCTCCACACCAAACCCCAACATTGCTGTTTCAAAAGAGCATTACATTGATCTCAGGGGTTCGGATCCGGATGCCTCATGTTTGGGTCGACAACAGTTGGGAAAGGCAGGGTGAACGTATCGACTGTTGTGGTTAGCACATCTGCCAGCTCACTGGGGACATGACAACATATTTGCAGTGGCGCAAAACTGGGCATTGACTGGGTTACAGCTGCACGACGCGCTGATGGTGCAACTATTCAACAACGCAAAATAAAGAACAAGTGGCCAAGAAACAGCTTCTTGAATGTTAGTTCAAATGGGATGGATGAAAGAAATCTCATGTCTGAGGGGATGATATAAATGCACCATAGTAACAACCACATGCTGAATCAGTAATACGCAACAGAACATGTACTGGGCCACAGGTTATAGCCAAAAAGGAAAGGCACTGACAGGCATCATCACATCGTTGCTTCGCCTACCTCGGCTGGTGATGCTCTCCTGGTTGACTTCGCTCAGGTGAGCCACGCTGCCCTGGTTGGAGCCCGACCTGGGACTCTCGCCGTCCATCGACGACCAGGCCAGGAGTGTCGCCTCCGAGATGGCGAACTGCTGCAGGATACCTAGGAGCCAGAATTCCCAGAATGAGTCCAGGAACACAGTGAGGGTCATCCCTCTCTTTAATTAACTCAAAAAAATAAATAAAATAAAAAATATACTGGCACACGTCCCAGACTCAGGAAGTCTTTCTGCTGATGACAGTCAACAGGCTCAGGGAGAGCCTTCCCCTGTGTGTGTGTGTGTGTTTGTGTGTGTGTGTGTGAGTGTGTGCCCGACCTGCAGTGAAGCGCGCCTCCTTCTCGCCGTCGCTGAGGTCACTGTAGGCGTCGTTCTCCAGCCGCCGCTCCTTCTCCCGCTCCTGGGTGGTGATCCGGGACTGGGGGATCCCCCCTGCGCCCACCGTCTGCATGCCCCAGTTCTGCCACTCGATCATGTGGGCAACGCGACCCTGGGCCATGGCCGTGGGCTTGGTCACCCTCTCCTTCATGGTCCTGGTCACCCCTGCAGCCGGCGGCCGAGTCAGAAGGCGACGTGGTGGAGGATCGCAGGTGTGCGAATTAGGGACGTGGAATGCGGGAAGGGGGGAGGGGACAGGAAAATATCGTAGACTTGTCATTATTGGCTCTTCGGTGCATGCCTGTGCTCTTGGTGGTGACGTGATGGAATGATGGGTTATGGCATGATGGATGTCCAGCAGTGACGGAGAGGTGAAGCAGTGAAAGAGCGACTGGGCAGGAAGTCCTCGGTTCTTTTCACCGAGACATTAAGACTATTACAGCCATTTACACAGAGGATGCGTGAGGATTTTCTTGTGCAAATAACTGACTCACAAAAATATTAAAATTGCTGACACGTAGAATGCAAATTAATAAAAAGCCACTATTTTTTGTTTGTTAGTGCGAAACAGACCCATCATATATGTCTGCCACAACAACAACAACTGCAATGATAGACAATCTTATTATCGCTGCGTTGTTGTGTTGTTGTGTAACAACGAGAAAACTTTCCAGGAAAAAGGCTGCGGTGCCGCTTCAGCTCTGTGCCAGAGAGGTTGTAACCCAAAATCCAAATTTTCATTTTCTTGAAAAGAGTGATGAGGACACAACCCCCATGCCTGGAGGATGAGACCTTCTGTTACGATCACTTTAATTTTGTAAATTTGTTTTCCAATTATTTCTGACGCAGATCAGTAAAAGAGGGAGCTGAGAGTTTTTTTTCTTAGATTTAAATAATATTAAATATATATAATTTGTTACACATCCAATGTACAAAGGCCTTAACTTGCATTTTTTTAATTAGCCCAAAAGATACTACTGAAATTATATTTTATTAATGAAAGGTCGGTGCTTTAATGCTGATCTTCATGAGCAAGGATTAGAAAAGCAGCTAAATGGCAGGGGGTCGTGGAGATGACATTCATGCGTTCAATGGCACTAAGCTGGTAGCAGGGGAGGATGGGGGGAGGTGGGAACCGATGTGTCGTGTCAGACTGAAGGTGCATCACGAAGGGGGACGGGTTAATTGGGGTGAGGCGGCTGTGTGGCATGAGTAATGAGAGATTGGCTGCTTTACATGTTAGCTGCGAGCTAAGCTGAGCTGCAAGCTAAGCTGGGCTGCTAGCTGAGCTGCGCTGGCTAAGCAGAAAGCTGCTAGCTGAGCAGAGAGCTGCTAGCTGAGCTGCGCTGGCTAAGCAGAGAGCTGCTCTCCTGCATCTCCTGCTGCTCTGCCCGAGACCTCCGCTCATGTAAAACTACCACAGAACACACTTTTAAAAAACATAAAAGGGAGGACTTCATTCCCCCGCGGCCAAGCTAACACCAGCTGATATCTGCATAATGGCTGCGCTCCATATTTCATGTGAGCCACACATGACGGCACAAACTGTAAATCCCTGGTCGTTTGAATCTCCCTGGTGGTGATGCATGGAGGGATGAGATTTATGAATAAATTATGGGAATAAATTATGAGACAAATCAGCACCACACCACACACTGCGGCGGCTGCACTGCACTGCACTGCTGAAACACTTCACTGCACTCAAATAAACTGTACTGCACTGCACTGCACTGCACTGCACATGACGGCTGGATGGAACCAAAAGAACCACTGCACTAAAAACGGACAAACAAACAAACAAAAAAAAGAACTTCACTGCACTGAACTTGGTTCAAAACATTCAAACTAATAATTACTCAGGACGCCACAACTTCACAACCACTTAACATTAAAAAAGAGACTACACTTCCCACTCACCTTTTCTCAGAGCAACTAGACATGTGTGAAAGTGTGAATGTGTGCTGTGCATTTTCAAGCTGGATTCATTCTGCCAATGACTCACAAAGGAGCCATTGGCGAGTGGAAAGGAGGGAGTGATAGAAAGGGGAACCCGATTCGGGTACCATGCTGACTCCAGGCCCCCCCCCGACCCACGGAGGAGGGGGGGAGGAGCCAACATGGGGTCGATTTACCCGTTACATCACAGACACACACCTGACACACCTGACAGAGAAGACTTAGCCAGAGCGCCGATGCCATAGGCATTTGAGTTCCTCTTGAGCCGCGGCAGGATTGACGTGGTGTCCTCCATGGACAGCTGGAGCAGGAGAGACAGGAGGAATGGAGCAGGGAGCAGGGTGGGGGAGTCGGGGTCGGAGGGGGGTTGAAGAAAAGGATAGTATGGGAAGTGTGACAGAGCACACAGTGACATCAAGGCAGTTCGGAGAGGAGGGGGGGTGAGTGGAGAGGAGAAGTGATGGAGGAGGTGTCGGGTTAATACAAAAGATAGAATCTGCAATTTGCTCAAGTTGCTGTGTTTCAAGAGCGCACCTGTGAGCGGCGCCCTCTGATTGTGCTCGCAATCGTGCAAGACTACTGTGCAAGGACCTACACACAGATCGGCTGTGAAGGTGAAGCGAGGGGAGTGAGGTGGGGGGAGATGTGAGGAGGGTGAGAGCCACCGGCCAGAAAAATAAATACATAAAGGGTCGAGGTGAACGTAAAAAGGTTCCGGGTGCAAGGGTTGGAGGGGAGGGGGGTGACAACACTTACATTGATTCCTTCCCAAGAAAATTCTGAACGTCCATGCTGAGGAAGAGAGATAGGAGGGGAGAGAGAGAGGGATGGGGAAAGGGCAGGGGGCGAGCGACAGGACGGAGGACATCGATGTGCATGGGAGGAGTGACGGGGGTGAGGGTGAGGGGTGCAACAACAACAGACGTCGGGGGAAATTGAGAGAAGGGGAGGAGGGCACAAAGAGGAAGCAGAGACACGGGATTTTCCAGGGTGACGGGAGGCGAGAGTCAAGGATGACAGGAGGAGGGCGGAGGGGGGCGGAGGGTGGGGGGGATTAAACAGGGCTTCAGTATATTTGCTTGCTTATGTACGGCAGAATGAAGATGCTGCGCTTCAGCGAGTCTCTTTTCTGACTACAACAAAAAACACTTGATGCCTGGCGGGGAAAACTGTGTGTGTGTACAGACAGACATCACTTGTGTCTCAAACTTGATCTGATGCTGCGTGCAATCAGACAGTGGACTGAGGCTAACGCGAGCAGAGGTGTTGGGGCGGGTTGAGGGGGGTGGGTTGGGGGGGCTGCAGGGTATCGAGCAGATAAACAGCTGCCTTTGCCACCCCGTCCCTCTTTATCAGCCGGGCAGAAAGCCGACTGAACTGGGGGGCAGTGGTGTGTTCACGGCTGTGGAAGATACTGAGATTTACACCTGTAGATTTGTATCTTTTTAAAAAAGATTAAAAATAAAATAAAAAAAAGACGACTTTGAACAAGCGGATGAAGAAGAAGAGAAGAAGAAGAAGACTTTGAACATGTCCAAGTCTCTTCGTATTAGATTTATCGGCCGACAGTGTGAGAAGCAAAGTTGAATATCGTCGTTCATGATTGTGACCATTGGCTGGTTGGTTGAGAGTTGGAGAATGAAACGCTGCACGCTAGCATGAAACTAGAACCACAGGCTGATTCACCAAGACTTGGAACAGGAGAATGATTTTTTTTTTTAAGAATGATTTTTTTTTTTTTTTTTACATTTCCTCAAAAAGTCCCCTGCTTCGATAACATATCACTGTGTCTGACATCACGCTTTTCCATTAGTCTACCAAACACAGTTGATTTTAATGCAATACGCTTGTAGCAGTGCACCTAGTTTTACAAAATGGCAACTTTTACCAGTTTTAACCAGTTCTTCTATGTCTTCCGCTAAGAATTCCCATTCAGCAAATTGCAAAACACACTGGTAATACAGCATAAACAACATTTTGTCAAAATTTTTTAATGCCTCGAGAATGCCAGCTAGCTTGTGGATGCTAACACTAGCTAGTGTGCTAATGCCAGAGTACTACTTCCAGCACATCGCCAGAATGACGTGTCCATCATCATCACACATTCAGTTTCTGGAACGGTTTGAGTGCGCTGCGCTTTCTCACACGCTACTCAGCGTGAACACACTTGGCTCATGGATTCCACTCTAAATATCAAAACCTTTAGCAAGGAGACGTGCGATTTACTCATGGCCTGCCTTGACATTTTAAGGAAGAATTTTTTGGACATTTCTGCCCAGCATGCAAAACTCTGGTCGGCACATTTAAATTGTTAAGCGTTTCAAAATAAAGCTCTGTGCTGTTCCAGACTGAGGGTGTGAGGAGAGTTTGAAAAACTGAGCCCTGCCTCTTAAAGTTTTGTTTTTTTGTTTGTCATTAAGTTTCCTTTGATAGCACTAACAAGGCAGAGTGCATGTGTGTGTGTGTGTGTGTGTGTGTGGGCGCGTGCGTGCGTGTGGTTGTTTCTTTCCTCCCAGCAGCAGAACTGAAGGGCATTCTGGGGCACGATCCATAAATAAATGATGGAATCAGTCATCACGGTGCATTTGGTGAATAAAGTTCTCGGGATTTTAGTCCAAAATGGCTTCCCTCCTCCCCCTTCCTCACCTCCCCCTCGTCCCCTTTACCCCCATCGTGTCCCCCGTCTCGGTGGGAGCTGTTTTAGGCCGAGGGATCAGAGGTGTTATGGCAGCGAGGAGGAGAAGAGAAGAGAAGAGAAGAGAAGAGAAGAGAAGAGAAGCGTCTGAGCAGCTTTGCTTGGAAGCGGCAGCGCTGTCAGCCTGGAACAGCAGCCACCGCCCCAGTGAGCCAACCAGAGTAGCGAATGCTCAGTCTTTCGGCTACGTGACCCCGTCGTGCTCGGGCGGGGAAGTCTAGTGGAAGTTGCGTCTGCAGACAGACAGCGACGCGATGGGCGACTGAAACTACTAGCATGAGCGCGCCGCGGACACCATGCGGGCACCGCGGTGGGGGGAGGGAGAGAGGGGTGGGCAGGGGGCGAGGTGAGCTGCCATGTGGGGCTTCCTCGGGAGGGGCAGCGGCGGCCGCGCGAGCAGGTGGGCGGGGGGTCCGCTGTGAGGGAAGGTCACCTAGAGCGAGGAGTGAGACCGGGTGACTGGCGGGCGGCTAGCGGGCGACGTACCTGCTCTCCATCCTTCTGGACCGGCACGCCATCTGCCGCTGAGAGAGAGGGAGACAGAGAGACAAAAAGAGTGTGAGGGAGCAGGAGGACAGACAGGGAGGCAGACAGACAGAGACAGACAGACAGACAGACAGACAGACAGACGGACAGAGAGGGAGACAGGCAGACAGACAGAGACAGACAGACAGACAGACAGACAGACAGACAGACGGACAGAGAGGGAGACAGGCAGACAGACAGAGACAGACAGACAGACAGACAGACAGACAGACAGACGGACAGAGAGGGAGACAGGCAGACAGACAGAGACAGACAGACAGATAGACAGACAGTCAGAGTGACAGACAGGCAGACAGACGGAACGACAGACACCCGTCGCAGCACACGTGTGTGGTTTCAAAGAGCGGCGGCACCGGAGCTGCTGGATATATGAACCTTATCTTGCTGCTCTTTCCTGGCCGTCCAAATCCTAATTAAAACACAGGTTTAATTAGAGCGACTGCATCCGTAATGGAGTTTAAACAAGGCCCTGGTCTCCAAGTGCCTGCTCACTGTGTCAGAGGCTCTGGCTCCGCAACTCTCACGGGGGCGTTCGTTCCTGTATCACTACCGTGTGTGTGTCACAGCATGTGTGCGTGTGTTTTTGCATGTGTGTTGCTGCCTCTCTCTGTTTGTTTGTTTGTTTTTTAACAGCTGTGTTTAGCCAATCACGAGCGACTGCTCGGGAAGACAGGAGCGAAGCAGAGAGCTGCCGCTGCCTCCTCTCAGCCTGTCCAGCCACGGCCGTGACCCACTGACCCAGTGATTCACAAACATCAGCTCCACTCCGTCTCTGCCGGCCACTCACTTATTACCCTCCCACTCTGAACTCCGGCCAGTGGCGTCGGATCGCTGCGAGGGTCAGGGGGCCTGGCGGGGACAAACTTCATCTTTTTTACCCAGCAAGGGAGGCCGTGCAACATGCAAAATCAGCGCGATTCATCCAATATTTAAACAGAGGGGTTTTCTGATTTCAGGAGGATCATTATCAAGTAACTAGTTTGTGCTTAGTTTTGTGTGTATAACTTCCAGGAGTGTGTGTTTTTTGGCCCAGTTTTCCTCAACCCACTTTGTGTAGGTTTATTTTTTTAACTGTAGTTGGTTTCCCAGAGGATCATTTAAAATGAATTGAAATAAACCAACCGTTTGTTGGAAAAAATGTGCATTTTGCATTAGCAGAGTAAATTTACCTTACAGGTAAATTATATACATATAATAATTGACACATCTTTATTTTTCATCACTGCGTCCAGTGGAGCAGCCTCACAAATGTCATTATCAAAACATCTCCAGATTTAACAACATTCTGTTGTACATACTGACAATGACCTTTGAGACGAATCGCGCTCTTTGTGAAATCACAAAGCACAGTTTACAGAACAGCTCACACTTTCTTGAGTAACAAAGTGAAAAAGCAGAAGAGGAAAAAAAAAAAAAAAAGGAAGTTCTTCCCACACTTCTGAGGAGTTCACTGACAGGCCAGAGACCTCGTAGATGACGCCAGTGTTTTTCACTGCTGGAAAACATTGATGAATCAAAAATATAGAATAGTTACATCATATGGAACCTTTAAAAGGGGCAGATCATTTTCCTGACACTTAGACCACAGCTGGGAAACCTTGGAAACTCTTGGTAAAGACATGATGACGATGAAGGTTTTATACTGTATCTGTTTGATTAAACGCACCAGTGTCCCTCTTTCTTATGCAGGCCCTCCAGTTTTTATAAACACACAGGTGTAAATTGTGTGCCTGCATAAAACCTACTGTTATCCTATTATATAATGCAAAATAATAAAATATCTGCCTTTTTCATTTCCCAGTCCCTTCAGATTCAGATGTCGGCAGTAATACCACTAATCTGTTTGTCACAACGGCCGTCTTCCAATCAGGATTTTTTTTTTTGGAACAGAAGTAAACACTTAAAATTCATGAGAAAGGTCTCTCACCTTGGGAAGAAAGCGGATTTTCCTTTTGTAAATCTGACAGTGTCGTCAAACATTAGACGCAACACATCAAAGATATTCTGTTTTCAAAGATTTAAGGTTGTTACTGCAGATGTGATGCACTTAATCCGCAGGCGCTGAACCTTGCGTTTCAAACGTGGTCGCGGCTGCTGGCGGGTGGCTGGCTGCAGGAGCCCTCCTTCAACTCCATAAACAGGATGTCTGCATGTGAACAACACTGCCCTTTTTGCAGACTAACTGCATGTCAGGAAGTTTATTCCGTCGCCCACCGGCGTGGACGCGTCCACACTCAGACGCGGATCTCCCGGTTTGGAGAGGAACTCTGCCTGACCTCAGCAGGATTAGCCAGCCATGTTTAATTTCTGGCACTGAGCAGCGCCGTGTGAGGCGGCCACTTTATTGGCTCGCATCACTCAGACGCAGAAATATCTCGCTGCTCGACGCCTGCACGGCCGGTGGCAGGCGGTGAGGGGGGGTTCGAAGAGCGGGCGGGGGGGGGTAGCTGTCCCAGATTTCCTTCCTTCCTCCCATCTGGGTTGAAAATCTGCCCTGCGAACACAAACCCAACATATACGCGGCCCGGCCCGTATATATACACATCAGGCCTACAGCGACTGCCGGTATAGGGCAGGGCACGGCGCCACGCCCCCTCACTCCCACCGTTGCCGCCCCCCATCCCCCGACCCCTTCAGCAACGTTTGGCCAATTAGCAGATTGGCAAGTCGCTCTGTCCTTCCATTAATCACAACGCGGCTGAGAGAGAGAGAGAGAGAGAGAGAGAGAGAGAGAGAGAGAGAGAGAGAGAGAGAGAGAGAGAGAGGACTGCTGCAGGATGCACCTCGACGCCAGCGTGTGTATGTTATCTTAGCGTCTGCAATCTCCAGCCTCATGTGAGATTGCATCAAAGCATTGCGCTATTTATGTGGCCAGCCAACGGGGGTCCCGATCTGTCGACATCATGCATGGATTATTTAGAGTTGTTCCTTTCTCAGAATACCTCTGGAGCTAATGGGTTAGTAGTCGTAACATGCAGCCCAGTGGCTCCTCAAACCATCGAGGGTGGGTTGCCGGGAGGTAGGGGGTTGGCTGCATGTTCCAGCGGAGGTAACGCTCTCGCGCTCCGAGCTGAACGGCGGAGAAGCCGGAGCAGGATTCCTTTTTTCCTTGAGGAAAGAACAACAGTGACGGCGGTTGCACATGACCGCCGCTCTGAGACCGTTTTTTTTTTTTTTTTTTTCTTCTTCCATTCCCCAGGCGCTCCGAGCATAGCACCGATACCCCCTCCACCGCCACCCCCACCCTGCGGTCGTACGGAAGGGCCAGGCTTAGCTCGGTCGGAGAAGAGGGAGTGACAGGGAAGAGAGGGAGCGAGGAAGAGGAGGAGGAGGAGGAGGAGGAGGAGGAGGAGGAGGAGGAAGGGAGCAGCTCAGCCATGCGGAACCAACACGCGCAGATCTGCAGCGGCTGCACTGTCAACGCCCGGCCCAGGCTGCACTGCCTTGACTGCTCCCGCTCAAGTCGGAGGAGGAGTGGCGGTGGGCATCATCTGAATTTTTTTTTTTTTTTTTTGCCTTAAAGCATCGGCAGTCGGGGCGGAGAACCGAAGGCAGCGGGACTCAGGGCCCTTGGTGCCTGTTTACCATGACAGCTGCAGTGAGGCTGGTTGCCACAACAGGGCACCAGCCTGGATGGCAGCAGCCTCTCGCAGCGAGCTGTTGCGGATGCTGGCTGAGTGAGCGCCGTGGTGGAGCGAGAGCACAGCTGAGGACCGCAGCACCCGCTGATCCGCAGAGTTTGCTTGAGGAAAAGCAGAGGGAAGTGCGCCTCGGGACATCGTCTGCACACACACACACACACACACACACACACACACACACACACACACACACACACACACACACACACACACACACACACTCACACACGTAGGGCTTCTCACCAACAATTAATCAGACACAGCATGGGGTTTGTGCCTCGCACTTCGCAGAGGCGGCGTTCCCAGCCTTTCGTGTAATTGGTCGGGGCCTGACACGCCTCATTGATTTGTTTAGGCACCAAAAGTGCGCGCTAACCTGCGCAGACCTCCATCACTAATGTGGGGGTAAATAGGTTACAGCAGCCGCTGCTGCTGCAGTGACTGTGGCGGCCTGGAGAATGTGGAAGCATGTTGTATCTGGGCAGGTGCTGCTGCAGCAGCAGTACAATAAAAAAAAAAAAAAACGGATCGCTCGCGCTGACTTCCGAGAGCTCCGCTTCGGATGAAAGCCAAGGAGGAAGAAAATGCCTTAAACTGATTGTACGTGTGGACGGAGGGAAGGAAAAAAAGCTGCCGAGGCAGAGTAACGCTGAATCCAATTTCACCCCTTGACCCTCCGCTGCTTCGACCCGCCCGTCCATTTTATGCATCTACGTCTAGGTGTAAGGCGATTCCTGCGTTGATAGCAAGGAATGGGTCGAGTCTGAGCTGCGAGGTTAATTTATCAATCCATATTTTTATCGTTATCGAGGTTGTGATTTCCAAATGCATTTGTAAATGCATCTAACCTTTAAGTCCTTCCAATAGCAAAAGGTTCTATTTTATTTGTTTGTTTTTTTTGCATTATTTTCATATTGCAACGCATTCCAAACCTTTACGCCTGCTCATGGAGAAGCCACCAGAGACGAACACCCACCTCACAAAATGACATAATATTGGAATGTTGGTTTTAACTATTATCTTTTGGATTAAAAGTTATTGCAGCTCAATCAGTGATAATTACCTTTACACACACGGTATTTAAGAAAACCGTGTTCGTGATCGTTTTGCAATACAGACACTAAATTGTGCGGCCAAGTCGCCCATTTTACCTGCAAGCCTCATAATTCTGACGTGGGAGAAATGTACAAGGCCGCTCGCCTTAATGAGCTGGATACCCTGTGACAAGGCAAAACTTTAATGGCATATACTAGAAAATATCACATACACACACACATAAATCTGCAGGTGAAGATCTCACACTCGCGCACACACGAGGGTCCTTGGATGTAAAAGAACCCACGTAAAGACACAAGCCAACCCACACGCAGATACACACACACACACACACTGACACAGGTAAGGGTCATCAGGTCTCACCACGTCTCCAAGGCACTACATCACCGAGTCATTCACCTTGGATGCATTCATGTGTACAAGGCTTTTCCAAGCTGGACTGAAGCCAATCAATCAGGCTGCAACCCCAGCTGCCAGATTTACCAGTTCACAGGCCGCCGGCGACAAACAGGCAAACACTGGAGGGGCTGAATCTGTGTAAAGCCGTGCACCACGGAGGGCCGCTGGGGTTTTTGTTGGGGTTTTTTTTCTCTTGAAAGCTTAACTGGTTGGAAAAGCCTTTATGAAATTGTTGAAAGACAAGAGGGGATGGAATGTGTTAAGCAACAGTGTTGACTACTCCGTATTCACACCCACACGCAGGCCTACACACGTACAAATATAGCAGCGAGAGAATTAGCATGCAGGAGGTGGATGTAAACTTGAGGTCACCCACTGGTCCATGTGTGCATATATTTATGCAGCCACATACGAACATGCAGGCATCTGGAAGGAAAAACAGGCTCTCTATCTGGGCACTCTTAGAATCTCACACGATTAACATAAATTTCCTCTTTAAGCCCATTTTTTCCATTGCGTGTTTGGAAATCCAAGAGCCAGCAACAGAGATTTGGAGCCTGATGTCGTCTCACCAGAGGTAATTTTCCCGCTTTCAACACTTTTCACCACAGAAACTTTTCAATCTGGAAAAAAAATGTGCGTGCAGACAACTACAAATACACACGCGCGGGCGCGCACACAGACACACACAGACCCCGAATGGCATATTAGTGCTCATTGAATCGGTAAGTGGTGTGTCAGCAGTGGCACTTGAGCAAAACAACTCAGAGGAAAGAGGGAATCTGTTCCGCGGCTCCACAACCAGGTAAGAGTTGAGATAATTCCCCGTATTTCTACCTGGACTTTGTCCACTGCGCCAACCCACAGTTACGCACACACTGGACATAACGCTCGAAATGGCTACGATGATTAATGTTGTGGGCTAACGTTGTGAAGTGTGGCCTGCTAACTGGAAACAGATAAAGAGCCTCTGACGTTCAGCTTTCAGCACAATTATGGCTAATGGCATGATCAACACACTGCATCTACAAATGGGATCGTGCTGCTGAATACAGAGCAGTTAACTGTGTTTGCCAGCAGGAGAAATTTGCCCTCAGTGACACATGAGCTGAGTCACTGGCAGCAAATATGTATGTATATTTATATAAATATATATACATATGTATATATATACATACATATGCATATACATATATATATACATATATATGTGTGTATATATATGTTTATGTGTGGTAGATCTCACTTCCTTATTTCATGGTGGATGTGCAACCCCTGACTACTGGCCCTCAAGGCCTTTGCTCTCTGTTGCTGTGATGGATGGAGGTGCGTCGATTGTATATCACCGCCGCTCTTCACCAGACTCAGTAAGTGATGGGGAGGGGAGCTAGCTACTAGCTAGGCTATAGTAGATGTTGTTGGGAAACCTAATGAACATTACATATTTCAGAGAACAACTGTTGCACTCGGTACACTAAATCTTTACACAGAAAGGCATTTATTTACTATCATCAATTATCCCAAATACTCCAGAAAAGCTTGTTTAGCCCTCTGTTCACAGCTGTCTGCTGAAACAGATGGTTTGTTGTTACTTCCTCGTGTTTTGGAAGGAGACAATAACAAGGTGGTCCCACAGGGCAGACTGGAAACCTGGCAGAGCATGTTGTGACTAACCTGATGTGGTATCTGTGTTGTTTGTGATGTCCAGTAGCCCCGCCGCTTTGAAAAATGGAGCAGGGAGAAGAAGTCAAGGATGAACTTTCCTTCCATCTGGGAAGTTCACCAACAGACTAGAGACACATTTTATTGTTGGAATACATGGATGAAAATGTTGATGAATAATGGTGTTCCTTTAAATACTGACTTTTAACAACCAACTCATTTTTCTAGTATAATGTTTGGGCAAATCAGGCTCTCTATGAAAATAAAGTTAACATTGATGTCAGCTCTGGCGGTCCAAAGACAATTAAAAATCGAGCAGCGGGTCAGAGAACTAGATAGCACAGTTAGATAGTCAGATAGATCAGTGCAGGAAGTGAGCAGATATCCCGTGGACAAGCAGACCCACACCCAGATCTGATGGATCTGGGCCGGATTGTGTTACCAGCGGGCGGACAGATGCATTGGAGCCGCTGCCGTTCACAGGCAGATCCAGGCCTGCTGCTCCTCCTGTTGATTTCCTCTTGGCAATGTGGACTGCAGTTGAGAAGGCCAATCGATAGCACACACTACAGCCTCTCACTCTCTCTCCCTCTTCCTCTCTCTCTCTCTCCCTCTCACGGAGGATAAACATGACCACGCCTCTACGCTGCCAACGCCGCCGCCCCCCCATTCTGCCTCCTAAGGCGGGCCGGGACGCAACCACGCTGCCCGCTGTTTATTTGCAGGTTGGCGTGAGCTTGTATGTGCACACACACACACAAGCAGATGTTCAAAGTGCACTTAGTGTGACAGGTCTCACTCTGCTTGTTTCGTACTTATCACCCAATACTCAATTCCACAAAATACTTGGACCATTTATCAGCCCTGATGGATTTCAACGTTTTCATCGTTGATCATTTCTGCCAAAAGAAAACCAGCATCAGCATCCAGGCGACTCTGTATCCGATTAGTGTGGCACCTTCCCAATGCATTCTGTCCCCTTCAATCACTTTATGACCAGCACCCATTCACTGGTCTGGACCCAAGTGTTGACAGAGGAAGCTAACCTCCTCTGCTGCTCTGCAATCTGTCAAATGACCGTATATAGCGTGCGAAGCCTGCGCCGCTGAGGCGCTCTTTTGCTCCATATCCAGATCACACCTGCCCTTCCTTACCGCGCCGCCGCTTCTCCTCCTCCTCCCGCTATGTCCTGTCGATGCTCGGAAAGATCTTCATCAAGAATCTGCACCTCGTATAGCTCGGGAGGGAGGAGGGAGGAGTGGGGGAGAACGAAAAGGCCGCGGCTCCCGTCCTCACACCGGGCCCTGGAAGTTATGACCCCTATAAAGGTTAAACACTTTCCAGAGAATGTAAAACAAGTGTTCAGACGGGGCGCAGTCACTGTTTTCAAGAGCCATATGTGCCAAGTGGACTCATTAATATTTAACACGCGGTAGGGAAGTGAGTGTTTATTTTTACCTTGGAGCATGAGAATGGATGCATGACCTGAATATGCGCCGCGGCAAACACATTCGGACACGTCGCAGCCGCAATTAACTGTGTTTTTGCCCCCCCTGACACATCCTAACGCAACCCGAGTGCAGCATCTCTGCCGGGCTTCATCCAGGAGGGTCCTCAGCCCCCCCAAAAACTCCAATCCATCCCCACAGAGCCTCGCCTGCACACACACACACACACACACACACACACACTCGCCAGTCCGCGTCGCCCCTCTCTCTCCCTCCCGTCTGACTCCTGAATCCTCCTCCCCCGCACGCTCCTCTCTTTCGCCCCCTCGTCCATGTAAATACACCAGGACCATGCAAAAAAAAAAAATTAACCACAATGGCACTCATTCTCCCCCTGCCTCTTATTCCCTCCTTCTCCCGAAACCCCGAACTGCCCTATAAATAAGCACTATCGCCGCGTCTCCCCTCTGCCGCCTCTCTCCATCCCGCTCTGCCTCCTACTCACACACGTATACATACTGCCAAACAGCATCATAAATCAAGGGATGGGAGGGAGGGGAGGTGTGAGAGGGGGAGGCGAGGGAGAGGAGTGGGAAGGTGGGGGATGCAACCGCACACACACACACACACACACACACAGTAACACATTTTAACACATATTGTCTCTATGCCTGTATGCCGTTGAGTGTGCAGCCACCCCTGTAAACACACACACACACGCACACACATCTACACCTCGCCTGGACACTGCACTCACACAAGGCAAAGCGAGAGGCTCACACCAGCACTCACACACACACACACACACGTGCGCAAAAACAATGACTGTCCACGGCAAAGACCCCGAGCTCCTCCAGCCCAGCAGCCCCCCCATCCTCCTCCAAGCCTGCCTCCGTAGCAACCTCCCCCATCCCACCCCCCACGCCCCTAAGCCCGCAACGAGACAAGAGGGAAGAGGCGCGCAGGCTTACTCAGTCTCCTAGAGCCGATGCATCCCATGGTGTATTCACAAAGGCCCCGGACACAAGCGTGGAAGTGTTGCCCAGACGCCGCGCATTCTCCCTCTTCTTCTTCTTCCTCCTCCTCCTCCCTGCGACTCTCTCGGCGGTGGCTGCTTCCTTCTCTCGCTCTCCTGCTCCGGTGCCGCTCTCTCTTTCCCCTCTCTCTCTCCCTCCTGCGCCCGCTCTCTCTCTCCCTCTCTCTCTCGACCTCCCTCCCTCCCTCCCACTCCCTCTATCCGGTGCAGTGTCTTAGAAGAGATGCGGTTAGTAAGTCAGTATGCCTGAGGGAAATAGATTAGGACTAAATAAAGATGTGATGCTATTCAAACCAATATGCCTTTCGGAGGGACCGGCGTTGCCAACGTGCTCGCCGCATTATCATTATGTTTGCATCCAGTGTTATTCTTGGCCATTATTGCATTGGATTGGGTCTATTTGGTTCCCGTCACTGATGTGTGTGCTTTGCTCTTGATTTGGCGGAAGTGGTTGAAACAACAATTACATTGACTGCATCTGTTGGTTTCCAAGTCTGAGATCAATAGCACAAAGCTGCCTGTGGCCGGGCTGCCATTGTTACAGATATCTCTGCACTGCTGTAATATTGTTGAGCTAAAATGGGGGATTCTCTCTCTGTCTCCATCTCCTGTGTGCGTTCAGCCTAACAATGCACTGCAGCGATTTCCACCTCGCGCCTCTCCCCTCTCTCTCTCTCTCTCTCCCGCTCTCTCTGTCTCAATCACCCTCCTCCTCCTCCTTTCCTCCACCCCCTCCCCCACCACCTCCTCACACCGATCGCTCAACAAAATGCACGCGGCATACGCCAATGCCAGACAGTCCTGGGGTGGTGGGGAAGGAAAAAAAAACGAGGAGGGTTTTCCTGCACAGCCGAGCCAAAGCTGAGACTCCACCTCTTTCTGTGTCATCTCCCTGTATTGATCCACCCCCCCACCAGCTTATATCTTGTTCTCTGTTCCCTCTGATTTACATCACCACATTTCACTCCTGTTTTTTTTCTCCCTTTATTTTTCATCAGCTCATCATTTCATCTCCGGAGATTTAAGAGGAAGCGGTGTCACTTGCGGAAAAATCTCACCTTCCCTCTCCATGACATGTACTTGGGTCTCCGACACTCGCGCCGTACTTGAATCCTTTTCTTGCCAATCAACTCTCTTCATGCACTCTCGCTAGTGGTGTGCGATACTGCTAGATTTGGTGTTAATGCTATATTAAATAAATACAGGGCCGAGTATCGCCAATACCAATACGACAAATTTTTTAAATGTGAATTTATTTTAACAACCTGTGTTTTTTTTTCTCTTCCTTCGGATTATGTGTTGTGTAGGATTTCTGCATTTTAGGTAAATAAAGGATACTTGTCATTGCCTGTCGCACCTTTATAGCAGAAGTCTTAATAAAGAGCAGCTTGTTTGCCCTCCATTTTGTCTGTTTCAACTCTGCAGTTGTTTAAGCACAGTCATCAATATATAAAAATGCAATATCAAGACACAAATTTAAAGTACCGCTGTCATTACACTGATATTGATCAATACCGATACCAACATTGGTACTATTGATTCGCCCACCACTAACTCTTACCGTCCCTCACTGTCTCCTCTGGACACCGGCTTCCCTTCTCTTTGCTGAGCACACACACACCTACGCGCGCTGCTGTCGTAGGTGTTTGCCGCGCTAAAAGGGGCAGGGACAGCTTGGACAGCGAAGGTGCACGCGCGTTTTGTTGACTTGACATACATAGGGGGAAGAAGGAGGCGTGAGGAAGAGAGCGTGACAGATGGACGCTCGCACAGAGACAAAGGCAACATGGGCAGATGGGGGAGTGATGATGGAAAGGAGAGCAGAGAAGCGTTGAGTCATGTGCATCAGAGGTGTGAAGACGACGCGCTGCAAAGTCAAAGAATTGGCGTCGCAGAACGGACAGAGGGAAGGACGGCAGTCCGACCGCCTGCAGTAGAAGAGTTTTACAGATTTAAAGAAAATCAGGTTTGACAAAGCAAAGGAAGGGTTTAGATTTGACGCAGGGTTCTCCGGACACAACAATTCAGACTCAATACCCGCAGTCCCGGCCTTCCCTGTGTTTATATATAGATGTGTGTTAGCCCTCTCTGTTGGGTTACCACTGGGGTGAAGGGAAACGAGGCTGCTGTAGGGGTCAGCTTGTCCTGTGTACTTTTATACTCACATACCCTAAATCGATTTGGTGGTAGGAATCAGGGGGATATTCCCCTCCTATCTGTGGTCATGAAGATTGAGTGTACCGCCTTATTGTCTTCAACCCAACTCCCACGTTAGTTCGGAATTCCCCCTACGAGCAAACATTTCTTCGAAGTAACCATCTGACTCACTGTCTAACCGCATGCAGCAGCCAAACAAATGGGACATAAACCTAATTTTTCCGGATCTGTTTTATTGATTTAGTAATATTTCAGGTTATTTTCCACTGACTGTCAATTTGAGACTCTTTTGTACCAAAATGCTTCATTTAAAACCTAAATGCGCCAAATGTATTTAGGTAAAGTCAAGCAAAATGTCTTGCTTTGCTGAAAGCCACAGAATTCTTTGAAACATACTCTCACAGTGCACATTGTCCACACACACACACACACATAGCGACACGCGTGCGCTTCACATATGCGAAATGCACCTGTGACAATGCGGTGATCTACGATGGGGGGGCCATCAATGTGAGACAAGGTCAACCACAGTGGGAAGGAATCCTTGACACTGATATCACTCATGATACACTGGCCTTTATTCACAGCCATGGCTGCTCCTCGCGACCTCCTCGGCTCTGACACATGTTTACATCAGTGCTAAAAAAAGACACGGCACAGCATTAAAGCGCCTCACGAAACATGACAAAGGCGACTAATGTCACATTCCTGTCGGCAACGTCTTGTTTTCTCAATGTTAGGCGATGACTGTGACGATGCGGTGATTCGTCTCTGTTTATTACCGTCTTCGGGAACACACACGCTCGCACTCATGCACACGCACAGACACACTTCTTAACCCTGTAATCAGTGTTTTCATGTACTTGTCACTATCTGTCCATCAGTTCCTGCTGCAATGTAGGTTGCACCCCAAGCCAATGAATTACAGCTTTGTTTGCACTGTCTCTTTGTTTGCACTGTCTCCTTTCAGGCACTCTGAAGATTTTTCTACGTCAATGAATGAAAACTTCCAGCTACCAAGGTCGTTCTAAAAATTACATAAAAGGTCTTTTTTGTTGTTGTTGTTGTTCCTTGTCACCACTGGCCCTGCCCCTCTCTGTGACTATTCTGTGCTCCACTGAGCCCGACTGCTGCTTGTGCATATTTCACATGTACAAATTGAAACCATATGGTTCCTGACAGTGGGAGTGTTTGGGGTGTTGCAGCAAAAATGCTAAATAAATAAATAAATAAATAAAATGTAACTCAGGGGGAATGAGATGGCGGAGAAAGAAATAGAAACAGATGAAGGGTGAAAAAAAGATGGGGGGGGGGGGATTCTGTGTGTTTTGTTTCGAAGGATGAATTGGAAGTAGGTGGGTGGGAGATGAAACAAATGTTGCTTGCAGTGCTCTCCAGCGGGCCACACTTATATGAGTGGGAGATGGAGTTTACTTGCATCATTAGTCAGCACCTTGGGTTAGCAGCGCCTTATCTCTTGCTGGTGCACACTTTTTTCGGGGTGGGGTGATATATTTGGATGTGGGAGGGATGAGAATTCTCTCTGTGTGTGAGTGCACTCACAAAAACCTCACGTATACCAGGAGTTCCCAAATCTCTTCTATTATTTATCATCCTCTTTTCATCCCCTCTGCACCGATGCCTCATTCCCTCCCGCTCCAGCCCTCCTTCCTTAGACCACCATGGTCACTGCAATGTTCCTGCCCCATGAGGCGTCTGCTGTTCCCTCTACTGCAGAACAAGTACATGCGTCTCGCTGTTGTTTTCATCCATCTCATGTCTGATTGGTGCATAGCTTGTCCGCTGTCACAGATTCAGGAGGGAATCTCCCTCCCTAGGGGCAATTAGGTCTGGCGCTGCACCGACCGGTTACGCGGGTCAGTCTGACACCTACTGGTAGCATTTGGATACTGCAGTTGCACAATTCTTTCGACTGGAGATCAGGTTGGCAGGGGGCAGTTTTTCCCCCATTCTGGGTTCAGAATGACGGTAGCATGTTCTGTCTCCAGAAATCCAATTCCAGTTTTTCTTGAGAATTTCCTTTGCCTTTTGTTATTCTTTATTTTCCCTTGGTATCCTATGGAATTACCTACATGAATTAATGTGTCTTTCTTAGTAAGATCTTAAATACTACATTCAATTTAGCCACTTTCATGTATAGCAACCATGGGAAAACAATTCAAAAGTGTAATATCATGCCTCTCAGACTAAAGAAAAATATGCACATTCTTCCATACTCGTGTTCCATGGCTTAGAAAAATTACATTCCACTTGGGTGGAACCAACAGAAAACGTTTACCTTTCATTCAACTGACTTCCCACTTTTCCTCTGCTGAAAAAATATGTCAGTGTGAGCGAGGGAATGAGAGAGAGAGAGAGGGAGAGAGAGAGAGAAACATCTGAAATGATCCAACATCAAGATGTGCCTGAGCGGTGATATACTGTGAGCAGGTAGTGACTCACACAAGCAGCAATAGGTGGGGAGGAACTCGAGACTGCCAAAGGGGAAGAAAGAGCAGCACACTTGAGTGCAGACAATGTGGCGAAAAACAGAAAAAGGAAAAGAAATGAAAAGGGTGAAAAGAAAGAGTGTAGAACAGACACTCTTTGGAGAGGGAGGGTGGGGGGTGGGGGCGGGAGGTGAGGAAACACAGTTCACTCCAAAGTTTGGCTGCATTCCACACTGTCTGGACCCAAGAGCTCCCTTCTCTCTGCCCGATCTTTACTTTTTACACTTTAGTCACCATGACTTCCACCCGAAAGGCGTTCCATGGGTGTCACTATAATGTCAAGATTCCCTCTATTTGTCAAACAAGAGCGCTGCTGGAATATTGCCTGGAATTTGGAACAACATCCAGCAGTTTTGACCTCTCGCCTCGCCATGTCACCTGAGTGAGAGCCAACAGCAGGGAATTTCTCTTTTGTCGGTGCAGCCCCGGAGTTGCCCTGGTAATCTCCGACAAGTGGAAGTCCAACACACGTTTTGTCCCAGTGGAAGTGGGGAGAGACTGGAAACATTCCTTGTGGGACAATAGGCTATCAGAGAGCCCCAGAGACCACTCCCTGTCGTTCACAGACATGAATGAGCCAGCAAAGGGTTACACAACAGTCGCTGCAGAGGTAAAGAGATAAAGGGAACCTTGGCTTTGGTTTCATAACCTGACTAAAGCGCACCAATGCTATCCAGTGAGCTGTAAAGCAGAGGCATTACTGCAGAGAAACCATGACTCACTAAAAGGAGCATTTGCAAACCAAGGAAAAAAAAACATCACTTTAATAAAACCAACAGTCACAAATGTGAAAAAGAGTTGCTAGAAAGATGAGGCAGCATCACTGCAGAGTAGCTTTATCTGAATTATGCATTTGTCCTCTGTCTCCTTCTTTCTCACTTTAACAAATTTTGTCCCACTTTCACAGAATACACTGTGATGTCATACCGTGTCTTGTGTGAAGTGTGAAACGTGTTAGCCACTACGAACTGCATCCACCATTGTGTGACCAAAGTAAACTATGCCTTATTATCGCAAACTGTTCACGTTTTGAGATGAGTTTCCTCAGGAAGTAAAACCGCCTCTCACTGGTAGATGGCTTCATTTTCACAATATGATGAACATGTACGTTAAGCAACTGAAATGTCATGGATTTTCTGATAAGACTAAGAATAATGATGGCCTGAGTCACCTAGCGGATGATATGTGTGTGAGTGTTCCGTTTGTGGCTGACGCTAAGATATGAAGCAATAAAGAAGGCTGTCACAGGATGGGAGGTGTCATTTCACACCCTTATGGTCAGGATGCAGCAAAGAAATATGTGCAAAAAGTCACGACCACACATACTCACTGAGTGCCAACAAGTAGCCTTAGCCTCTACATCTCTAGCGTCCCAGAAAAAGGCGGCAGATGCGGTGATGTGTACCAACACTTGCCAGTCAATCTGATCACCAGCCTTAACTTGTTGAAGCATGTGTGAAAGACATTTTTACATTTTCTCAACAGCAGAACCCCAGAGTCTGGTCCTGTGCGAGCGTTTCACTTTCTTTTCGGCCGTTATGCCTTCTCGTGTTTGAAATCCTGACCGCCCTCGCTTGCCTGTGTCTAATCAAGCTCCTAGCCCCATTATCTTTCCCTCCCTCTCGCTCCCTCACTCCCTCAGCCTGACCTTACAAGGAGAGGCAACAGGGTTGATGTCATTGACTGAAGAATGCTGCAGGAATCCAGGGAGAGAAGGAGAGCAGGAGGAGGGGTCTGACTGCTGGACAGTTAATGAACACACACACTCTCTCTCTCTCTCTCTCTCACACACACACACACACACACACACACACACACACACACACACACACATACTACGGGGGGGGGGGTGCTGTTTACATAGTAATACACAAGTCTTGAGCCAAAGTCAAACGAGAAAGAACTTGTTTGGAAGGATGGTGTCATTCCTTTTCCAGACCGAAAAGCACAGGGGGAGGGTCTAATTGTTGGAACGGGGGGGAGAGAGAGAGACAGAGAGAGAGAGAGAAGGAGAGAGGGGGGGGAGAGAAAGAGAAGTTGCCATTACAGTCAACTCTTTTTACTCAGCTTGGACCAAGAGAAGGAGCAGAACAAAAGGAAGAGGGAGATCGGCAGTGCAGCTGTTTGAACAGGGTGGGTGAGTCTTTTGCATTTGCTGCGAGTTTGAACTCGATTTGGGATTTGCACTTTGATTGTTGTCGCGTGCTCCAGGTATTTACTAAGATTTTCACGCCCAGTGGCCCTAACTAAGCTCCTGAGTAAGCTATACAACAATAAATGGAAGGGCTGCTGTGGTCCCTCCAGGCAGGGAATGGCATGTCAGTGGGGTGACAACACGCGTCGGTTGTACGTGTGTCGTTGTCGCCGCGTTTCGTTTGACGTTTCCAACGAGAACCCGTTCGTTGTGCTCAATGTTTATTCAATGTCCACCTAAGTGCGCTGTGCTACTACGCACACGCAGATACAACTGATAAAGCTGTTGGGCCATGCGGAAGCTCGAACAGGAAGTCCAGTTTGTAAAAGAAGAAGAAGAAGTTGAACAGGCTGGCTATCTAGCTATGCAGTCGTCTCTGTACATTCCGAAGGTTTAGGAGGAAAACACATACAGAGTATAGCACCAAAAAAAAGACGCCCACTATGCGGTACGGTTAAGGGGGGCGGTGTTTCACCCTTTCAACTAACCAGCTAGCTAACCGCAGCTGGTGACGTTAACGGGGTTTCTCCGGATGTGTGTGCGCGCGAGCGAACGTCGGTCCCGCCGCTGTGATTGATCGCAGGCTCGCGAGGCGAACGTTCGGAAAGAAGAGGGTGTTGGTTGGGTGGCTGGTTGGTGGACGGCTCGCGCTCGCAGCAGGTCAGTCGCTGTCATTCGTGTCCGTGCTAACGTTGCTCCCGAGCGTTTGCTGTAGCGCTGCCGCAGGTCAGCATGGCAAAACCCCACAGCGACGACTACGCAGAAACGCCGTTTACTGGAAATAAGCACAAGGTTATTAATAACAGCCGCATTTTTTTTTTGCCATTGTAGTTACTCCGAGTGAGTTTACTTAAGGCTAAAGCCGCCATTATACCCTTATGGGCTTTGCTCGTTGGTGTTAAAAGCTTCTCTTGACGGAGAAATAGTTGTCTGTCATCATGTGCTGTGTTTGTGACCACTCATTCATTACCACGTCAGCTGTCATGGTCCAGCATGTCCAACGTGGGTTAACCGACATGCTATCTACTGAATGGGACCGTACAGCGGGTGGAGCCCCTACGTGTATTTGGCAACAATCCATGGCAATTTAAAGGCCCAAAGTATTTTATATACATAAAGAGTGGATCTACTGAATGAGGCAGCCATAACGAGCTAACCAATGAAATACAGTAATAAAGTATGTTTCTTTGTTTTTATTTTTTTTTCTCTACCCTGAGCTAACTATTAAAATCTGTGTGTCTGTTGTTAGCTGACAGTAACATTGATAAGAAGGACTCTCAACTGTGCCTGTGTTGAGCCGGTCTCAGAACTGGGTTTCATGTGTGAAAAATTGAACGACCTAAATTGGATCTGACTGGCAAAGTCTTGTGTTCGAGAGGATGTCAATGGATTAATCGCATAATAATGTAATGTTGGAAAATTTTACAAAAAAATGTATTTTGTTGGCAAAGGGAGAGGAAGCGCACCGCCAACATCAGTGGTAGGGCTTTAAGGAAGGGAAAAAAGAAAACCTATCTAAGAAAACCCATTTCAAACAAGGTTTCAGTTTTGGTCAGTTTGAGGTCAGTGTGGGGGTTCATTTTGAAAAGACTGAGGTTGTGGTGGAGGCCTCGGTTTACTGGTTTTGCTAGAAGGATCAGCCACCCTAATTGCTGAGGAATGATGAGGAGTCGTCTTTAATGGCAACCTCCAGTTAAAACGCACAAGCAATTTAAGGGCGTTGCTGTTCCCAGTTTTAGGTCAGACTCCATAGCTGTTGCTCTCGCTTGTCTTATGACGGATGTCTTATGACATCTGCACAATTTGATAATTTTGTTTGGGTGGGAACTCAACATGAAGCGCGTTTTCTTTTCTTTTTTTAAAAAAACTGCGCTTTTACTTAATCATTTTGTTGTGGTCTGACAAGGGCGGAAAGCTGGTGTTCAATGTATGGCCAGTGACCTGTAAGATTGGACTCAAAAGGGTTGTCTGTCCCGGCATTAGTGACCTCCTGGCCTAGACACGCTTTCCCAGAAACCGGGTGTGCTATTAATGTCAGAACAATGGAGAGTTTCATCAACATAACACTGGTCATTGATGCAATGAGTGTCTTGACATGGAAAGAGTGAGGAACTGCCGGTAAACAATGCGAGGAGGGCATTGTGATAAATGGAAAAGTAAGACTGGTCGGTTTTTTACTTATTCATGTATTGTTTTTAATCTTTCCCAAGTTTTAATATTTGCCTTAGAATGTGCCACGCTTAATAAAGACTTTTACTTTAACTTGCAACACTGTATTGTAAAAGAACAGGTTTTCTTCTTGAAAGAATGCAAGAAAAAATGTTTCCCTAATTATTCTAAATGTAAAAGTACTTGACAGTTTATTGACAAAAGGTTCATACTTCCGTTTGTTGGAAAAAGAAGAAGTGTTCCGTGAGTCACCGTGCCACTGGACTTCCATATATAACCTTATTTTAAAAAGCAGCAGCGGAGTACGCGAGTGAAGTTCCTCTCTGGTCATGAGCAGCTGCTGTTGTAAACTGTTTTTCCTTGAAAATAGCGCAGCATGCTCTGTGTCACGCATCTGCATGACGTAAACTCCCCTAAAAATGATCTTGTGAAATATGGCAAAGCACAGTGATGGGTAATGTGCTATACATACGTTTTATTCTCCCTTGTTGGCACAGCTTGTGTGGTTTTTAATATCTCAAAGGCAGTTTGGCTGGTTTGCATTTACTCTCTGACCTGTTTGTAAAACCGTCCCTGTTCATTTAGGAAGAAGGCCCTCTGAGTTTGGAAAGGCTTTTTTCTTTTTTTAACTGCACCATTTATGTGAACTTTTAAAAGTCACAGAGAACAGAGTGTGTAGTCGTAATTTGTATGTAGGGGCCCCCATCTGAAACTTATACAGTTTCATCAGCCATGCCGTGGTCCACCACAGAACACAAGTCCGTTAGGACGTTAATGCGTGCCAGATCACCTTATTCGCATTCGGTGAGAGAAACATTGACGGCGGGACGGGGGGAGCAAAGAAAATCACAGAGAAGCTGAATGGAAAGACGAATAGGAGGTGATGTCATCGTGTTTTAGTGCCAAGTATGTTCCTCAGCAGAGGGTCTCTGATGTCCAAGATCAGGTTTCAAGATAGATTTGCTGTGAGATGTCTGGAGCTGATCTCATGCTTGATAATCCCAGAGGAACGTATCATGAAACGAATGGACCTGGCCACAAGTTATTATCACTGTTGAATAATTGAGGACTGTGACATATTGTCTCTTGGTAACAAAGAGGTCCAAGTACCATAATGAAAAGTCTAAATCACTGTCTGCATGCGCCTCCGTGCTCCTTTAGAATGGCCATTATAAATTAAGTGTGCTGTTTTCAAGTACCGGTACTGTGTATTCATACTTCTGAAACCATGAATCCAAGAGCTTTATCTTGTCTGCAGCCACTTGATGTATTGTTCTAAGTGTCCACATCCACTTAACTTGAAGTGGGCTTTGATGCACTTAAATGAGGAGCCAGCTGTTTTCTTGAGGACTCTTTTCTCTGCCTCGTGACTTTATTTCTCCATTTGTGCAAACCTTTTTTTTGTGTCTTGTCAAAATTGTATATTTTTCCTTCTTAGATGTCTTTAAACCTCTCACCATTTTGTGGAGGAACCTATAAACTAATTTGAGTGCTACTCCAAAGTGAAGCGATTGTGCAAGCTGCTTTTGCGACTGAGGGTTCATTTTTTTTGAGTAAATCTGATGCTCTTAGATATTTGGCATGCCATTTAATATATGATGGTGTGATGTGATCAAAAAAGCATTATCTTACCATAGTATGTTCACAGTATCTGAAGCTGTGGCTGAGATGGCCTTTTCATCAAAACGGAAATTAGAAAGTGCGGTGCTCCTGTGTGAAACCGGTGACTCATAAAAGCACGTTTGATACGAGTCAAATCACAAAATGAGAAAGGCGAACACCCACACCTGCCCTGAAGACATGCTCTTTATGGACATTAAAAAGTCAACGTGTTCAAAGTCAGTACATCCCGATTTTAAATGAAGGCCATGCCTCCTTCATATCCTTGATGCTTGCTGTGTCATTAACTCTGGGGATTCTCAGCAAGGCCTTTCTCGTCTTGTCAGAACTTGAACTGCGGCCTCTAGTCTCCCGACAAAGTGGAATGACGATGAATCACTGAAATACCACTGTTTCTTAGCTGCCTCAGTCCTTTGACTATCATGGCAACAGCGGCCTGTGTTTGTGTCAGGAATGCCAAGGTGCAGTGTCACACATGCCTTGTTTTTTTTGTTTTGTTTTTTCTTGAACTTTGATTTGTATCTAAAAATGAAAATACCAACATTCCTTACATTTCATTCAAAGGTGCATTTTTTTTGAAAATGCAGTTGTTCATGACTGTTATTCATCGAAGCTTAAGCCCTTCTCGTTTTAATCTCATTTTGAATATAATGAGAAAGTTTGCCGTGGTGATACAGCTTTTAAGTGCAGCTCTAAACTTTTCTGAACTTGAGTTTAGCTAGTCGCAGCCATTGAAGTGGCAGGAGACTTTGCGTGTTGTGGATTATTAAACCTATCCAAATGCGTCTATCATCGTGGCTTTTGACACTTCTAGTATATCATTGTCAGTATATCTTTCATTTTTAATCAAAGATATATTGACAATGAAAGATATATTGAAAGATATATGCACTATTTATATTGAATTTAGAACCTAAATGCTGGACAAAATTGTGGTGAAACACGCATATTGTTAGCCTAATAGCAGAATTGCCTAAGTCATTTTTGGCCAAATTGTGATATCTGCCGAATTTTACCAATGCGCTTGCTTAAAAATGTTTTTTTTTTTTCTTGTTTTCCCAAAAACCTTCAAATATGACTTAGGCAACAATGCTATGAGGCTAACTATACATTGCAATATTCTCCAGTCAGCTGGAGAACCCCCAATTTGTGATTGTACTTGCATTCAATACTTTGTTGTGCTGCGAGTGCACGACATTCATCTTACTCAGACTGTTGAGGGCTTCATAAACAAATCCAGTTGCTGGCTTTGTGGCAACTAATGAATTGCTGTCAAGCATGTGGAACTGCGGGGGGTGCATTGTAGAACGGTTTGTCAAACAGCTGCACAGAGCGAGTTGACACAGCCAGTGGATGTTTGGTGGAGAAGAAGATTGATGCGCTTTAGCAAAGGTCATGTTTGAAGCCAGCGGCCTTCAGGGAAAAGTGTTGAGATTCTCTGGAAGAACCTCGCCGGAGACACTAAAGTAGCCCCGACATTTGTTTAACCACCAACAGGTGTGAGGTAAATATTTGAGCTTTTTTTTTGATGCACATAACGTGAAAATGTTAGAATATGTGTTATCAACTCTCTCATTCAGGCTGGTCTCCCTCTCACTGCAGGCTTTATGACCTCGTAAACAGCAATGTGTTATTCAGTTCAAATATTCGTGGGCAAGGGGAGTGCCACTGTCTGCTCTGTGCGCATGACTCAGGGATGTTTTCACACTCTAGTCTCTCACTTCACTTTACAGGAAGCATCTCAGGTTGTTGCAGGTTTTTTTCTGATTGCCTTCGGAAATGTTAAGAGATGTTGAAACTCACAGTGAACTGGGTCTAAAAGTGTTTGTAAAACTTTGGGAATCTTGCTGTGGACCTGTTTTCAACATCATAATAAGCCTGTGTCACCATTTCCATTTTGCAGCGAATGGATTAAATGTTATTGGTACCCCTTGGAAAAAATAGCTAATTCACAAAGTATTTAGCAACTGGTTGCTATGTTCGGTGTAGTCGAACTTAAGACATCACTTAAACTGGTTTCAGCTTGGATCTCGTTGGAAATCGATTCAATTATGACCGCCAGATTCCTTCCAAACGTGTCATCGCAGTTCATTATCCCCAGCAAACATTCTACATTCTTGCACAGTCAAGGATTAAAAGCACTTTGACCTCAGTCGGCTTGCTGCTGGTTTCGTCAGAATGGCAAATATTTTCGTCTCACTATATCTAACCGTCGCCGACTGTGTTTCCTTCTGTTCTTCTCAGATAGACACAACGACATGGAGGACTCCAGCGGTAACAAGCCATACGTGGTGACCTCCTCCCTCAACTTCAAAGTCACCGCACCTTCCTTCTACAACCAGCCAAAGAAGTTTGCCTCCGTAGCACCGCCGAGGCCCAAAAGTCAGACTCCTCCCTCAGGTCCGTCACCGACACCAGTGGGGACAGCCGTGATTGGCTGGGTGGGAGACCTGCCTCCGCCGCCGCCTTCGCTCCCTGATGGTATTTGCATTGTTTATGTCTTTCTTGTGACCATTTTCAGTTTTATCTCGCGAGCAGCCTTCCCTTCTCCCCGCCCCTGTGGATTTTTTTTCTGCACTGCTGCATGCAGAGCATCACGGCTCTGAGTGAAATAGAATGTTTCGTCTTGGGGTGTTTTTAGTGCTCACTTGCTGTTTTAAATACACTGAGTCCTCACTGTTGTGAATGCATCGCCATAGTTAGAGAATAACATATTGTCACTGATGGCCACTGATGGAGCTGCTCAACAGAGGGGTTGCTTAGATCAGTGTTTTTCAACCACTATGCCGAGATAAGGTCAGGTGTGCTGTGAAAAATTATCCAATTTCTCTCAATTGGTCTAAAAAAATATAAAATTCCATCGTCAAGTGACTGTGTATGTAAGCCTTTTTTCCTCCAGTATATCAACTTTGTGTGCCTCTAAACAGGCCCAGGTTTCTAACATAAGTGAAGGGACTATATTCTCATTATTCAGCTAAAAAGTGTCATTTTATAATCTTTTGGTTGGTGGTGTGCCATGGGATGTTATTAATGTAAAACAATACGGTGGCCGACAAGGGCCAAACACAATACAACTGCCTAATGCGCCTTAGTTGGTGAAAACAGCTGCAGGTATGGAAACAATCCAAATTCACAGACAAGTCTAAACAAAGTACAAAAAGAGGACTGTGGTGCAAACGGAAAAAATGTGCTGCAAGACATAAAACATACACTTAATCATCAAATGCGCTGCAGACGGAGAAGCGATGCAAAACACAACGGATGCAAACCAAGAAAACACATGGAAATGAAAAATAAACGCTGCATGAACTAGTCACAACAAAGGAAGTGCTCCAAACCTGCAGGGGGCGCTGTTAGCAGAACAGCTCAACGTCATGAAGCACATTTTTTTCATTTGCACCGCGATCCTTTTTTTTGTACCTTGTTTAGACTTGTGTTTGTGAATTTGGATTTGTTTCCATACCCGTAGCTGTTTTCGCCAACTAAGGTGCATTAGGCAGTTGTAATGTGTTTGGCCCTTGTTGGCCACCGTAAAGATGTGCCGTGAATCAAAAAAGGTTGGAAAGCACTGTCTTAGATTGTGTTTATTCTCCGTTGCTGGAATAGAGAAGTAAGCTGCATTGTACATGGCAAAGAATGTGGTCCTGCGTTGTTATTTTCTCAAATAAAGAATTGCACCCTGCTGCTATTCTTCTCTTTCCACTTTGCTGTTTTCTGCCGGTTTTGGGTTTTTTGGCAGTTCCCCGGCGTTTGTGTTGCTGTTGAACTGGATGATCCGCTCACAGCTTCTCATAACCAAATGGACCTTCCTCGTTTTTCTGTCAGACTTCCTCCCCCGCCTCCTCCCCCTCCCGCGGAAGACGACTTGCCCGCCCCTCCCCCAGAGTGCCAGTCCTTACCCGGCGCCTCCGACGCCCCCCCTCCCGCCTTCCCCGCCCCGCCCCCAGTGGCCGATGACCTCCCGCTGCCAGCTCCCCCCGAGGAGAATGTCTGTCTGCCCACCTCTCCCCCTCCGCCCCCTCCCCCGCCCCCTCCGCCGCTACCTGCGTCCAGCACCAGCATCCCCAGTGCCGCCGGGACCCCCCAGGTGAGTCACGATGAAAATCTTCATTGCGGTTGCTCCGCATGTCTGCATGCTCCACGCACTCATTGTGTGTAACCGCGTTGCGTCAACCAATCCGCCGGGACGCTGGACGTCATTGTCGCGGGTCCTCGCTGAGCCCAACGAGCGTTGGCGAGGAAATGCTGGCTATTGAGATTTCTCTGCAAATGATATTAGCATAGAATGTACGTCAGGCATCAAACCGGATTACAGCTCATTTCCATCACTAAAATAGTTATTATGAATGCAACAAATGGCTTTTTTTCCTACAAGGATAAAAAAACAAAACAAATACCAGTTGTAGAGGTTTATGTTGTCAAGGGTTTTGGCCCACTTCATGTTTAATTGTTAAATAATGACATTGGCAGTATACCATGATAATTAGATAAGGAAATGGCTACTGTGAAGTGCTGATCATGAGTAGTCCAGTGAAACAAACCTAAAAAAAGAACTAATTAGCCTTGAGGCCACCTTTTAGCCAGGACTTTCTTTCCCTTTCTCATCCATCTTTCATTCTATCATTTCTCACCCAACCACTGGTGCATGAGTGTGTTTCTCACCTCACCTTCATGAGCAAATCCTGCTCCTTAATGGCTTCATCCTGTTCCATTGAGTTATCGAAATGACTTTATCTCTCCCCCTGCCAGAGAACGTTTGAGAAGCAGACGAGTTTCGACAAACAGCTCGACTCTCTGACCGACCTTCTGTCTGAGATGGAAACCAGAGGACCATTTAACCCAAAGGTAAAAAAAAACCAAAAAAAAACGAAGGGTTCAGATACCGAGTATGCCCGGAGTGAAAGAAAGATTTAGAGGGGCGATGACGACATTGCGTTGATTCATCGGAGTCACAGGAGTGAGTCACGCTCAGGGGAAGAAATCAAGGCAGAAGGTAGGTCAGTGGAAGTAGTTTGGAGCGCTGCCAGCTTGGCTTCATTAGTTTCTCTTCATCTCTTTGGATGATGAAAGGCTCATTGATAGGTGGACGGCGAACACGCACACATACACACGGTCGGTGTGCCTACCTAAAAGTGAATACGCAAGTGAGTTTTCAAGGCAGAGACCACTTTCAGAGAGAGAGAGAGAGAGAGATGCACACCGAAATTGAGCGGAGAGCATGGAAGTGTGATGGAGCCAGTGTGTGCTGCCAGAGACCCAGGGAGCGGGCCATAAATGGAGTGTGTTTTTCTCCAACTGGGACGTACTGGATCAGGGCAGAACAATGTTGGCTCGGGACCACAAAGTAAATATCCAAATGATGTAGCACTTCTGATCATTTTAAACCACGGCGCGCTCCCAGAATTTCCTGGGATAAAATCAACCTCAGTCAATATAAAGACACTATCTGCATGGTGACTCGGCTCCGTTGAGTTAGACCATGTGATACATTTATAAGCCTGTTTTTTCTGCTTGTTTGACTCTGAGGAAGGCTTGATTGCCTAAATGCATCAGGGTTTTTAATGGTTTTGAATGTAACTAAGCCGCTACAATAAAGGGTTTTCAACTTTTCAATGAGAGTGCCATGGAGTTTCTCCTCTTTCTATTTTTTTTGTGCTTGTTTTGAGGTGAAATACTCAGAGAAGTGACTCACTTTCCATTAACGCTGCTGCCGCCACACTTCTAACTTCTCTCCACAGTTGCCAAACCAATTCCCCGCAGCACCAGCAGCACCCAGGCCTTCCGCTCCCCCTCCAACCGCTCCCAAACCGGCGCTCTCCTTCCTCCCACCCCCGGAGATGGGAGACCGTCCTCCTCCTGCACCCTGGGCCGAGGAGCTCAGAGCCAGAACCAACCGACAGGCCAATCACAGCAGCTCCGGGCTGAACGCTGCCAAGGCCCCGCCCGTGGCCCCCAAGGCGGCCTTCGGAGGGAAATCGTCATCAGCCACCCTGGCGCAAAAACTGACCCACAACCTGAACCAGGGCACAGCCCCGGTCCACGTCACGGCAAAGCCCTCGCCTCCCCCTGCCAGCAGCTCCTTTCCGCCACCTCCTGCAGCTCCTCCTGCAGCTCCTCCTGCAGCTCCACCTGCACCGTCTTCTTACCACATCAAGACTCCCCCCTTTGCCAGTCAGGTGAATGCAAACCAAAGCCCCCCTGCTGCCGTGCCTCCTCCTCAACCCAAGACAATGACGTCCCCCAGCTCCCCTTATAACCAGCCAATGAAATCTCCCCCTTCCTCAATGGTAGGTTGTTGCCTTTCTGCTGCCCACGCAGACATTTCTTTCAAACTGTTTATATAGTATACAAACACAGGAAGTTAAAGTAGCAGCATGTTCACCGGAGCAGAATTTTTACCTCTCCGCACCGTGTTTTTCAAAGTGAACTGCTCAGTCGTGAATAACAAAATGCTCTATAGGTCCTCTTGTAGGAGCCACATGTGAATAATGCAAACATTTGTGCTGACGTCCGTGTGTCTGTCTGTGTCTTATTTTTACACACAGCCTTCTCCTCCTGGCCCAGTTCCAATCCCAGGTGGAGGTGTTCCTCTCAATATGAAGGAGGTGGAGGAGTTGGAGAGAATGACCAAGGAGTTCATCAAAGACATGGACAAAAATGCACCGGTCATCACCTCCGCTCCTACAGGTACATCGATATAAGCAGTGGCTGCTGTTAAATACGGCTGCTAATTTAGAATGTAGAATTAACTTCGATGTAAACGTAAACCAGTTTTTACTGTTAATTTCAATCCAGCAAGTTAAAAATATAAAACATTTCAAAAGACCAAAGCAACGTTACAAATGCTTTACTTTCTCTCACTAATCCACCTTTGCCATTTCAGAGGTGTGTGGGAAGTGCGGCGAGGCTCTGTCCCGCACGCAGCCTGCCGTCAGAGCCATGGACAAACTCTTCCACTCCAACTGTTTCTGTTGCATGAGCTGTCATCGCCCCCTGCAGGGCATGCAGTTCTACGACAGGGATGGCGGCCCTCAGTGTGAGGACTGCTACGTGGTGAGCAAGTTTTTTTTTTTTGTTTTTGATTGTCAATTGCCAAAACTACACATTGCGCAGCATTTAGATTATGAAAGGGATGACTGTGTTCACAAAATTACATTAGAATTATATTTTTATTTTATATTAAGAGGCTGCTCAGTATTTTTATCCTCAGTTTGTATGAAAAGTGAGAGTCTAGATTTTGAATTTGTCAACTTGACCAAGAGAACACATGTACCTCCCACTCAATCATGTCTTTTCTTGCGTCTGCGCCTTAGAGTTCCCTGGCGGTGTGTTCCCGATGCCAGGAGAAGATCACCGATCGTGTGCTGAAGGCAGTCGGCCAATGTTTCCACGCTCACTGTTTCCGCTGTAGCACCTGTTCCTGTGTCCTAGAGGGAGCGCCTTTCATTACGGATGACAACAACAACCCCTACTGTGTTCAGGATTACCACAGGTAGATGGCAAATGCAATGTTTGTTTGTTTTTCCAGTGATTACTTAAAGTGTTTAAAACAATGTTAAAGACTGTCCATTTGATTTGGCTGCGAGACTTGGTTTTACGAACTAACAGCCACTTTATTCTTGCAGGCGTTTCTCCCCTCTGTGTGTGAGCTGCAATGAACCCATAGTTCCTGCCTCGGGCAGCGAGGAGACGGTCCGAGTTGTGGCTCTGGAAAAGAACTTTCACCTCAAGTGTTATCGTTGTGAAGTGAGACATTTTATTAGACAATTTCTCGGGGGAAAAAAAACCCTGCATATTGTTTTGAATCACTGCCTGAAAAGTAACAAATCTTCTAAAAACAAAAAACTAATCACACTTGTTTGTCCTGCAGGACTGCACTCGCCCTCTTTCCATAGAGGCGGACGAAAATGGCTGTTATCCCCTGGATGGTCGGATCCTGTGTATGAAGTGCCACACTAAGCGAGCCAAGCAGGCTGCACAATGATTGGCTGACGCAGCATCACTCAGATTAACCATGAACCAAATCCAAAAGCACAGGATTTATTCAGCTGTCGGTTTTTGCCTCTGCAAACAGGGCTTTAGTCGGTTATATGTGCGCAGGTGCGAGCGTGAATACGCTGTTGGCAAAAAAAAAAAAATGTCTGCATGCAAAATCCAGTGCAGCACTTCCCCACAAATCTTTTATTTTGGTGCAGAAGTAATGTACTGCATTGAAATCGACATCCCTTATTTCTTTATGCCAACTGTCCAAATCCAAATGCTCATGTAGCCTTTTTTTTATGTGTTCCTGGACGTTTTGTGTGCCAATATTATGTTTACACGAAAACAAACAAAAAAAAATCTAGCATAACTTGCACAAAAAACAATTTGGTGAAAAGGAGCAGTCACTCAAATATGAACATGCCTTTCTCTGTAGTAATGTTAGTCGTAGCAACAGTGTATTGAGACGTTTCCATCCCAAGACTAAGACTAAGGCTTGGCTGGTCTCTTTCCCTATAAACTCTGTACCTGTGTCAGAGGTACTGAGGCTGCTGCTGCTGCCGCCGCTGCTGCTGCTGCATTGGAAGATGGTGTCGGGGAGCGTCCCTGCAGCTCTCGCCACTCGGAATAGCTCTTGAGCATATCTCTTAACGTTGTGCCTAAATGCATGGTAAATGATGTTTTCCTGCATAAGAAGTGCTTCATATCAGCCAATCTTCTCCGATAGCATTTTAAAGTCGCCTAGGGCTAAACATTGACTGCAAAAAAAAAAAAAAAGAAAAGAAATGGTTGAAATGGTGAATGTTGCTTGTAGCTTTTGTGATGTGAACATTATCCTTTGAATTATGTTACACTGCTTCCTTATAATGTACAGTGTAAGGGCAAGCTAAGAGCCAATATCCACTTTGGGTCCCCTCCTCCTGCCTCATTAAAAAGCTGATCAAACAGTCTAATTGTAATTGCATGCTCTTCGAATGCACACAAACTTTAAATAAGCACAGATTTGATTTACAGTCATTTGTTAAACAGTGTACTTAGAAATACTTTAGTTGTCAGTACAATGGCTGAGAACAGGACCTATTACGTGATTGTTGCACAAGAACATAGTGAAATGAGATACTCTTTCAGTGTCATCATAGTGCTGAAGCCCCTGCACATGATCAATTTAGCTGCATAAATATAACTTTTGAGCATAAGTTTTTGCTTCTTTTTTTTTTATTAAACTTTCCTGAAACCTCTTGCTTTAAATATTATTTATAGACATTCTCCTTAAACAAAGTATTAAGATTACATGTGGCTTGTAAATCCTGACCTGATAGCTTGATAATAGGTCTGTAGAGGCATTAGCTTGAAGCTTTAGATAACGTGTTATCAAAATAGTGACCAAGCACGTCACAACGGCAAGACGAGAGCTGAAGTGACATTTGCAGCATTCGTGACGTGTTTGGTTATGACGTGTTTTTATATTTTCAATCAATACCACTCTGTTCTCCACTATTCATCTTGTTTACTTCATACTGTTCATGTTGGTTATATACTCGCGCATTGTTGTCCTACTACTACGTTTTATTTTGTTGTCATGGAGATTTGCATTTTCTGCTGTTACATTCTCCAAATTCCTTATTGAGCCTTGTTTTGCACCTCCAGAAATCCATTCCTGAGTTCTAGAATAGTAAGTGCTCGCGCTGAGCCGGGTGCACTCTTCACTCCAGCATAACAAACATGGCAATAGTTGGTCCCAGTGCATGCTAGCTTTGTCTGTGGTGGCATGGCTTGTGGTATTTTGTCCTGTTTGTAATGAATTGAATTCCCCCGTGGCGGCCCTGCCTTTGTCATCACTATGTGATTTTACTTATGATGATGCCCTCACACTTTCATAAACCTTTTTCGAGGAGTTAAATCATCACGTGTTTTGTGCAGATAGCCTTTCATTTAAGTTTTGTTTTTTTTATACGTCTTCTTTTTTTTATATGTGTGAATGTGTACATGTTAGAATATTTTATGTAGCCTTTCTCCTTCCTTTGGCTATATCAAAAATAAAGAGGTTAAAGGCAACAGTTTTTTGTCTGTTTTCTCCTTTGTCTTTTTTTTTGAAACTGAAAATCCAGATCTTTCAAGTACTACTGATGCTAAACACAGGAATATTTTTCCATGAGAAAAAAAATTGTGCCTGCAATGAATATAAGCAAATAGCCAGCGAAATTTTCCAGCTGAGTAAAGACACCTGATTGCCTCCGACACAAATAGAAAGTCTTATTTTTGTTTTTTGTGACCACATTCAGTCTGTGGTCAACTGTCATGTGACGCTCGAGAAACGTGTATCTCACTCCCGGTACACAGCAGCAGCCTACGTAGAACTGCTCTATCAGTGGCGAACAGTCATGTTATACTGATAATGACGGCAGTGTTTTGTGCGTGTGTGCAGCCAACAACTTTGCGCTGCATGATAGCACATACATGTGCCTTTCACTGGAGTGGCTTAGCCCTCTGCTTTTTTTGTATTATTACCGCAAGAGGCGTCGTGAATGCCGACACACGAGAGTGCTGTGTCGAGTGTGTCAACATCTTTCCCGCTGTACGGCAGGAGCAGCTGTTTTTATTATCTCCTGTGTCGGAGGAAGCGAGGAGTGAGTGATGGGAAGAGATAGAGCGCTGGGGAGACTGATATCCGTTTGACGTCGGCTGAAGATCACACGTGAGGTACAAACAGATTGCAAGCCGCTGGACAAAACAAACAAAGAGCAACACGTCAATCTTCTAAGAATGAGGGAAACCGTCAGGGAGCTTGAGGTAGGACGCTGATTTTGTTGCCCTAGCTTTGACATAAACACATGGATCATATATTGGGCTGCATTGGAACAAAGTATGTTACTGTAAGTCCCTGCAACTTTGTGTAACTACATAGCTGGTTTATTACTGGTATACCTGATAGTAGCATATAGAATAACTTGATAATGAAAACAGAACAACTATAGCCAGCCAGCCAGACCCACCGTGTCTGTGGCAGGACTGCAGTTATCCTCATTGTCAGTGAATCATAAAAATATTTTTAAACTTCAAATCATTACGCCCGGTTCACACTGGACGCGGAAGCGCCGCGAAGCGCCGGGCGCTTCGAATCGGCGCCCACGTTAATCAATGTGGTGGTTCACACCAGACGCGAACAGGCGCGCGGCTCGCGCCATGCATTTATCGTTTCGGCGTCTGCTTTATTTTGTGCGCCAGCCGCGAGCGATCCTCGTCAATACAGGAAGTCGCTCAAAAAAAAAAAAAGATAAATCCGGTGAATTTTCAAAATAAACTAATTTCAAAATAAAAACCGAATGACAAATTCGATCAAATTTGTATGTTATATTTGTCAGTACATTGTATCAGTTATATATTTGTCAGTACATTGTATCAGTTATATATTTGTCAGTACATTGTATCAGAGTTAAAGAAATACACGCACACACACACACACACACACACACACACACACACACACGAAGACTTGATCAAAATACGTCTGTGTTTGATCCTAGAGATGCCGGTCATTATGAAAGAGGTCTTGAGATGGACACCTGAGTGCGTGTTTCTATTTACACACACACACACACACACACACACACACACACACACACACACACACACACACACACACACACCTGAGTGAGCACCGTGCGGGCTGGCTACGGGGCGGGGGGAACGATGATGAAAAATATTTAAAAAAAAAAAAAAAAAAAAAAAACCTCGAGTGGGAGTGAAAAAAAGACAGCAGCTGAGCAGAAGCGCTTGTCGACCGTCGCGGAGCTGTTCGCGTCTGGTGTGAACCGCGAATTTCGTCGGCGCTCCGCTTCGCGGCGCTTCCGCTTCCATTGAAATGAATGGCACAAGCCGCGCGCCTGTTCGCGTCTGGTGTGAACTACTACATTGATTAACATGGGCGCCGATTCGAAGCGCCCGGCGCTTCGCGGCGCTTCACGGCACTTCCGCGTCCAGTGTGAACCGGGCGTTAGAGGGTGGATAGTGCAATCTTACTTTAAATTCCTGAGACTGTGATCACATGGTGAACATTTTTATTTATGTTTTGGTCAGGGGATAATCCTCTGGCGATTCTGGATTTCTAGAAATCACTGTTGATTTGATGGCATTCAAATTCTTGAGATTGTTGGGGACATTTGCTCTTTTTAATTTAAGCATTTTGACCAAATATTCTGATATAATTGTAAAAAGAAAATCAGTAGTGGACAGTGGTTGCTCTTCCACTGACGACACTATAACCAAGGACTAAGATCAATATTTGTTGTTTATTTACAGCATTTCTGTGTCGAGATATCCACTTTTACATAGCAATATAAGAGAAACTTCATTAAATGTTGTTCAAAATATGTTATGCTTTTGCCTTTGACCCAATTACAGTTTTTGGGGTTTTTTTGCTCTTGTTTCTTGTTGTGTGGCCTCAGTTATCAGTCCAACCATCACCGCAGCCTGAACCTGAAGGGAGGCTTCGGCCTCCACCTCTGTTACAGCTGGCAGTCTCCACCCAAGATCCCTCTGTGGCTGATCAACAGCTCCAGTCCGACATGCTGCCGCTAGAGCTCCAGCAGCGAGCGAAGCCACTCTTCATCAAATATCGACTGTTGCTTGGGGTGCTTTTAGGATTTTCTGTATGTGCCGCCATTGTTGCACTAATTTACTTTGTGCATTTTCAAGGAAGAAGTCATCGTGCAGATGACGGTGGGTGTCCTGAGGAATATAAGATAGAAAATAACAATTATATAATAATGAAGAAAATTTCATTTAGTTCAACTCTTTTCTCATTTCTTCCCATGCAGGGGCTCCATGTCTTTCCCCTGCCTGTCAATGGGCCTCAACCCATCTGTCCAGGTCAGCAGATCCCTTCCAGCACCCTTGTGATTACTTTTTGTCCACGTGTACATTAAACAAAGTGGGGAGACAAAGAGGTCAGGACGCCGCCGCACATTCAGGGAACCAGAGGGAAGAAGTCACGACGCCACAGGAGAGAGCACAGAGTCGACAGACACACAAAGGCCTCGGAGAGGAGATGATACCAGACAGGAAATCTCTGCTGCTTCTGCATCTCCGAGATATTTTGGGTAATGACACTGGACCTCTTTTGAAAGTCCGGAAAACTTCGGCAGACCTGAACTGTGCTTGTTTCAATTGTTTGTTAGAATCTAACGACAGTCCGGGGAGAACGTCACTTCAGAAGGCCAGAAGGTTCTATCAATCCTGTTTGGACACAGAGGCCATAGAGAAAGCCAAGGAAGAGCCCTTCTTACAACTCGTACAGACGGTAAGCTGGATCTTATGGATGGATAGATGGATAGTTCATCTAGATCAGGGATGGGCAAACTGCGGCCCGTTGAGCTTTTTAATCCGGCCCGCCAAACTTGAAGAAATTATATTAATATTAAGCCATAAAATAGCAGTATTTCATCCATTTTTCAGTATTTTAAGAGTTATTTTAATAAAGAGTTAAATGCAGTCGGGCTTCAAAGACACATATTTTGTTTTAACTTTGCTTTGGTTCATTTTCAAATGACTTTAAAGCAGTGGTTCTCAAACTTTCTCTGTCATGCCCCACCTTGGAGGAAGAAATTTTTTCTATCCCGAAATTTGACATGGCTGTGTCTTGAGGGATCCCGATGAAACTGCAAGTGGCCCCATGTCTCTAGGACAAAGTTGACTTTTGACCCCATCGACTTGCATGGCATTAGGGTTAGAGATAAGGCTGGAATTAGGGTTAGGGTTAGGGTGACAACTGGAATTAGGGTTAGGGTTTCGGGGTTCCTCAAGGGCTAGAAGCCCCAAATTTGGCGTGGGCGCTTCTTGGGGTCTCCTGATGAAAAAGCAAGTGGCCCCATGTCTCTAGGACAAAGTTGAAATTTCACCCCATAGATTTGCACTGAATTAGGGTTAACGATAAGGCTGAAACTAGGGTTAGGGTTAAGGTTAGGGTTTTGGGTTTCCTCAAGGGCTAGAAGCCCCAAATTTGGCATGGGCGCTTCTTGGTGGCTCCTGATGAAAAAGCAAGTGGCCCCATGTCTCTAGGACAAAATTGAAATTTCACCCCATAGACTTGCATTGAATTAGGGTTAATGATAAGGCTGAAACTAGGGTTAGGGTTAGGGTTACTACTGGAATTAGGGTTAGGGTTTCGGGGTTCCTCATGGGCTAGAAGCCCCAAATTTGGTGTGGGCGCTTCTTGTGGGCTCCTGATGAAAAAGCAAGTGGCCCCATGTCTCTAGGACAAAGTTGAAATTTCACCCCATAGACTTGCATTGAATTAGGGTTAACGATAAGGCTGAAACTAGGGTTAGGGTTAGGGTTACCTGAAATTAAGGTTAGGGTTTCGGGGTTCCTCAAGGGCTAGAAGCCCCAAATTTGGCGTGGGCGCTTCTTGGGGGCTCCTGATGAAAAAGCAAGTGGCCCCATGTCTCTAGGACAAAGTTGAAATTTCACCCCATAGACTTGCATTGAATTAGGGTTAACGATAAGGCTGAAACTAGGGTTAGGGTTAGGGTTAGCTGAAATTAGGGTTAGGGTTTCGGGGTTCCTCAAGGGCTAGAAGCCCCAAATTTGGCGTGGGCGCTTCTTGGGGGCTCCTGATGAAAAAGCAAGTGGCCCCATGTCTCTAGGACAAAGTTGAAATTTCACCCCATAGACTTGCATTGAATTAGGGTTAACGATAAGGCTGAAACTAGGGTTAGGGTTAAGGTTAGGGTTTCGGGGTTCCTCAACTACTAGAAGTCCCAAATTTGGCGTGGGCGCTTCTTGGGGGCTCCTGATGAAAAAGCAAGTGGCCCCATGTCTCTAGGACAAAGTTGAAATTTCACCCCATAGACTTGCATTGAATTAGGGTTAATGATAAGGCTGAAACTAGGGTTAGGGTTAGGGTTACCTGAAATTAGGGTTAGGGTTTCAGGGTTCCTCAAGGGCTAGAAGCCCCAAATTTGGCGTGGGCGCTTCTTGGGGGCTCCTGATGAAAAAGCAAGTGGCCCCATGTCTCTAGGACAAAGTTGAAATTTCACCCCATAGACTTGCATTGAATTAGGGTTAACGATAAGGCTGAAACTAGGGTTAGGGTTAAGGTTAGGGTTTCGGGGTTCCTCAACTACTAGAAGTCCCAAATTTGGCGTGGGCGCTTCTTGGGGCTCCTGATGAAAAAGCAAGTGGCCCCATGTCTCTAGGACAAAGTTGAAATTTCACCCCATAGACTTGCATTGAATTAGGGTTAACGATAAGGCTGAAACTAGGGTTAGGGTTAAGGTTAGGGTTTTGGGTTTCCTCAACTACTAGAAGTCCCAAATTTGGCGTGGGCGCTTTTTTGGGGCTCCTGATGAAAAAGCAAGTGGCCCCATGTCTCTAGGACAAAGTTGAAAATTCACCCCATAGACTTGCATTGAATTAGGGTTAATGATAAGGCTGAAACTAGGGTTAGGGTTAAGGTTATGACTGGAATTAGGGTTAGGGTTTCGGGGTTCCTCATGGGCTAGAAGCCCCAAATTTGGCGTGGGCGCTTCTTGGGGGCTCCTGATGAAAAATCAAGTGGCCCCATGTCTCTAGGGCAAAGTTGAAATTTCACCCCATAGACTTGCATTGAATTAGGGTTAATGATAAGGCTGAAACTAGTGTTAGGGTTAGGGTTACTACTGGAATTAGGGTTAGGGTTTCGGGGTTCCTCATGGGCTAGAAGCCCCAAATTTGGCATGGGCGCTTCTTGGGGGCTCCTGATGAAAAAGCAAGTGGCCCCATGTCTCTAGGACAAAGTTGAAATTTCACCCCATAGACTTGCATTGAATTAGGGTTAACGATAAGGCTGAAACTAGGGTTAGGGTTAGGGTTAGCTGAAATTAGGGTTAGGGTTTCGGGGTTCCTCAAGGGCTACAAGCCCCAAATTTGGCGTGGGCCCTACTTGGGGGCTCCTGATGAAAAAGCAAGTGGCCCCATGTCTCTAGGTCAAAGTTGAAATTTCACCCCATAGACTTGCATTGAATTAGGGTTAACGATAAGGCTGAAACTAGGGTTAGGGTTAAGGTTAGGGTTAGGGTTTCCTTAACTACTAGAAGTCCCAAATTTGGCGTGGGCGCTTCTTAGGGGCTCCTGATGAAAAAGCAAGTGGCCCCATGTCTCTAGGACAAAGTTGAAATTTCACCCCATAGACTTGCATTGAATTAGGGTTAACGATAAGGCTGAAACTAGGGTTAGGGTTAAGGTTAGGGTTTCGGGGTTCCTCAACTACTAGAAGTCCCAAATTTGGCGTGGGCGCTTCTTGGGGGCTCCTGATGAAAAAGCAAGTGGCCCCATGTCTCTAGGACAAAGTTGAAATTTCACCCCATAGACTTGCATTGAATTAGGGTTAACGATAAGGCTGAAACTAGGGTTAGGGTTAAGGTTAGGATTTTGGGTTTCCTCAACTACTAGAAGTCCCAAATTTGGCGTGGGCGCTTTTTTGGGGCTCCTGATGAAAAAGCAAGTGGCCCCATGTCTCTAGGACAAAGTTGAAAATTCACCCCATAGACTTGCATTGAATTAGGGTTAATGATAAGGCTGAAACTAGGGTTAGGGTTAAGGTTAGGACTGGAATTAGGGTTAGGGTTTCGGGGTTCCTCATGGGCTAGAAGCCCCAAATTTGGCGTGGACGCTTCTTGGGGGCTCCTGATGAAAAATCAAGTGGCCCCATGTCTCTAGGGCAAAGTTGAAATTTCACCCCATAGACTTGCATTGAATTAGGGTTAATGATAAGGCTGAAACTAGGGTTAGGGTTAGGGTTACTACTGGAATTAGGGTTAGGGTTTCGGGTTCCTCATGGGCTAGAAGCCCCAAATTTGGCAGGGCGCTTCTTGGGGCTCCTGACGAAAAAAGCAAGTGGCCCCATGTCTCTAGGACAAAGATGAAATTTCACCCCATAGACTTGCATTGAATTAGGGTTAACGATAAGGCTGAAACTAGGGTTAGGGTTAGGGTTACCTGAAATTAGGGTTAGGGTTTTGGGGTTCCTCAAGGGCTAGAAGCCCCAAATTTGGCGTGGGCCCTACTTGGGGGCTCCTGATGAAAAAGCAAGTGGCCCCATGTCTCTAGGACAAAGTTGAAATTTCACCCCATAGACTTGCATTGAATTAGGGTTAACGATAAGGCTGAAACTAGGGTTAGGGTTAAGGTTAGGGTTAGGGTTTCCTTAACTACTAGAAGTCCCAAATTTGGCGTGGGCGCTTCTTGGGGGCTCCTGATGAAAAAGCAAGTGGCCCCATGTCTCTAGGACAAAGTTGAAATTTCACCCCATAGACTTGCATTGAATTAGGGTTAACGATAAGGCTGAAACTAGGGTTAGGGTTATGGTTAGCTGAAATTAGGGTTAGGGTTTCGGGGTTCCTCAAGGGCTAGAAGCCCCAAATTTGGCGTGGGCGCTTCTTGGGGGCTCCTGATGAAAAAGCAAGTGGCCCCATGTCTCTAGGACAAAGTTGAAATTTCACCCCATAGACTTGCATTGAATTAGGGTTAACGATAAGGCTGAAACTAGGGTTAGGGTTAGGGTTACCTGAAATTAGGGTTAGGGTTTCGGGGTTCCTCAAGGGCTAGAAGCCCCAAATTTGGCGTGGGCGCTTCTTGGGGGCTCCTGATGAAAAAGCAAGTGGCCCCATGTCTCTAGGACAAAGTTGAAATTTCACCCCATAGACTTGCATTTAATTAGGGTTAATGATAAGGCTGAAACTAGGGTTAGGGTTATGGTTAGCTGAAATTAGGGTTAGGGTTTTGGGGTTCCTCAAGGGCTAGAAGCCCCAAATTTGGCGTGGGCCCTACTTGGGGGCTCCTGATGAAAAAGCAAGTGGCCCCATGTCTCTAGGACAAAGTTGAAATTTCACCCCATAGACTTGCATTGAATTAGGGTTAACGATAAGGCTGAAACTAGGGTTAGGGTTAAGGTTAGGGTTAGGGTTTCCTTAACTACTAGAAGTCCCAAATTTGGCGTGGGCGCTTCTTGGGGGCTCCTGATGAAAAAGCAAGTGGCCCCATGTCTCTAGGACAAAGTTGAAATTTCACCCCATAGACTTGCATTGAATTAGGGTTAACGATAAGGCTGAAACTAGGGTTAGGGTTATGGTTAGCTGAAATTAGGGTTAGGGTTTCGGGGTTCCTCAAGGGCTAGAAGCCCCAAATTTGGCGTGGGCGCTTCTTGGGGCTCCTGATGAAAAAGCAAGTGGCCCCATGTCTCTAGGACAAAGTTGAAATTTCACCCCATAGACTTGCATTGAATTAGGGTTAACGATAAGGCTGAAACTAGGGTTAGGGTTATGGTTAGCTGAAATTAGGGTTAGGGTTTCGGGGTTCCTCAAGGGCTAGAAGCCCCAAATTTGGCGTGGGCGCTTCTTGGGGGCTCCTGATGAAAAAGCAAGTGGCCCCATGTCTCTAGGACAAAGTTGAAATTTCACCCCATAGACTTGCATTGAATTAGGGTTAACGATAAGGCTGAAACTAGGGTTAGGGTTAGGGTTACCTGAAATTAGGGTTAGGTTTCGGGGTTCCTCAAGGGCTAGAAGCCCCAAATTTGGCGTGGGCGCTTCTTGGGGCTCCTGATGAAAAAAAAAGTGGCCCCATGTCTCTAGGACAAAGTTGAAATTTCACCCCATAGACTTGCATTGAATTAGGGTTAACGATAAGGCTGAAACTAGGGTTAGGGTTAAGGTTAGGGATAGGGTTTCCTTAACTACTAGAAGTCCCAAATTTGGCGTGGGCGCTTCTTGGGGGCTCCTGATGAAAAAGCAAGTGGCCCCATGTCTCTAGGACAAAGTTGAAATTTCACCCCATAGACTTGCATTGAATTAGGGTTAACGATAAGGCTGAAACTAGGGTTAGGGTTAGGGTTAGCTGAAATTAGGGTTAGGGTTTCGGGGTTCCTCAAGGGCTAGAAGCCCCAAATTTGGCGTGGGCGCTTCTTGGGGGCTCCTGATGAAAAAGCAAGTGGCCCCATGTCTCTAGGACAAAGTTGAAATTTCACCCCATAGACTTGCATTGAATTAGGGTTAACGATAAGGCTGAAACTAGGGTTAGGGTTAGGGTTACCTGAAATTAGGGTTAGGGTTTCGGGGTTCCTCAAGGGCTAGAAGCCCCAAATTTGGCGTGGGCGCTTCTTGGGGCTCCTGATGAAAAAGCAAGTGGCCCCATGTCTCTAGGACAAAGTTGAAATTTCACCCCATAGACTTGCATTGAATTAGGGTTAACGATAAGGCTGAAACTAGGGTTAGGGTTAGGGTTACCTGAAATTAGGGTTAGGGTTTCGGGGTTCCTCAAGGGCTAGAAGCCCCAAATTTGGCGTGGGCGCTTCTTGGGGGCTCCTGATGAAAAAGCAAGTGGCCCCATGTCTCTAGGACAAAGTTGAAATTTCACCCCATAGACTTGCATTGAATTAGGGTTAACGATAAGGCTGAAACTAGGGTTAGGGTTAAGGTTAGGGTTAGGGTTTCCTTAACTACTAGAAGTCCCAAATTTGGCGTGGGCGCTTCTTGGCGGCTCCTGATGAAAAAGCAAGTGGCCCCATGTCTCTAGGACAAAGTTGAAATTTCACCCCATAGACTTGCATTGAATTAGGGTTAACGATAAGGCTGAAACTAGGGTTAGGGTTAAGTTTAGGGTTAGGGGTTTCCTCAACTACTAGAAGTCCCAAATTTGGCGTGGGCGCTTTGGGGGGCTCCTGATGAAAAAGCAAGTGGCCCCATGTCTCTAGGGCAAAGTTGAAATTTCACCCCATAGACTTGCATTGAATTAGGGTTAATGATATGGCTGAAACTAGGGTTAGGGTTAGGGTTACTACTGGAATTAGGGTTAGGGTTTCGGGTTCCTCATGGGCTAGAAGCCCCAAATTTGGCGTGGGCGCTTCTTGGGAGCTCCTGATGAAAAAAGCAAGTGGCCCCATGTCTCTAGGACAAAGTTGAAATTTCACCCCATAGACTTGCATTGAATTAGGGTTAACGATAAGGTTGAAACTAGGGTTAGGGTTAGCTGAAATTAGGGTTAGGGTTTCGGGGTTCCTCAAGGGCTAGAAGCCCCAAATTTGGCGTGGGCGCTTCTTGGGGCTCCTGATGAAAAAAGCAAGTGGCCCCATGTCTCTAGGACAAAGTTGAAATTTCACCCCATAGACTTGCATTTAATTAGGGTTAACGATAAGGCTGAAACTAGGGTTAGGGTTATGGTTAGCTGAAATTAGGGTTAGGGTTTCGGGGGTTCCTCAAGGGCTAGAAGCCCCAAATTTGGCGTGGGCGCTTCTTGGGGCTCCTGATGAAAAAAAGCAAGTGGCCCCATGTCTCTAGGACAAAGTTGAAATTTCACCCCATAGACTTGCATTGAATTAGGGTTAACGATAAGGCTGAAACTAGGGTTAGGGTTAGGGTTACCTGAAATTAGGGTTAGGGTTTGGGGGTTCCTCAAGGGCTAGAAGCCCCAAATTTGGCGTGGGCGCTTCTTGGGGCTCCTGATGAAAAAGCAAGTGGCCCCATGTCTCTAGGACAAAGTTGAAATTTCACCCCATAGACTTGCATTGAATTAGGGTTAACGATAAGGCTGAAACTAGGGTTAGGGTTAGGGTTACCTGAAATTAGGGTTAGGGTTTCGGGGTTCCTCAAGGGCTAGAAGCCCCAAATTTGGCGTGGGCGCTTCTTGGGGGCTCCTGATGAAAAAGCAAGTGGCCCCATGTCTCTAGGACAAAGTTGAAATTTCACCCCATAGACTTGCATTGAATTAGGGTTAACGATAAGGCTGAAACTAGGGTTAGGGTTAAGGTTAGGGTTAGGGTTTCCTTAACTACTAGAAGTCCCAAATTTGGCATGGGCGCTTCTTGGGGGCTCCTGATGAAAAAGCAAGTGGCCCCATGTCTCTAGGACAAAGTTGAAATTTCACCCCATAGACTTGCATTGAATTAGGGTTAACGATAAGGCTGAAACTAGGGTTAGGGTTAAGTTTAGGGTTAGGGTTTCCTCAACTACTAGAAGTCCCAAATTTGGCGTGGGCGCTTCTTGGGGGCTCCTGATGAAAAAGCAAGTGGCCCCATGTCTCTAGGGCAAAGTTGAAATTTCACCCCATAGACTTGCATTGAATTAGGGTTAATGATATGGCTGAAACTAGGGTTAGGGTTAGGGTTACTACTGGAATTAGGGTTAGGGTTTCGGGGTTCCTCATGGGCTAGAAGCCCCAAATTTGGCGTGGGCGCTTCTTGGGAGCTCCTGATGAAAAAGCAAGTGGCCCCATGTCTCTAGGACAAAGTTGAAATTTCACCCCATAGACTTGCATTGAATTAGGGTTAACGATAAGGTTGAAACTAGGGTTAGGGTTAGCTGAAATTAGGGTTAGGGTTTCGGGGTTCCTCAAGGGCTAGAAGCCCCAAATTTGGCGTGGGCGCTTCTTGGGGGCTCCTGATGAAAAAGCAAGTGGCCCCATGTCTCTAGGACAAAGTTGAAATTTCACCCCATAGACTTGCATTTAATTAGGGTTAACGATAAGGCTGAAACTAGGGTTAGGGTTATGGTTAGCTGAAATTAGGGTTAGGGTTTCGGGGTTCCTCATGGGCTAGAAGCCCCAAATTTGGCGTGGGCGCTTCTTGGGGGCTCCTGATGAAAAAGCAAGTGGCCCCATGTCTCTAGGACAAAGTTGAAATTTCACCCCATAGACTTGCATTGAATTAGGGTTAACGATAAGGCTGAAACTAGGGTTAGGGTTAGGGTTAGCTGAAATTAAGGTTAGGGTTTCGGGGTTCCTCAAGGGCTAGAAGTCCCAAATTTGGCGTGGGCGCTTCTTGGGGGCTCCTGATGAAAAAGCAAGTGGCCCCATGTCTCTAGGACAAAGTTGAAATTTCACCCCATAGACTTGCATTGAATTAGGGTTAACGATAAGGCTGAAACTAGGGTTAGGGTTAAGGTTAGGGTTAGGGTTTCCTCAACTACTAGAAGTCCCAAATTTGGCGTGGGCGCTTCTTGGGGGCTCCTGATGAAAAAGCAAGTGGCCCCATGTCTCTAGGACAAAGTTGAAATTTCACCCCATAGACTTGCATTGAATTAGGGTTAACGATAAGGCTGAAACTAGGGTTAGGGTTAGGGTCACTACTGGAATTAGGGTTAGGGTTTTGGGGTTCCTCATGGGCTAGAAGCCCCAAATTTTACGTGGCTGTGTCTTGAGGGATCCCGATGAACCTGCAATTGGTCCCATGTCTCTAGGACAAAGTTGACTTTTGACCCCATAGACTTGCATGGCATTAGGGCAGTGGTTCTCAAACTTTCTGTCATGCCCCACCTTGGAGGAAGAAAAGTTTTCATGCGCCCTGAGCAGCGTTTTTCTTAGCTACAACCTACTGAATGTGGAAAAAGTTCAGATGTGAAAAACATTAGTTCCCCCGGCGCCCCGTGGACGAAACACCGGGCGGGAGGGCGCGGTGTTTCGTCCCCCCCCCAAGACGTGCCACCCACTTTTAGAAACACTGCTTTAAAGCATGTGTATTCTTCATATCCGATGATATATTTCATTCTACTACGAGGTGGGTCACCAAAACACTCCATCCATCTGCTCCTGCTCCCCTGCCCCCCTTTTTTTTGTTTTTTGTTTTTTGTTTTTTTTAAAGCTTGTCTAAACTACTTCAGGTGTCTGTATTCATCCCAGTCGTTTTCTCTCTTGTGTCCATTTAACCACTGACTATTCTTTTCTTGTTCACCAACCTCAGCTGGGAGGCTGGCCAGTCGCACAGAATCAGACCGATTTCAACTCCACCCTTGGCCTGCTGATGAGGGATTATGCCACTTTTCCATTCTTCAGCCTACGTGTGGGCCCCAAGGAGCCAGGGGAAACTACCAACGGGGAAAATAAAACATACATTCAGGCCAGTTGCATTCGGCATCCAAGTCCCGTCCTGGTGTCGGGGCTAAACGACTGAAGAAAGAAAGTTGTGTCACCGCCTTGAATCACTTCTCTACTTCTCCTCTTTGCTAACAGATTGATCAGCCCGACTTGTTGATCCCAGTCCAATGGAACAGCCATGCAGAGAAGTCTCAAGCCAATAATCAGGTCCATTGATCAGTCCAGGCTTCTGCTGAGATGGCTCTCCAGTTGGACTGACAGTATCTCTTCTCTGACCTCTTTCTTTCCAGGCAATACGTCCTTTCTTGGCAGCGTGGGAGCGCTACCTGACACTGTTGGGCTTCCAGCCCATGACTTGGATAGTCCCCGTGGGAATGTTTACCTCCCTGTCGTCGGAGCTCGCCGTGGCCACAGCGCCGCTGCCCTATCGGCTGTCCAAAGGGCTGCTGTATCAGAACATGACCATCAGAGAGTTGCAGGTGAGCGAGGTGAAGCAGGGCGCACTGTCCTGTCCTGTACTGTCACCACTGACTCTCCCTCAGGTGTCAAAAGTATTCAGATTCTGTATTTAGGTAAAAGTACAGATACTTGTACAAAAAATACTCTGGTAAAATTAAAAGCACTGATCCAACTCCTTTACTCAAGTAAGAGTAAAAGTAAGGAAGTACAGGTTCTGAAATGTACTAAAGTAAAAAAGTAAAAAAAAGAATTATTTGCCATTAATGAAACAAAACATTTGTTGATAATGTTGCAAAAGTAAAAAAGTTGTGACAGAATAATCTGGACTGAACTGACTAGAGGTCAGAGGTCAAGGATCTTGCATGAGCATCTAGATTAACAATAACCAATGTTATTTTCTACACGTTTATTTTTCTCTCTACTGAAAACATACTGACCAAAGCCAATCTCCTGTCTCTGTAATATGATCCACTTTCTTATTTAACTCCACAACAGTAGAGTTCAAATAATTCCTCTTCAAGCAACAACAACTATGATTAATAGGTGAATTACCTTGAACAGAATTTGTCTCTTTTAAAGATTTTTAAACACATGTAAGGAGTACAAAGTACAGATACTTGTGTACAAATGTAGGGAGTAAAAAGTTGCCAGAAAAACAACTTTTTTTTTACATGCCCCAACACATCCAGCATGAGCATATCACAATTAAAGTTCTTGAATCTCTTGAAAGCAAAGCATTTTTACTTTGTCACTTCCCACCTCTACCCATGTCAACGTGGCAACAGAGCCAGGCGCCCTCCATCGACTGGATCGGCTGTCTGCAGGCGGCGTTCCATCCACATCCCATCACCCAGGACGACCTCGTCCTGCTGCACAACCTCCCCTACATCGTGCAAATGTCCGGCATCATCAGCAAGTGGGCCACCACGCACGAGATGAGCTCGAGGTATTGTGCGCGACGCACAGCCGCGACCCCGCAAGTCAGCTGTTTTGACCTTTGACCTCTCTTTGATTCCACTCAGCAATCCGCTTCACTGGTACATGGTCCTGCATCTGCTGCACTCGCTGGTGCCCGCTCTGGACTCCAGGTTCACTGAGACAGCAAAGAATTTGTCTGTGGCCTTGGGCAGTACTGAGGGGGTGAGTTCACACACACACACACACACACACACACACACACACACACACACACACACACACACACACACACACACACACACACACACATACACACACAGCCCTCAGGCAGATCAAATTGAGGGCTTTTTACGGTTTCTCCGCTCCACAGGTCTCGCCCCGCTGGAAACGTTGTGTGTTGGACACTGAAAGCGGATTTGAGCAGGTGCTGAGAAACCTTCTCAGTGAAAAGATGGCCCACAGAGAGGTCAGGAGCCTCTGCTGCTGCTGTTGTTGCTTAATTTGAGAGATAACAACACATGCAATCATATTTTTGTTTTCACGACTCAACAGGCAACAGAGATGATGAGAAATGTCTTCTCGTCCTTCAAGGCAAAAGTGCAAGAGCAGAGGTGGACAAATAAGTCAGTCCAGATGGTCATAGAAAGGGTAGTGTGCAGAGCAAATACTGGTTGTGTAACTTTTTTTCCATTTTAATTTTATTTTTTTACTGTGTTGATGTTAAAAAAAAACACCTTTGTGCCTGCAGGTGGAGTCTTTAAGTCCCAGACTTTGGACAGCAAAAGACACATCTGGTGAGGCTGAGCTTGACCTTATTTTCTCTAAGGTACGTGCCTAACCTCCACTGTCTCAGGTTGCAGAAAGACTGGAACCTTCTGGTAAATGATCTAAATTCACAACGTAAAGGACACACACGACTGTACAACTCTCGTACCTTCAGGTTGGCACGCAGAGCTTTTTCTCCAACTACATCCAGCTACTGTCTTCCTGGCAAAAGGGGCGCGTCAAGCTGTTGAGCGAGCAAACGGAGGCTGCCGATGTGTATGTGTCTCCGCTGCCTCCAGTCTGTCTCCAGTCATTAAGTTGAACAATGTTAAAAAAAAATAAGCAAAACAATTTCACATTTATGTCATATTTCCGTCTTCGCTTCAGTCTGTCAGTCACACCTCGTCTCCTTGGTAATGAGCTTCTCTTTCCCATGGGGATGTTCGCCCCTCCTCTCTTTCATCCCACCTCCCCGAGGTAAAGTCTTTTTTAGAAACCACTTCATACGGTTTCTTTTAAATTGTTCCTCCTCATCTACCTGATGGCGTGTGCGACACACAAATGAATCACAACATATCAGTGTTTTCTTTTTTCTTTTGAACAGGGCTTTCAATTATGGTGTGATAGGTTTCCTCATGGCCAAAGATATCCTCCACATGATCCTGCCTGACAGTAAGGCCCTTTACATGTGTTTTAAATGCTACATTTGCACGCAATACAATTTGCCATCCCCGCCACATTTACGGCTCATCTACCCCTTTGGTTGTGCTGCAGTTCACTCCCAGAGTGAGGCGGTGCGTGCTGTGGCTGATTGCATTTGGGCTCACTACCTCACTGTGACTGGAAAAAAAGAAGAGCTCTCTCTCCCGGAAGCGCAGCAGCAGGAGGTGTGGGTGCAGTACTCTGCACTGCAGATAGCACTGCGGGTGAGGGCGCCGCTCTATTTTCTTCAGCAAGTTACTGTTGCTTATTTGTTTTCTTTTAGGTTGAGCTCACACTTTCATATTTTTTTTTTGTCAAAATCCTTCCTCAGGCTTATCAGCAAAGCCTGAAAAAATACCCAAGTGACGCATCCATCCTGGGCCTGTCGCACACTCGACTGTTTCTCACATCCTTTTCTCAGGTATTGTGATTCTGTTGTCGGTGATGGTTCTCAGTCGTCCAGTTTGTTGTCTAAGGGTGAATTCCAATTCCTCCCTTAACCCTCAATCTCAACCCTCAATCTCGAAAAATGCGCGCTCCCGCGAAGAGCAACTGCTGTCCCGATTCTCAGAACGTCAAGTTGAGGGACAAGTTTAAGGGCTGTATTGCCCTCAGTATTGAGATTCTCCGGCACCACCCTTGGGAGTAAGGGCTACCCAGAAGGCATCTTCGAAAAATGGCAATGAAAAAAGCGAGCTACAAATGGAAGTATTTTCTTAGTTAATAAAGATATAAATATTACGAAACCATTTTATTGTCTTAGTTTAAGACTTTTTTATGGATTATTGACATCGTTGTTGCGTAACATTTTATTTTTTTATTTTTTTTACTTTACGATGTTTGTCAGCCGTACCAGCGGTGCCGGCTTCACGTTACTTGTATACCTCGTTGTGTAGCGACGGAGGACTTCTTTTTCTTCTTCTCCTTCTTCTTCGTCGTCGTCGTCTTCTTGACAGACTGGACGTAGATTTGGCGTAAGGCCGCCCCCCACCGTCTGAAGACGTAACTGCACTTAAGGGGTGTCCCATTTCTAAGTCACAAGATAGCCCTGACACTTATTTTTGAGGGCCAAAGATTGAGGGTTAAGGGCTAGGGTTGAGATTGAGGAGTTAAGGGAGGAATTGGAATTGGCCCATAGTCTCACAGAGTTGAGTTGTAGATAAGGGGACTTGGTTCTTGGTTGTGCTTCTGCTTATTACACTGCAAATGTTAGCTGGATAAACAAGGAATCACTTGAAATGCTGTGCAGATATTTCCTATAGCATTTATAAAACTTAGTATATCATAAATTGAGATAATCTGTGCTAGTGCTTTAAACTAATATTCATGAAATTTACACTGCATTGATGTTTTTTCATTTCAAGGGCTACAGGGGCAAGTATTAGTTGACAAAACAAACTTCCCTACAATTCTGCTTACACTTTGAATGCCATATTTGTTTAAAAAATATTTGTCTTGATTATATTTATTCATGCATCATCATGTTTAATGTGCCTGCAAGTTATACTTGATTGCTAATCAAAGGCGTTTTTGCATTCTTTCCAGGTTAACTGTGACTCCGATAAATACAGTGAATTCATGCCGCTGGAGCCTTCGTTCCTTATTACGGTCCTTTGCGCCAAATCTGACTTGTGTCCAGCAAGCCTGCAGTGCCTCAAAAACACACAGCAATATTCCTTAACAACATGCTAAATACCAAAACATGTTGTTGAAAATGTTGGTGAGAACACTTGTACATGTCCAACGTTTAGAGGACAGACTTTTTAAAATGTATTTCCAGTTATTGTCCACATATTTGAATGTCCATAGATAACACAAGCTGTTAAGTATTTTGTTAAATAAAAGACACTTCTGACACTTATTTTTTCATTTTTTACTATGGCAATGCTCAATGTATGTTAATCGCAATGACAGATTATAAAAAACTACAAAACACAAGCTGTTTATACATGAATGGGAACACTGGAAGCAGATACCTCTTTATGCACGGCATGTTAGCCAAACACCACTGTCTGCAAATATCGGGATACACATAAACATGTAACAGGATACATGTTGTCCACATATTTTCTATCAGTGAAAAGGACGATTGGTCCAATATTTCCACGTTATCCACCTGCAGTCCATAACAAAGTCAATTAATCTGGCAGAGTCCAGTGAAGACCTGATGAGAAGTTCACTGCCTTTACAGGACACCCCAGACCTCCTCAAAGGCAGAACACATTTTAGCACAGGTCAGTGCTGCAGAAAGGGGGTAGTTACTGATGGAGACAGTCTTCTCTGTGTAGTCCACATTCACCTGTTGAAGGCAGAAATTAGTGAACACACAGCATGCCGTGAAAAAAGTGCACCGGTGACCAACTGTTATCACTTCTTACCGCTCCGTGTGCAAATGCTCCGATCACCAGTGCAGCTGGTCCTTCTGGAACCACAGTACGAGGACAGACTGCCTCCCCAGCGGAAAAGGAGGTACATATGCGGGGGCAGCCGGGTGGCAGGTGGTCAGACACTGGATTCTTGATCATCCTTAGAAGCTTCTGAGAACCATCGGCAGCCCTGACGCTCAGCTTGTGCAACAGCTGAACTGAAGCACAAAGAGTAAGGACAGGGTAAGAGTAGCGCAAATAATGACGACTGCAACCACAGCAACATGGTGTAGTCTAAACACAGAACGAAGCAAAACATTGGCAGTTTACCCATGAGGCCACAGAAGCGAGGGAAAGTTCTTGGGATGCGGGTTTGTGGGTTGATTTCTATCAAGGCATTTTTCTCTGTGTGAATGTAAACCTGCAACAGGCCTGCCCTGTTCAGCGGGCTGTCCATCAGCATGAGCAGACACTGAGAAAATGAAAACATTTATGTCAAAGGTGAATTGCAGATAAACATTTGCAGCTTCTGAACATTGGAAAGCGGTTTTTTTTTTATGTTTAATGTTACAAACATAATCTCGTGTATAAAACAGTAACTGTGAGGTACACACGAAGTGTTTACCTGGTGCGTGATGTCTGGTCTTATATCGCCCGGATTTTTTCCACTTTTGACAATAATGTTTTTGTGCTGGTCACAGTTCAACAATTCAAATGTTTTCCCAACCTGGCAGACAACATACAAACAGAACTGTGAATTTATCAATTCAGTCAGTTGCTACTACTTACTTAAGATGTTGTGGTCACACATCTCGTTCACACACGAAGGTAGTGGCCTGCACAACAACATCACACGGACACAAGTCTGAACCTTTACCTTAACAGTTTCTAACGAAGCCCTCTCAAGAATGACCACCAGTCTCCTCTCGGACATGCGGTTGTGAAGGCTACGAAGGTGTTTGGCTGGTTTGGGTTCATATTCGTCTAAATGTTCGAAGCCACGCTTCTTCCCCTCAGGAGCCGCCATGATGTTGTCTTCCTGTCGCACGCTGTTTGCGTCATAGCTATTGGTATTTACAAATGTTGAGGCTTAACGTTAATTTGTGTTTTGTATTTTTGTCTTATAAGTTTTTAATTTAAAAATATAAATATATTTTTAGTAGGTTCTATGTCAAATTTAAAGCTGTATGTAGTCAATAGCAAATTTTGGTTGCCATCGTCGCCGTTCTTACGTCACCAATGTGCGCCGGATCTGCTCTTACAACGTGTTGGAGAAATTTTCACGTGTTGGAATTTTATCTCTAGAACATCCTGAATTTTGATTCGAAGGCTTTGTTAAACAGGTGAGTTGCTGTGGTGTATTGCTAAGCTGCAAACATTCAGACCCCGTGGAGGACTAAGTCCTTAGATGGACCAAAACAGAACCCGGAGATTCATAGAAACTAATGTTGTAGACAGACTTAGACATATCTGCTCGCTCTGTCATGAATTTCTCACCGTAAAAGTGTTTGGTTAATCGATTTAACTCGATTTTATTAATGTTACACAGTTACGTTACATGTATTTTCATGTGCTTCATGTTAAATATTCTCAGATGACGTGTAGTTATTTCCGTGGCTTTATGGTTGTAGTTTAAGTAAAGCTCTTAAATAATATACAAATTCATTATCTGCCGATTTCACCCATAAAGTTGCCAGATGCCACTATTATTTGATCCATCCATACACACCTTTCATGTTATTTTGCAAATGTCGTTTGACGGCTGTTTACTATTAATGCTTTTCTGCTTTGCTTTTCGTGTCCTTGCATAGCCTCAAATCATGGGTCGCAAGTTGGATCCCACCAATAAGGTTAAGAGAGGCCCTGGAAAGAAGGCGAAGAAACAGCAGGGAGCAGAGACGGAGTTGGTCAAGTTTATAACAGATGGTAATTACTGCACACTCTGTAGCAACTATTTAATTGGACCAATCAAAATTACTGGTAATAACAGCGCAGCTTTTTGTTAACATCCTCTTTCTCCTTGCAGAAGATTCTGAACCAAAACGTCTCTCAAGGAGAGGCAGGCAAAGGTGAGAGGTCAACCGATAATATGGTACAATACTACCAAGTAATTTAAGTTGATAATATTTATCTCCTTTTTACAGAGCTGCAAAAAGAGTGCAGAATGTGAAGAAGCCTCAAGAACAAAATAAAGAAAAGACCAAGAAAGGTTAGAACTTTGTTCAGTATTTGGGATTGTGTGTTTTTACTCAACCTGAAAATAGATTTTTTTTTTTAAAACTTAAATATTTCCTTTAGGATTTACTGATGAAAACAGTAAATGGCTCAAACCAGCAAAGAGAAAGCGCAAAATGGATGAACCTGAAAGTGAGGATGACAGTGATGAGCACTGGGAGGAAGAGGAGGAGGAGGAGGAGGAGGAGGAGGAGGTACAGGAGGTGAAGATGAAGGGAGGAAAAGACAAAGGAAAGGCAGTTCCCAAACAGGAGCTGAAAGAAGTGGAGGAAGACGAAGAGGAAGAAGATGAAGATGAGGGGGAGGATGACGACGACGATGAAATGATTGATGATTATGGTGCGCAGGAAGAAGGTAGCAGTGAAGAAGCAGCCGAAGAAGATAGTGATGGCGACGAGGTGAGTAAATTAATTCTGCTATTTTGTTTTAATCCAGATGAAGGAACGTGTTCCCCCAAAACATTTGAGATCTGATACCCACTGGATTTGTTTTTCTGAATGATTGCAATTCATCCTTAATTTGATCTTTTTAGAGCATATATGACTGAACATTTGTTCCACTTTCAGCTCCTTCCCATTGAGCGTGCAGCTAAAAAAGCAAAAAAGCAGAAGGAAACTCTGGCTTTAGACAGTGATGATGAGGACGATGATGATGAAGAAGAAGACAATGATGAAAAAGACGACAAATCGGATGCTGACATGGATGAGGAAGATGACACGGTACAAGCAAACATAGATGACATGGATAAATTCAAGCTACCAGGAGCAGATGAACAGGAAGGTGGGTGACTTTGAGGCCTTTTACACTATTTTTTTCAGTAAATAAAAACATTTTGAGCCTTTTATTCCTCTCCTAATCTGCCATCTAGGTATGCTGGCTGTAGACCTGAAGACAATCTATCAGAGAATTAAAGACAACGTCGATGTCCTGTGTAATTTCTCTGCAAAAAGAGAGGAGGGGAAGGAGAGAGCAGAGTATATCTCGCTTCTGAAGAAGGATCTGTGCACTTATTACAGCTACAACTACTTCCTTATTGAGAAATTGTTAGACCTCTTCCCTCTTTCAGAGGTGGGTGAACTTTTTTTGTTTTTCCACATCTGAAATCACATCAACAACAACCCTGGAATTATTTTTTTTCTAAACTGCAAAAACTCAATCAAATGTTCCCCCTGCGCTTGCTTGCAGCTTGTTGATTTCCTTGAGGCCAACGAAATTCATCGGCCCGTCACCATCCGCACCAACACCCTGAAGACTCGAAGACGAGATCTTGCACAGGTGACTGTTGGGAGGGTTTGTTTTGAGCATTTCCTGGAAGCCAGCTTCATGGATGAATTTCCTTTTTGTCGCTTGGTGAAAAATATCTCAAGTGGTAAAATGACTGATTTCTTAACAGACAATTTCAGACTATGATAGATTATTATCATAACTGTCGGTGGTTCATGAAATTCAGTTATGTGATCAGAACTGCGCTAGTATTCTGAAAGAACTTTCTCAGTTAGACGGGAAGACTTTTTGCCATAAAACAACAGTATTTATAACTTTAAACATTAAATTGATTAAAATGTATTGCTTATAATAAGGAGCTACCACCATAAATTTAACTCACTGGTCTATGTTTCTGTCTTTGCCAGGCCTTGATCAACAGAGGAGTGAACCTCGATCCCCTGGGCAAATGGTCGAAAGTGGGTCTGGTCATCTATGACTCCTCAGTCCCAATAGGTCATTACATTTCTTTTTCCATTCAGCAGTCCGACCCTTGTTTTGATATTTGTGTCGGGGAACATCTGAGTCACACATGTGTTACATGTAACTTTCCTTCTGCTTTAAAACAGGTGCAACTCCAGAGTACCTGTCCGGCCAGTACATGCTGCAGGGAGCCTCCAGTTTTCTGCCCGTCATGGCTCTCTCTCCACAGGAGGGAGAGCTCGTGTTGGACATGAGCTCTGCTCCAGGAGGAAAGACCACCTATATTGGTAAGTTGTGCCAATACTTTTTTTTTGCAGTTTTCTCCCTGCTTCATATCACATGTAGCCCAAATTCCATGTTTATATATTTGCAAATGTCCAGTGACTGGAAGGCATGTGATGCAACGTGTTTCTGTTTGACCTGCAGCCCAGCTTATGAGGAACACAGGAGTGATTGTGGCGAATGATGCCAATGCTGACAGACTGAAGAGTGTGGTGGGCAACATCCACCGCCTGGGCGTCACCAACACTGTTGTCTCCAACTATGACGGGAGACAGTTTCCAAAGGTAACAGAAGTGCATATTAAGAAAAAAACATCAGCCCTTCATACAACTTACAGTTTTGCCACAGTTTGATTTGAGACACTAACTTGGTAATCTTGCCTGTAGGTGATGGGCGGCTTTGACAGAGTGCTGCTCGATGCGCCGTGCTCAGGAACAGGAGTCATTGCCAAAGACCCAGCTGTAAAGACCAGTAAGGTAAACCACCATTCAACTTCTACGTCAACACATTTGGATGTTAAGTTTATTGTTGATTAATCACCATTTCTTAAAATCTCTTCTTCCCTTCAAGGATGATGCAGACATTAATCGCTCTGCACACCTGCAAAAAGAACTGATTCTATCTGCCATAGACTCTGTCAACGCTGAGTCGCCGACAGGAGGGTACCTGGTCTACTGCACATGTTCAATCATGGTATGTGCACTAACATTTTATCAATGAGAACATTTTATGTACAAAGTGGAAAAATTTAGGTGTTGACAAATGACATATTTTACCAGGTGGAGGAGAATGAATGGGTCGTGGACTATGCTTTGAAGAAAAGGAACGTCAAACTGGTTCCCACAGGTCTTGACTTTGGTAAAGAGGGCTTCACCAGGTAATAATACATTTAATTTCTGTTTTGACCATACAGTTGAATTTTGTGGAAGCTTAAATAGTTTTTGAAAATTAGGGTTTTATTTATTTATTTTTGTTCATTTCTTCAGGTTTAGGGAGCGTCGGTTCCACCCTTCCCTGCGACTGACTAGACGCTTCTACCCTCATTCACACAATATGGATGGGTTCTTTGTGGCCAAGCTGAAGAAATTTTCTAATGTTATTCCAACAGCAACAGCAGGAAAAGGTAACACCTTTTCTGTCTATCAGCTTTTAAAACACCATTTCTCCAGTTACTAATATAAATAAACATCTGTGTCTGCCCCTTCTGTAGAAGAAAGTATGGACGCTGCTGAGGCCTCAGCGGTGACAGAGTCTCCTGAAGAGAAACCTTCCAAAGGTGGCAAAACAAAGAAGAATGTCCCCAGTAAGCCAGGTGACCTAAAGGCAAACCGTAAAACCAACGGAACCGCAGCCGTGACAAACATGAAGTCAAAAGGAAAAAAAGACTCTCACGCTGGACCAAAAAAGGCAAAGGTGGCCAAGATGGATGGAGAGACTGTCAAAGGGGAAAAGGCAAAGAAGCCTGCAGTCAAGACTGCTGCTGAAACTAAGTCGCCCGAGGCCCAGAAAAAGGACGGGAGCACATTGAAAAACAAACAGGGCAAGACAAAGAAAAGCCCCATGAAAGCAAACAAAAGAATGGGGAAGAATAAATTCAAGAAGTTAAGTAAGATGTTGGGAAAACTAGACAAATAGTGACTGTGAATGTAGGAGATAAACAAAGAGCCTTGTAGAGCTGTCTTTGTGGACTGGCCATGTGCATTCAGCAGAAATTTGGTGCCCTACTGTCATGACAGGGTTACTTTATGTCCGAGTCAGATATATTTGTCACGTGTACAGATGGACTGGACAACATAGCTTTCCCTAACGTCCTCCTTTTTATTTTTCAGTATCTTTGTTGATTCAATTGCAGTGTGTGACAACACCTATAAATCTATGTTGACAAAATAAATGTTTTAAGATAATATTCTCAAAATGTCTTGTTGATTTGTTGCTGATACATTTTATAATTTACCTTATTTTTCAAAGGAAACCATGACTGTAGTAGTAACCAGCCTGTAGATAAGTTTACGCTTAATCTTGATGTATTTGTATTTAGTTTAACTATCTTAATCTTTGGTTTTTATTATATTTTGAAATGCTGGTAAATTAATTTGGACTCAATGTTGTCAAATTGTATCTTTTAACATCTTCAGATTTGTGGTCTATTGTTGCATCCTGTTAGATAAAAAGTAACTTTTGTAGTTTAGCAGACGACAACCGGGAGATTTATACTTGACTTACATTATTAAATGAAATGTTCATAAATCGATGACGGTTGAGGGTTTAATTGTCTTCCGTGCGGGAAAGTCGTGATTGTTGCCAAAAGACTGGAAACAACCAATGGGATCGGACCGGAAGCTGAGTTGTTTACATTTTCTAAGATGGCGGCGGGGATGTATTTGGAGCATTATTTGGACAGTAAGATGGTTATTTTTGTTGGGTGGAATGTGAGGGGATTTTTTTATTTATTTATTTTTTTGCCCGCCTCGATCGAGCTCCTTTCGCCTATTAAGTAATTTATCCTGCTGGATGGGTGCACGCTGAGCACTCTGCCCTGACCGTTTCCCAGTAGTCAGCGGGTTTGGGCGCCGGCTATTTGCTGGGATGTCGCATCCCATAGCTGGAATGGAAGGATGCTCTGGAGGATGTGTTGCACACACGCTGCTAAGATACACATTAGGGACTTCTCAAATCAAAGATAATAATTTAACAACCTCGTTTATTCGTCGATTTTTCTCTTGCATATCTGGAAATTTGTTGCGAATGCTAGCTCGCACGCTGACAGACGTTGCGTCACCCAGCGTCAGAAATCTAGCTAGCGCCGTTGTTGATGATTTACGTTACGATTTCATGATTGTTTTCCCGAAAGTGAAATCGCACTGCTTCTTGTTTCCCCCCTAACCACCCCAGGCATAGAAAACCTCCCATTCGAGCTGCAAAGGAACTTCAATTTGATGAGGGATCTTGATCAACGTACAGAGGGTGAGAACAATGAGCCGTGTAGCTCTTGTGGCTGGTGACACAAAGTTTTGTCAGCGAAAGCTGTGAAACATTCCGTTGATCTGCCTTGGCATGGCTAATTAATGAAATAATGAATAATTAAAATGTGTATTGTTGTTTTTTATTTAACTGTCATGCATTAGATAATGTGAGACCACAGTTCCACTGTTAATGATGTTTACCCTGTAGTTAATTAGGATTTTTGTGTAGTGAACTATACGTAATGTTTGAATTCACTAAAAAGAACTTAAGGACTTGCTTGGTCTGTAGGCCAAAAACATGTACGAAGCGTACACTTACAAAACAATTATTATCATTTACAATATAGTGAAACATATTTTTTCCATGTTTCACTGTTAAACAAGAATAAACTAGTTTGTAACTGTAATCCAGGTGTTTTTGGCATTTGGTGTAAAACAAAAAAAAAAAATATCTTGACTTCCTTTTAGATCTTAAAGGACAGATTGACTCTCTGGCTAAAGAGTATACGGCGAACGCTAGAACGCTTTCCTCTGAGCAAAAGCTTTCCATACTGAGGCAGATTCAACAATCCTACAGCAAATGCAAGGAGTTTGGAGATGACAAGGTGCAACTGGCCATGCAAACCTATGAAATGGTTAGTACCTGGCATGATTTTTCCACCATTCTCCATATTAAATTCCTTAAATAATGGCTACTTTCCATCGCCTCTTTCCCAGGTTGACAAACACATCAGGCGTCTTGACACAGACTTGGCTCGGTTTGAAGCTGATTTGAAGGAAAAGCAGATTGAGAGCACAGACTATGATTCCACTTCCAGTAAGGGCAAGAAAGGTTGGTGTGATGCATTTTCATTCATGTTTCTGTAATTTGGAAGAGGTCAGCCCAAATATAATACTAATGTGAGTTGCATGTAAATTCAGCAGACTCCAGACAGAAAGAAAAGAAGACGGCGAAAACAAGGTCCAAAGTGAAGAGTTCAGATGAAGATGGGAGTCCCAAGAGTGCTCAGAAGAAAGTGAAACTCCTTCAGCCGTATGTTTACTGATTTATTCTTAGCATATATACTCAAAGCTGCTTTTTTATTATTTAAAATGTATATATATATATTTATTTATCAACAGAGGAGAATTCAACAGTCCCACAAGCAATTTTGGAAATGTGCACCCATCTGATGTGCTCGACATGCCGGTGGATCCCAATGAGCCCACCTACTGCCTGTGCCATCAGGTGTCCTATGGCGAGATGATTGGCTGTGACAACACTGATGTAAGTTTTGTTTCATGGCCATTCTCTGTTTAAAGAGCTATTCATTTTAGGGCTGTTAGTAGAAAGCTGTGAACTTAATGAAAGCTTCAAAAAATGGTTGTCTTATCTCTACCAAAAATCAGACTGGCTCTATTCTTTGGAGATATTGCTTAATGTGATTTTTGTCTATATAAGAGGAAGAGGATGAAAAAATTTAATTTTATTATTTGTTTCGGACCTATGGGAGAGAAGAGAGTTTTGATCTGAGTCAGAAGCAGTGGTGATGTCTGTACTTATAATGGCATTGCCTTTATGCTTTATTTTACTGGATGGAAATATGTGAACCTAAATGGAATACTCTTTTTTTTGTTAATATGTTTTGTATATTTCTATTCCATTTTAAACAATAGAAACGCCCAACAGAAAATCTGAATCTAATATCACAAAAGGAAAGTGTATTTCAGAAGATCACAAACATGGCTGTACTGCCTTAAGAATTTATTTTATGGTGTGCTTTTGTCAAAACAACATTAACATCAAATATCATTAAAGCATCACAAAGGTCAATAAAGAAGGTACTTTAATGCCATGAGCCTGAAAAAAACAAAATATATCTTGATTTGAAAAATTAAATTATTGTCAGATTAAATTTTGATAGTTTAATATAAATAATTTATTGTTCTTCAAATAAAGGTATAAAGGCATCTTCCTATTAGGTCCATGAGTCCTGAGGCTATTTGTCTGTGGATAAGGTCACCGCTGACAGCTCAAATGATTAATAGATAATGAATGAAATACTCATCATATTTTATGGGATGCTTTTTCTGAAATGTCTTATTTTGTATTATAGCCTAATTTAGATAAACTGTTGTATTTGGTTGACGATTTAGCATTATATCATTCTGTATTTGTCTTTCATTTTTCAGTGCTCCATTGAATGGTTCCATTTTGCGTGCGTGGGTCTGACAACCAAGCCAAGAGGCAAATGGTAAGACATCAGGACCCAACCCGTTTTTTGTTTGCTATTGATTGCTTTGTTAAAGGATTATGATGATAATAATTAAACTTGTGTCCCATTAAAATCTGTAAATTTTTATGATTGTTCTATTATAATTGGTTCGTGTTTGTGCTATCTAGGTATTGTCCAAGGTGCTCTCAAGACAGAAAGAGGAAATAGGAATGCCTGGTTGCCCTGGAACAAGAGTTGGATGCTGGTCAGATGGAAAAATAAGAAAGTAATTTCTTCATTAGTGAATAGATTTTTTTTCTTCTCTCATCATTTACATTTGGTGCTTTTTATTTTCATTTTTTTTATTTGCCTTGGTGCGATACAGCACGCGTGTGTGTGTGTGTGTGACGGAGATGAGGTTACAGGAATATTTAATTTTTTTTTAATGGTTATCAATAATTTTTCTTATTAGTTCATTTTGGTGCTCTTTTTGTTTAACAAGTAAATGAGAAACACTACAACTGCCCAGAATAGTTTACTAGTTCCATACTGTCACAATCCTCTATACTGCAGTATACTGCAATCACTTGAACAACTAAAAAGTATTTTCTTTGAAAACAATTCGGCTATTAAAAAAAATAAAAAGATTTACTCTGTTGTAAAGTTGTGCTTTGGCTGGGAACACTAATTTTATGTTGAAGTATAACAAGAATGCTAAAAGAGACAAAGACAGTTGCTGCATCCTGGCAAAATTGGTCATCTGTGGTAGTCAGTTTAACATTTTTATCTTAATTCATTGAGTGCTATACTGAAGGTAAGATTTTTGTGAAAAGTATTGTCATTTCTGTAGCTGAAACATTGGTACAGTGGAGATTGGTGCTTGTGTTGTCAATCATTTGAATACAGCTACTACCTCAAACCCGTCGTGTTCCTGTGTTTTATTGTCCAGAAAATATAAATAGTTTCAATAGAATCCTCGTTCTTGCTGTAATTTACATATTCGTCCACCAGATGGTGGTGTTTTAACAACAACAGTTATAATATAGGTAAATAATACAATAAAAATATAATTGTCATTTAGGGTTAAATGAGTCAAGTGATTTCGGTCTTTATCAATCCCAATCTTATGAATATTCGTGCCTTTTAGTGATACATTGATTGCGGTAAATAATACATTTATGGAAGTCAATGATTGGAAAACAGATTTATTTTCATAACAACATACAATGTGCTTTAATTTCTTTTTATTTATGTTGTATTTTCCTGTGAAACGTTAACTTGACGTATCGGCATCAACACGGTTCCGTTCGGCTGTCAAAGTCATTTTTACTTTAAATCTTTAACTATAATAAAAAAAAATGCAGGCCTACTTTAAATATAATATCATACAAATTGTATAGTAGGAGCAATTCGGTTTTTTTTTTGTTTTTGTTTTTTTTTATTTTACTTTTATTTCTTTTCTTTTTTTTTTTTTTTTTTGATACACGCGAAACTACATGGATTATCGCGCGATCTTGCAATCCTCGCGTGAACCGATGGAGCTGCCGCGGTCGACGCCCCGCTTTAAAACGCGCCGCAGCCGCTTTCAATTAAAAGGACAGAACACGGTTGTCAAACGGTTTTAACGCTTGTCGTGAGAAACATGATGGTGGTGACAAAACCCAGCCTGCGGGAGCCAATATGGCGGCCAATTCATTTCGATGTAGTTGCTCCTGAGTGGCGCATTCTTGTGACGTCAGAGGTTTGCTCTTTGGCGCGATGTCCTACCAGATTTGAAAGTAGATCCAACTGTTTTCAGAAGGAGAACGGAGTAGTCTATATTCGTAGTCGCCAAGGGCCAACACGTTGGCGAACGCAGCTGCAAGATTCGAAGGTGAGACTGGTGTGAATTTTTGTCAAAGTCACACTCTTTGTTAAAGAACAAGAGTTATTAAATTTAAAATCTAAGCGATCTTGTTACACTTTAAAGTTAGCTTTCTGCTAGCTAGTTTATCTTCCTGTTAACCAATAAACAACTGGTCGGCTAGCTTATTATCACAACAACGAAAGTCTACCAATAAAAGTCCTGCACCACTTTGTTCTCCTAAATTGATGGTGAAGTGAGCGTTTTTCGAATATGCGTCACTGCTAGGCCTCAACCAAATAACGTAGCTAAAAGTAAAACTGAGATCTGAGCGTTCGTCTTGTTCCTTTATGTAACATTACCGTGTCTTTTCCGTAGTTTGTAATCTATTACATTTCTGTGGATCTATGTTCTCTGTTTTCTGTGGATCTATTCTTTACCTGAGCGCAAAACCGATATTTTCTCTCGGTCGCAGGGATGTCGTGGGACTTTTTCGTACCCGTGTGCGTGGGTGACCTGGTGAAGACCGGGGGCATCAACCAGTACATGGTCCAAGATGTGCTGTCCCCCGCACAGCTGCCGTCTCATCTCAGTAGTAAGCACTCACACCTGGACAAGTTTGCTAAGTTCTGAACACCCGCGCTTGTAACTATGACAATTTTCTGTCTTTTCAACAGAGTTCAAGGCAGAGCTGAGGAGCCAGGGTCCTTTATGTGTACTGAAACACTTTGACACAGGTTACAGTGTGCTGCGGTAAGTTAGATCACAAGTAACTTCATGTGGTTCAACGATTACAACTCAAGGAATTGAAATGGTCTTTTTTTTTTTTTTAAGGCACTGTAACTCAGTGGAAATTGGGGTAAAAGAGGATGCTCTGGAGTTACTAGTTCAAGGTTAGAGCCTTATTGTTTTAATTATAAGACGCAGAATATTAATGGCAATGTGTCTAAATGATAAATCAATTTTAAAAAAAAATTTTAAAAAAAAATTTTTTTCCCTCCCTCCAGTGGTTAACAGCTTGGCAGGTTCACTGCCGGCACTTCTTGCCTCCACCTCCGTCGATGCTGCTGAGCGCAAAGAGAACCTCAATGCAGTTAAAATGAGCATTTACCTCCTGTGTAAACTCACAGAGATTCTTGAAAGCAACTCCTATAGACAGACCATTATCACTGCACCTGGGAAGGTAGGATGCAAAATCAAAATGGTTCCACTCGTGTGACTCACGTCTGTGCTTAGTCATTGATGAACCCAAGTTCAGTTCTTTGGTCAGTCACCATTGCGTGTGTTGCACAGGGTGGTAAAAAAGGCAAATCTGGAGGAGAGGGACCGCTGCAGTGGGACTCTGAAAGAGAGAAGGTGCTGCAAGCCCTCGTCCAGCTCCTCCAGCTGGATATTCGCTCCCTCTGGAATTTGTCCCTGGTGGAGGAAGAGTTCATCAGGTAACTGTTGTAAGCGGAAGAACAAGTTGCCACGCTAATCTGTCTTCGTTTATTCAATGTAATTTCCGTCCTCTGGCCTGTGCCCAGCAATGACAACATTGTTTCCTTAATTTAGAGTAAGGAATGAGATCTGCCTTTCCATTAAAACACAATAAAGTCATATTATATTCAAATTATGATGAACTCCTTCCCTTAAGGTCTTCATTGAATAACATCTTTCAACTGTTAATTTGTTCCTTACTTCAGCCAGTAGTTTGAATAACAGAGTTTCAAGCCCGAACCATAATCCTTGAATCTGGAGAATTTAAATTGTGTTAAATTTGTTTTTGGGCCTGTCACGCCATAATTAACCTTTGTCGTTTGTCTTCTTAGCTGTGTAACCTGCTGTTGCTATAAACTTCTGGAGAACCCAACAATCAGCCATGTTAAGAGCAAGCCCACCAGGGATGGTATAATCCATTTGCTTGGGGTTCTAATCAAGAAGTACAATCACCTCCTAGGTGAGTCAATCAGTCTGTGAGCAAGATGGAGCAAAAATTCTAACCCCTCGTTTCCAGAAATCATGTTTGGTTGTACAATTTTCTAAATATCCTTTTGTCTCCTTGCATTCTCTTACAGGTGCAAGCGTCAAAGTGATTCAACTTCTGCAACACTTTGAGCAGTTGTCCACTGTGTTTGCACAAGCAGTGTCAGTGTGGAGCACAGAATACGGCATCAGGTCAATCGTCGGAGAAGTAATCAGGTTGGTGTGCACCATTTTTTTTTTATTTTTTTTTTCACCATAGTCCTCTGTGATGAAAATGCAATACGAAGTTTAAATCGAACTTTTCTTCCATCCACAGAGAAATTGGTCTGAAGTCGAGCGAGGAGCTCGCCAGAGAAGGATCAGGGGTTAAAGCCTTTGCTTCCTTTCTTTCGGAACTCGGCACACTGGTCCCGGAATTAATGATCCCCAACATCAGTGTTCTGATTACACACCTGGAAGGAGAGGTGCTGCACACTTTGAACATTTTCTTACTGCTAAACAATGTTAAGACTATTTCATGATTTATTTATTTTTTAATTAATTTTGCTCATAATTTGAATTCAAAGTTTTTTATTACTTTTTTTTTTTTTTTTTTTTTTTTTTTTTAAAGTGAAACAAAAAGAAGAGACCACATTTTTAAGCCAAAATCACTTATATGATAACAGACCACAGATGGAAGATGAATCAGTGAATGAATCAATTCAGTCTAAAATTTAAGGCTGGCTTAAATTTTACTGATTCAGAAAAATAATGAAACGTTCTTCCCCTTCAAAAAGCAAGTGTGCTGCGATGGAAATACCATGCTTAGTAAAGTACTGAAGTGTCCAGTGATGAGACCAAGGCAAATCTGAGCTAACTGAATGAGAGTTGGATTCCTCTTGCCTTGATGGGCAGGTAATCTTGGCAGTGCAGGGGAGAATTCCTGCTCTGCTGTAAGGGCCTGCCTACATTGACCCGGCTCGACCCTAATTATTCTCATGCAGTAACTGTTGAATAATTACCAGGGTGAAGCTGACAGTGTGTGTGTGTGTGTGTGTGTGTGTGTGTGTGTGTGTGTGTGTGTGTGTGTGTGTGTGTGTGTGTGTGTGTGTGTGTGTGTGTGTGTGTGTGTGTGTGTGTGTGTGTGTGTGTGTGTGTGTGTGTGTGTGTGTGTGTGTGTGTGTGTGTGTGTGTGTGTGTGTGTGTGTGTGTGTTAGGCAAGGGGGGGTTATCCAGCTCTCTAATGATCAGTTTGCAATGAGCCGCCTCTTTGGTAATCTGAGGGCAGTTTCTCACAAACTCACCTGATTACAGTCTCGTTGTGCTCTTGCACACCCGATACTTATCAATCCTATGCTGTTCTTTAGAGTCACACCATGCGTGTGGCAGTGTGCGAGGTGCTGGGGGAGATCCTTGTTCGAGTCCTGTGTGGCGACGGACTGGATGAATCTGGCAAAGCCGACCGGGACCGCTACTTCGACACACTGCAGGAGCATCTCCATGACGTGCATTCACATGTCCGGGCACGCGTGCTGCAAGTCTACGCACGCATTGTCAACAGCAAAGTAGGTCCTCGGTATTGTGATGTATTTGCAAAGTCCTCATTATTAAAACGCAACCCAACAACGGAACTTTCTCTGCGTCAGGCCCTTCCTCTGTGCAGATACAGCGAGGTGATGGAGCTCGCTGTGGGGCGACTCATGGATAAATCCATAAACGCAGTGAAGAATGCCATCCAACTTCTTGCAGCCTTCATTGCACACAATCCCTACAGCTGCAAGGTAATCATTATTGACACATTTTGATCCATTGTAGCAGTTTTCCCTGCGGAAATCAGACCTGAAACGCGATTCATAGCAAATCTTTCTCTTGTAGGTTTTTCAGTTATGGTCTTTTAGTCGAAAAAAAAAAGATAAAGGCCAGAAAATCACCAGAAAAGAGTTTATTCCCAGTTTATTCCAAATGGTTTATTCTGGGTGAGCAACTTCATTGAAATGAATGGGCCGGCATCTTGGAGTCTGGGAGCCTGGCGGAATTTAATGATGGAATACTTGATTGCTTAATTTCATAATTTGGCTGAAACCTGTTTGTTTCTAGTTAAGCAGTGCAGATTTAAAGAAGCCTCTGGAGAAGGAGACGGCCAAGCTAAGAGAGCTGAAGGAGAAATTGGAGGGTAAAGCACCAGGTGACTAAACATTGATTTTTAATTAGTATTTACTTCTTTGTCTTATTTGTTTTTTCCACATTTTTGCCCGATGATGAGACCAAGGCGAATACGAGTTGACTGAACAAGAGCTGTGTTCGTTCTTCTTTGCCATAACTGGCTGGTAATCTTGGCAGTGCAGGGGAGAATTCCTGCTCTGCTGTAAGGGCCCGCCTACATCGACCCGGCTCGACCCGAGTTATTCTCCTACAGTCGCAGTAGAATAATTGCTGGGATGATGCCGACAATGCGTGTGGGTGTATGTGTGGTTGTGCGTTTGTGTGTGTGCGTGCAAGTGGCCATGAAGTTCACCCAGCTCTGTGTGGTTCAGTCGGCAATGAGTTGCTTCTTTGGTAATCTGAGGGCACAGAAATTCATAGAATTTTAACTAATTAGAAGAGCACCTTTGTTTCTGGATACAGAAAGAATATTGTTGTCAAAAGTGGCCCCAAAAAGTGTAGATGATGGAAATGATGACAAATGACTTCAGTTCTCTGCGATGATTGTGTGAAAATGAGCCAATATTGAATGCACATGCAACATATTATCAAATGATGATACATTTTAGCAAAGAATTATAGTTATAGATATTTTCTAGCCTCACTTTCTCCTCTGCTGCCAGTTTTAAAATTCATTTTCTGTGAGCTCAGTCTCAAATCACCTATAGAGCCCCGACCGAGGTCATCCTGATTGAATTTGACCTTTTCACACAACTTTTTTTTTCTCTTTTATCCTCATCACTCCTGCTAGTGGCAGTGATTAAAGCCTCTGAGCTGTGGGACGCCATGGCGCCCGAGCTGCTCGTCACTGTCAGGGCAGAGCTGGAGCCCGCAAGCGATTCGGAGAGCGAGCAACAGGACAAGGAGGAAAACAAGGTGGAGGAAGAGGTGGAGGAAGACGACAGAGCGACGGCGGTGAAGGTTGCTCAGTACCTCCGCGTCAACAAGTACAGGTGACGGTTATTGACGTTGTCGCCGTGGTTATAAGGCGACTACACGGCCACCAGACCAAAGGTCCTTCTTCACTCAAACTGTCAATTAACGTGAATTTCACATGTGTCTCGCACCCCTCCCCCCTGCCTTTCCTTCTGTGCAGGAATGCTGTTCGCCTCTGTATAAGAGCCCACACCTGCTTCCCCGAGTCTGAGGTGTTTGCAGCTCTGTCCACTCTAACCCCAGACACCCTAATGAACACAATGGCTCTGATTTTCAAAGGTAACGTCGCTGCTCCCTCAGCTGATGCATACTCAATCTTGAACTGATAATAAAAGGGGAGCCCTTGGATGTGAGGCTTAATTGTGGCCAGATTGGACAAAGTGATGAAGATTTCCACCTGAGTGTCAACGTGAAACACTTCTCTTACCGTCTGTGCATTAACGTTAGAAAATACTGAGCAACGAGTGCAGAATATCTCTGAGAGCACCCAACACTCCATTTAAATTAGACTTCTCATTCATTTCATAACACCGGAGCGTAACGCAACCTCCACCAACACTGTGCAGCAGATTCAGATAGATTTTAACCGATATATGGGTTGAGTTGCCAGAAGTTTTTTTAAATCAATATATAAAATATATTGTCATCTAATTTGATCTAAAGTTTTCTTAAGATGAAAATTAACATGTAGAATTTTTTTTTAGACCATTTTCTACGCTTTGGTATAGTACAGTGGTTCTCAAACTTTCTTTGTCATGCCCCACCTTGGAGGAAGAAAATCTTTCATGCCCCCCACCTCCACCCCCCAAAAAAAATAAAAATTGGGGGCTAGAAGTCCCAAATATGACGTGGCTGTGTCTTGAGGGATCCCGATGAACCTGCAAGTGGTCCCATGTCTCTAGGACAAATTGACTTTTGACCCCATAGACTTGCATGGTATTGGGGTTTAGCGATAAGGCTGGAATTAGGGTTAGGGTTACTGCCGGAATTAGGGTTAGTGTTTCGGGGTTCCTCGTGGCCTAGAAGCCCTACATTTGACGTGGCTGTGTCTTTAGGGATCCCGATGAACCTGCAAGTGGTCCCATGTCTCTAGGCCAAATTGACTTTTGACCCCATAGACTTGCATGGCATTAGTAGCATACAATAATGATTACAATAAAACAAAACTGAAAAGTAATATTTAAAATCATGATAAACATAAATAACGGCAAAAAATGTTATACTGCAACTCAGTTGAGCATCTATAAACCATATTCATGCAATTTATTGCTTATTTCAAACATTCAGGTGTCTTTGTCCAAACAGTTTGTCAAATATAACATAGGTAGGATTAAAAAATGAATTACCATTGGAATGAATGAGAGGCGTTTTCTAAAAAAAAAAAGAAGTGTGTGCCAGAATCATTCCATGTCGAATAGTGACAGTATTCGTTTTTTAAAACTATGTGTTGGCTCCCTTATGCAAAAAAAAAGGCAAAATCTCTGGAACAAAAGCTGTTACAGTTGAATGACAATCTTTTTTTCCCTTCTGGTTGTATTAAATCTTCTATAGCCTAATGTTTTAACAAAAAGAGAATAATTAGGCGTTAATGCCGTGAGCAGCTGCATCAAATGTTGTTAATCAGCAATTTACGGGGGATAGTGGCATCCAGCCACTAATGGCCACTAATTCATCCTCCCACCCTCTCAGGCTCCGATGAGGACGCCGCCGAGGTCAGTCAGAACTTGCCGCCGACCCCACAGAAAGAGGGCGAGAAGGAGGGAGAAGACGGGGAGCTCAAGAAGCAGGAGATGCTCGTGCAGTACCTCAAAGACACAGAGACCTTCGCCCTGCAAGTGGAAAGAGCCATTTCCGTCATCAACTCCATGCTGTACTGGAAATCCACCTCAGGTAGCGGGACAGAGAGTGTCACTCTCAACAAAAAGTTGTTCAATATTTTCACGCGTTTTCACATTTTCTGTGAACTTTGTGCCCAGTGGTCCAGGAGGCCGTGCAGTTTTGTGTGACGGTGTGCGAGTTTGGCGTCGCCAACTCCGTCAGCGGGGTGAGGAAGATGCTGCCGCTGGTGTGGTCAACCGACGCTGCCATTAAAGATGCCGTGGTTCAAGCCTACAGACGCCTGTATCTGAACCCTCAGGGAGACACCGTCAGGTCTGAGAGACACACACCTGTCAAACACATCGCGTACATTTGATTTGTTGCTACCTGCAAGTACTTTTATTACTCGGATTGGATTTTTGGCATGACGGCCTGTAAGTGAATCTAAAACCAGGTTGGCAGATTTGTTTTACACCGTCTCATCTTTAATTAGGACGAAAGCCCAGACTCTGGTGGACAGTCTGTCTGAGCTGATGGTGGATGCGTCTCTTGGAACAATACAGTGTCTCGAGGAAATAGTGAGTGACTCCTCGTTACTCCTGCATCATTTTCTGTTTATTCTTGATCATGGCGAACAGCAAAAAAATGGAGCGGCCCTTTTTGTCCGTATCATTAATAGAAGTATTCACTGCTGTATTTTATACTTCTGTCCTCTTTAGATGCATCTGCAAATGTACATTTGAGCGCAGAAAAGTGGTAGACGATGAGATGGATGGATGTTCTGCAGCGCTGTTGTCTTGGTTCTGTCCAGGTGCAGGAGTTCTTTGGGAGCAGCAGCAACCTGCAGTCCACAGTGGTGCAGGTCCTCTGGGAGAGGTTCACCGGCAAACGAGAGACATCTGGCCTGAACAGACGAGCTGCGGTGCTGCTGCTGGGCATGGCTGCACGGTAAGACGCAGGACATGCAGTCGATCTCTATTATTCCTGATCAGCGTGACGGCGTTCATTGAAGCAAAAACAAAAAAAGAAAGGTCCTGTATCCCTTTGACTGAGTGTCGGGTTTTGATATATGCTATAAAAGTGACTCAGCCCCGCCCACTCTGACTGCGAAGAGTAACGTGAGTCGTTGTGTAACCGGTCGCCGAGAGGTTTTGTTTTAGGAACTGTTGAATCCAGTGCTACAATACACATTCTCTGTTTACGCCAGGTGTTTATTTTCTGGCTCCGTCTCCATGTGCCTTGTCTTGACTCCTCTCAGTCATACACTTCACTGCAGTGCTGTCAGTGTGAGCGTTAAGAGAAAGAACAGGTGGCAGTCTTGTTATGACGTTCCTTATTAATACCCTAATGTAAATAAAGTAATGCACACACGCACCTCTGTGCATAACTCTCTCTTGGGGATGGAACGGGGAGAGGGAAGAGATTATTTATTGTCCTGAATCACAACAGAACATCGCACAGTGAACCGTTTAGTCACAAATGAGGGGGTCCTGGCATATTAGCAGTGATTGGTTTGGGTGCAACGTCACTCCCATTTGTACGCAGGCATGTGCTCACCATTGAGAAGGAAATGGCTCCATGACCATGCAAAGAGATAATGCTGCTGAGTTTTCTTCAGTCAAGCATGTAAAATGGCAATGTTGGATTTTCCCTTAAAATATCTCAAACTGATGCTTTAGTCAGTGAATTATTCCAGAGGGAATTTAGGGCAAATGTGCGATGGTTTGCATGCTGTCACATCACAGGGCGAGTTAAAATATAGATGTATTCAATGCCCCCTGGTGAGTGTCCTCATTTTAGAGTCTTCCGTGTTAATCCACATCAGCGGAACTAACCTCGTTTCTTTTTTATGTTAAAATTAAATGGATGGAGGAAAAAAAATATGGAAACAAATGGAGATCCCTTTTGATTGTCATGTTTTGTTTCTTTTTTTTCCCACAAAACTTAATGTACGTGAAGGTATGTTTCCTTCTACATTTCGTCAAGGTCTTCACTTAACGCAGAACGTTCGGCAGCTCCCCTCATTAGTGAGGATACGAGCTCAGCCCCGGCTCCCCATCATTGTACTTGAAGTCACGACCGCATCACTGGGCTCCTTGCCAGTGCCTTTCACTGAGCATACATACACATATATATATATATACACACACACACACACTTTTTTTTTTTGCTTCGCCCTCGATATACCTCAAAGACTGGCACCGCGGAGAGAGAGGAGTGAGCAGGCAAGCAGAGAGAGACTGCGCAGTCCGCCCACACTGCTGCCTCCCTTCATCCAGCCGGCAGTGTTCATAACCTATTAAATCTTGTGATTCTCCCTAACCCGTCCTCCTACACGCATTATCTGGGCAGCAGCCGAAGCACTGGCAAGGCCAGAGTACAGCAGTGGAAGCAATGTAGGGCAGATATGCTGTTGCTCCCTTTCGCAGTCCCATGTGGTCGTTGGTTGAAATTAAAGGTCCAGTGTGTAAAATTTGGCTCGATTTATGATTTTTACATTGGTAAAAGCTTAATGCACAGCCCACAAATATACCAACACAAGTGACTGGGTTTTTACTTCCTTTACAACGGTTCTCATATGTATATGAGAATATACATAGATCAAGGGTCTTGCTCCCATTTAGCTGTCATCTTGCGCTGCCATATTTTTAAGGAAGCCTGGCGTGGACAATCCAGCACGTTCGTAATTAGACCGGCTGCTTGCATCTTGCACAGGTCACTGTAGTTCACTAGCAAGCTCAGTAGGGGGAGAGCCAGTGAAAGAAGCTGCTATGTAAAATGCAACCACCTGATGTCACAGTTTCTTCTTTAAAATCTCCAAATATTACGCGTTTAACCTTTAAGCGTGTTCGAGTTGAGGCCTCTGGTTTTCAGCTTGGTCATACAAAAGGCTATAAATGAAGGACTCATTCCCCAGCACGCCACCACTGTTGCTCAGGTGTTTGTGTGTGTGTGTGTGTCCGACCTACCAATAGGGCGGAGAGGGAGGTGGTCCTCAGTAATCTGGACACTCTTTGCTCTGTGGCTCTCGGTGAGAAGGTGACTGAAGACTTTCTGTTGGCCAGAGACACGGTCATCACCATCTGCAGCATCACTGACCATTCTAGGGTAAGGGTACACACACTGCAGCTTCCCTCTGACTTGTCTGTGTCTGTAGGATTGAATGTAAAACTGTGAAGTTCAAATGCACAATAACTCTCTGTTTCCAAACAAAGTTGACTCAACTCGCATTAGGCCTCATGTTACCTTTGTAACGATGAGGTTTAAGCCTCTGCTCTTCTGTGTGTTTTACTCGTTGTGCAACCACATCTTTCCTTCAGCAATCTAAAGGCACTCCCTTCAGACTGCCCCAGGACCACCAGCTCTTCAGCTGCCTCACACAGGCCATTGCTGACGGTAAGGAGACAGTCAAAGGCCTCCGTTGTCAAAGAACACTCTCTACTTTTTCTCACCTAGTCATCCACCACCACCACTCCAACCATCTCTCTCTTGCTCTCTGTCTTGGGGTCGCTCCCCAGGTGTGGTGATGGAGGATCCGTACTGGCAGAGCTTTATGGAGCAGGCCGTGCGTCTTATCTACTTTCTGGCCGAATCCCCGGACCAGCTGTGCTCCAGGCTGCTCCAGCGCAGCGCTCGGCTCTTACTCGATCAGATTGCAGAAGGCGGCGACATCAACAAGGACGCGAGCCAAGTGGAAGATGGATCGCAGGAGCCCGGCGAGTCGGGGGAACAAGGTGCGTCCCGCCGGGTTGTCATCGACTGTCGCTTAATAAATTCTCCTCCATTTCCTCCAGCTCCTGATCGCTGTGTTCGCTGTGTGCTCCTCCCCCCCCCAGTGAACTGTGTTTGCCTGGCGCAGCTCTTGGCTCTGTGTGGCAGCGTGGCTTTCTGGCAGGTGTCTCACCTTGAGCGCAGCGTGAGCGCTGAACTCCGGCGGCGGCGTGGAGAGACGGAGGAGAGGGAGGAGAAAGAAAAGGGCCCGTCCAGCAAAACCAAGGTAACGAGAAGGACGGCGCTGGTCTGGTGCATGTTTTGGAAACGTGCTTCGATGCTGTGTGGCCTCTTGTTTTTCGCACTAATGTGCTTGTGGCAAAGACCACATGTGTTTGCACTCAGGCAGTTTTAATGGCCACAGAGTCAGACAAAGGAGATGGTAAAGCAGTGACTTGAAGTAGTAAGCAAGTAGAGTCAGTGGCTGACAAACCAAGGCTTGATGGGAACAGCAACTGTGTTTTATTAGGAAATTGTTGCATCGACAAGCAATAAAAACAGCACCGTAAATGTTTAAAACATTACATTACATAATACAGATGCAAATTATCGATTAATTCATTAATAGTTAGTTGATCGATCGATTAACCATTAAGGAACACATTATTTAACCCTTAAATAATGTTGAGGGTCCAATTGACCAATTTTTAAATTAGAGAGCAGTAAAAACACCCTCAACATTTTTCCTCTGACTTTAAGTTGACATCCAATGGGTCACATTTCAACTTGTTTAAAAGTAACTTGTTCTAGGTATACAGGTATACACCACGCCACAAAAAAAAAACAGTGTAAAAAGATTTCAATTAATTGCGACTAATTTAATTTAATCGATTATATTCTTACTGGAAAATTAATCAATCGATTAATTGTTAACATCCCTACTACATAACGTTATAAACAAACAGTGATGGCTACATAGGCACTCTAACATTGACTAAGTATTGATACACACAATCACTCTCCAGTCAGTACAGTCACCGGTACCTCTGGGACCTCCTGCCTTCCTGTTTATAAAACTGGTGCCCTCCATCAGGTTGAGAGCGGTTTGTCACAGGGAGGCGCCTTGTAAATGTCAGACAAAATTCAAGTATCGGAGTTAAAATGGATATATCGACCCTTAAACTGAAATTAAAGTTCAATTTGGCTGTCTGCTTTTTAACGAAGAGAGGTGTAAAGTACCCACTCCACCGTTGGAAGAGTGTGCTCCTGTCAGAAAGACTCTATGATTTGGGTTCTTTTTTTATTCCATTAATACTTGTGTTGCAGCGAGTTAAGTGCCAGTTTTGATTCTGCTCACAGCAGGCGGCTAATGAAAGCACCATGGAGGAGGATCTGGGGCTGATTGGTGCCTCAGCCGAGGACACGGAGGCTGAACTCATCAGAAAGATCTGTGAAACTGAATTACTGGCTGGTAATAAAAGCCTCTACTTCTCCCCAGCCACACATCAACCTGCATTAATGGCCAATTCTCATGCTACATTTGCCAAGATTTGACGGACATATTTTTAATCCTCCACTTCATCTCTCTTGTTTTTGTTTTTGTTTTTGTTTTTTCTGAACCGATTTTAGAGGAGAACCTGTTGTGCGTTTTTCTTCCCCTGCTGGTGAGAGTGTGCAGCTCCCCAGGACGCTACTCCCACCCACAGCTCGCCACTGCAGCCTGCCTGGCTCTCTCTCAGTACATGATGATAAGGTAAACATAGTTACCACACATTTGAAGTCTTTTGGTACCCGTGTGCATTTCTCTCTCTCTCTCTTCACGGTACTGCTGGAAAGTTCACTGAGGTGTATAAGATCAATGATTTTAAGAGGATTGTCAAGACAGTGCAAGTCCGACTAGGGATGTTAACAATTAATCGATCATCGATTAATTGTTGATTAAGTGGCATCATAATTGATGATGATCCATTGTTGTTTTTTTGTTTTTGTTTTTTTCAAAAACTAGCTATTGATGCACTATGATGTCAAGTTGTAAGAAGACACCTTGCACCATTGCACACTTTCTAATGTGTCACTTCACTGCCATCAGTCCATCTGCGTGTGAAGAAAACATCCGCCTCATGTTCACGGTGCTGGAGCGCTCCACCCTCCCCGTGGTCAGAGCCAACGCCATCATCGCCCTGGGAGACCTCACCGTCCGCTTCCCCAACATTTTGGAGCCGTGGACGCAGAACCTTTACGCCAGGTTAGTGGTAAAGACGCGCCGAGGCACCGCAGTGATGCAGTGTTCTTGATTGGCTCTCATCGGGGGAGAGGTGGTAGGGGAGATGCCTCATCTCAGCTATTGTCCTTTTCATTCATTTTGTCGTCGGGTGCAGCTCAGCCGAGTGGGTTTGTTGTAAATGAAGTTTTCTCTCCCTGCTTGTACACTTAGCGCCGTCATCATCCCCCTCCCCACCACCTCCAGCAGCAGCATGATGTTTCCGAGCGTCGCACCTCAGAGCCACTCAAGCGTTGCGTCTGTCACGATGCTCCACTGAGCCACATGATGGAAAAAGTTTACTCTTTCCATCACCACTTTTTTTTTTTTTTAACACGGAGGCGGTGGCGGTGACAAAGAGCAAAGTTTGACGAATGAGGCCCAACTCTTAATGTCCGCATTGTGTTGTGACCCCCTGTGGCCGGAGCTCAGTGCCCAGTGGGGATCTCACCCCACCAGGCCACACTGGTAGTGAGCAGTGGAGGCAGTGGAGGCAGTGGAGGCAGTGGAGGGACACGAACCATCCTAGAGTGGACGGTGAGCAGCTTAATTAGTGGTGTGGTGCCGACTACGGCCGGAATCAGCAGCCAGCGCGAGTTGTAATTATACCGGCCATTCAGGCGAGAGTGAGGGAATAATTCTGGTTTGGAGCTGCAGGTTCCACCGAGGGTCTCTGCTGTTTTGGATGCGCGTTCTCCTAGATTCTGTTTACATCACCTTCTCTGGTTTCCCCTCCAACTCGGAGGCCTTTTTTTTTTTTTTCCCTTCCCGCCCTTTTGATGAAGTGTGGTTTTAATTATAACGGCTAATACTTCTCATTAAGGTGTTTCAGATGTGCAAAGCTCTCTGTTCCTTCTTTTAAAGCAACAGCACCCCCTCTTTCTGTGTTTGGTACCTGATAAGCGTTTCATAGTTGTTCCCTAATTGTCTCCCACACACACACACACACACACACGCACCAACACCCCCACTGTTCTAGTGGCTGCTGCCTCAGAGCCTCTTGATAAGAGCATTAAGAATTAATTACCCCGCTCATTGCCGCTGTTAAGCTGCCGCACCGGCGCGTGCGAGTGCCATGCACGAGTGTTTGATCGGCGGCCAGGAGCCCTGCTGCCTCCGGTACCAATGAGAAATGGTTAATGAGTTTCTTTTGTCTCTGCCGTTTTGGGTGAGGGTAAGCCTAAATTGGTGTTGGGGAAAGCAATCACGTTGCCCTGCCACAGCCGGCCCGACGTCATTGTGTCGCGGCCGAGGCTGCGGCGGTTGTTTGTCTTCCGTTTTCCCCCGAAAGCCAAGTTTATTTGACAGGGAGGGGGTAAAAATGACAAAGGCACAGGTACAAGTTGTTTTTCAGCTGTACTATAAAAAGATGTATAAAAAATGATATCTCTAGCCAGCAGCATGGGAAATAGAAGTTTGGCTTAAACTCTGCTGCTTTGCTTTAAAGTGACTATTAAAAAGATGAACGAATCGATTTCCCGAAAAGTTCAATTCGACTCAAAAAGCTTTTTTTTTTTTGTCCCTGATGGGAAATGAAAGAATTGCACACACATCAGTCAGGGTCTGTAAATTGATTTACATGACGGCTCAGAAACACCTAGATTCCACTGTATATAGATAGAGTATAAAAATCATTATTTTTCAATGCAGTCATTTAAGGCACGGCTGCTGTCTTATTTTTATAAATTTAATATACTACTGCTTGTTTAAGTGTGAAAAAAATCTATATATGTTCTGCATTGACAATATCATTTGATAGATTTCCAGTAGGCTCTATTATATTCTCATTCAGCATTTTAAAATGGTTTGAATTGGTTAATGGCTGTAAGCCTGTCCAGGCGTGAAAGGGAAAATTTGTCACGCTTTTATTAAAGAGAAATATGGAGAAAAAATGTGTTTTAGCTGCCAGCCACAACAACAACAGCTGCCACGTTGCTCATTATTTAACCATCAGTCACACTGGCACCTCGTCGTCGTCGGTGTTGTAGCAGAATTCAGAGCGTTGTCGTCGTCATGAAGGAGACCCAGCTGATAAACTTGTCGTTAAAAAATTTTCCCCGGCGGCCGACTCTGTGCAGGCTCAGCGACGAGGTGCCGTCGGTGAGGCAGACGGCCGTGACGGTTCTCACTCAGCTGGTGCTAAAGGATGTGCTCAAGGTCAAAGGTCAAGTCAGCGAGGTGGCCGTGCTGCTGATCGACCCCGAGCCTCACATCGCCAGCCTGGCCCTCAACTTTTTCAACGAGCTGGCCGGCAAGGTACTCGTGCGCACACACACACACACACACACACACACACACACACACACACACACACACACACACACACACACACACACACTTACACTTGTTTTAATTAAACCATTGCGTTCTCTGTGTCAGGACAATGCCATCTACAACCTGCTCCCTGACATCATCAGCCGGCTGTCGGACCCCGAGCGAGCCATGACTTCGGAGGACTTCAACACCATCATGAGGTGAGTCGCATGGTGCTGCGTTCAACGCACAGCCAGTGGGATTGTCCATGGCGAGCTGAGCTCTGCGGCTCTCCGTGTGACTTCAATGTTTGGAGGACACTTTGATCACATTTTCTTTGAGGCTTCTGCTTCAATGTAACGTTTTGTTCTCTCTTTTTTTTTTTTCTTCTCGCCCCTCAGACAACTGTTCTCTTATATCACCAAAGAGAGACAGACTGAATCTCTGGTGGAGAAAATGTGTCAACGCTTCAGAACTGCCAAGTGAGTTGAACTCTTTCCACTTCTGATTTACTTTTTTTTTTTTCTTCCCCCGACCACTGTGCAAGGATTTATGGTAATTGCTAGGTGTTTTCCCTGCGTGACAAGACAATGGCTAATTAGAGTGAAACCAGACTCGAGTTTCACTTCCGCATGCACGCCGACATTGTGTTCTTTTCATTCCTTTTTTTTTTTTTTTTTTAATGTCCTCCCATGTAGTTGAGTCACATAGATGGAACAATAGCCTTGGTCAGGCCTCAGTCCGCCGCCTGTGACTCATGCTCCCTCCATCCCCAAAGGAAGGGCATTCTCCATTACACAAAAGCAAAGTGAATTTAGGCACAAGCACTTCCTGGAAAATGAGATTTTGGGTCCAAACGCTATGGCAAAGCAATATTAATGAGCGACGGGCTTTTATCTCGAGCAACTTCTTGGATTTCAATGCGTTTCGCGTCGGTTCCTAATCACGTTTCTCCGCGACTCCCCTTTCCAACGTCAGGACGGAGCGGCAGTGGTGCGACCTGGCCATGTCCCTGTCCCTGCTGTCCATGTGCGAGCGCGGCTTCAAGAGGCTGCAGGAGTGCTGGGAGTGCTACAGCGACAAGCTGACCGAGCCCGGCGTCTATCAGCCGCTGCTCTCCATCGCCGTCAAGCTCCGCCGCGGCGCCAAGGCCCAGTTCAAGGTGGGAGAAATTTGGAGGGGAGACGTTTCCTTACCTCCCCGTGCGGTGGCGTCTGCGCAGTCTGACATCCTCGCGATTCGTCCAGGCTCAGGTCGACGAGTTCGAGAAGCGGCTGACGGCGGTTCACACGCGAGGCCTGGAGAACGTGGAGAGTCCAGAGATGGACGAGGAGAACCTGAAGGAAGGAGCTTCGTCCGAGAAGACGGTCGCACACACTCCCATGACCAGCAGGGGCCGTGCCAGGACAAAGAGAGGTCCTCGTGCTTCAATACTCGCCTTTTTGTTCTACCTGTGCAAATATACACTCTGCTTTATATTCTTTACTACTGAACTTTTTTTTTTTTTTAATTCTTAAAAGCATTTTCCCCCTTTTTTTTTTTTTTTTTTTTTTTGCAGGCCAAGCCAAGCCCTCTGTTTCCAGCCGCAGTGATGACTTTGTGACTCCTCAAAAATCCAGAAAGTCCAAGAAGGCGATCATAATGACGTTTAGCAGCGAGGAGGAAGAGGAGGAGGATGAAGAGGGTGAGGAAAACAACTGTCTGGCTGAAATCATTGCTTGTTTCTGCTGTAGCGGTCGTCCTGTTGGAAATGTTCGAAAAGTTTAAGGTCTTTGAATTTAGCTGCAAACGCAGTCAAAGTTCATTACAGTTGGGAATCTGCTGCTGTCATCTAAGACAGATTACCAACCAAGTGTTGCAGTGACAAGCTGTGACAGGATCAGTGCTACAGGATGTATTGACTGACGGATGGTTTATATTGCTACTCTTAATTTATTCTGAATTGTTTTGTTGCTCTTCTTCTTGCCGCCAGATGCTGTCATGGCAGAGAGCGAGACTCCCAAAGTGACGACGCCCATCGCCCGCACGTCCCGACGAGCTCGCCTCAGGAACTGACGTTCCTGCTTTCTTAACTTCCTCTTTTGGCAGTTTGCTTTTCAACCTATTTTATACATTTCTTTTTCTTTTTTTAAAGCATCTTGTAAATTTCCCATTTAGAGCGTCTCCATCGCAGTCTCATATCTGAAGAGACAGCGTTGCGTATCTTTAATAAACTGTTTTGGTTGTTTTGGCCGACAGATCAACGGCTGTCTGCGCTTCATAATTTCCAACTCGAGCGGAAGATTCAGACGGGACGCCGTGCGAGCAGCGGCCACGGCTCTCTGCTCCGGTTGTGTCGGGGGGGTAGAGGGAATTTACACCGTCGTTACAAGCAGCCTTGAATGTCTGCAGCTGCTGTGTGTTGTTTGGACAGCGTTGTTTAATGGCTCGCCACAGCTCGGCCAGACAGTCTTACACTCCGCGACACTAAATTTACTTCCTTTTTTTTTTTTTTTTTTTTTTCCTCTTTTCGCCTGTCACCGCATCTTGTTCCATCATATCAGACTTTATTGAACAAGAGACACTTTCCGCTCCGGCCTTTGTTGGGGAGTGAAGCTCCAATGTTTATTTACAATCAAACACACCCACCCCCCCACACCCCCCACACACACTTGTTCCGTCTGACACGTTTGGTATATAGTTGGCCGCCTCTATTCTTCTGTAATCAATCTCTTTTGAAGGTCTCCGTCCTTCCCCAGCCTCCTCCTCTTCCTCTTCCTCCTCCACTCTGCAGCCTACTTTTTCTCTCCCAGCTCCTCTCCTCCTCCTCTCTCACACCTCATCCTCACCTCGCCACCCTCCTCCCCCCTTCATCACTAATCTCTCTCCCTCTCTCTCCTTTTTTTTTCGCCTACTCCTTCTCCCACACGTTGTCCTCGCCGAAAAAGATGAGAGGGGTGTATTTGTGTGTGTGATTGATACGTTACGTAAAGACACACGCCGACAAACGGGCTGAGTGTGTGCGTGTGTGTGTGTGATTGCAGCAGCACTGCAGACAAATTTAAATAGTGTGTTCATTGCGGCAATGGGAAAAAGAAATTTGCCTGGTTTTACACCATTTTGTGCCGAACAAAATTTCTTTTTTTTATTTTTAAACACCACCATGTTATCTTGACTAGACCTCGGCCATCCATACCCTTATTTGCTTGAAATGATGACGGTCTGTTGAACTTTGAGGGCACTTGGTTGGATGGAGCAGTTTGTGCCAGGGCTGTAATTTGGTGGCGGGGGGTAACGGGAGCAGATGGCACTGACAGACTGTAACTTACCCAGCAGAGAGGGGAGGTCGCTGCACGCTGGGAAAGGCTGATCTGCACGGAGAGCCACTGTCAGCACGTTGCAAATGTATAATTAAGACAAAGTCGTGACGGAGCACCGGCTCACGACCTCCAGGTAGCCGAGTTGTCGCGTTCGGTGCGGTTTTGGGCTCAGCGATGACCTCTGACTCCGCCCCGTGTGGCAAGGCGGCATCGCCGTCGCTCATGTAAACCGCATGCAGTCACCTTGGCAATGACCATCACTCTGGATAAAAGAGGAGAAGGGAGATTCGGGTGGAGGGAAATGAGAAAGGTTTCTCTATTAAAAAAAAAAAAAAAAAAAAAAACTGCTGCAGCATCCCAGCTGATGCCCCAACATGCAGCCGCTGCCAAAGTGGGCAGACGCAAGAGGAAGGAGAAAGCGCCCCCTTGCCGTCGCATCGCGGGTGGAGAAGAAAGGGGGAGGAGCCAGACGAGTGAGATAGTGATGCTCCCAGCAGGTGCCTACAAGTGAGAGGTAGAAGAGGCTGAGAGTCCAGCGAGATGGAGCAGAGTCTCTGAGAGCCCCGACAAGCCAAGAGCTCCGAGAAGAAGCGGAAAACCGACTACGCGTAAGTGCTCCTGCTTCCGTCTCCTCCCCTCAAGTTATTACTTATTCATGTTAAGATTCTTTTCACCAGTCAGTCATTTTCTAGAAACTTTTAAAAGCTAGTCTATTGCAGGAAACAATGTTCTGTATTAGTCTTGGTTTAACAAAGTCATTTTTTTTAAATAGAATTTTTATATTTATTTGCTGTTTCACAGAACTGATTGTCTATAATATAAACTTTGCTCTTAAGTTGTCAGGATTATCATTTTTCATTTTCAAAAAATGAGTTTTGTTCAGATTTTATCGGTTTTAAATTGCCTTGGCTGTATGCACAAAATGTTTATTTTTTAAAGCTCTTCAGTATAAATTAAATGTGAAATAATTTGGTGGTATGAGCGCTCCTGCAGAGGAATTTGCATTAAATGAATTATGTCATTGAAATACATTTTGTTTTGTTTTTTATTTCAGAATGACTATTAACTTCATCTTATGTTGTGTGTGTATATATGTATAAAAACAATTTGCAGTCTGTATTTTCTGGTTTGCAGCTGTTGCTTTTTCCACTCTTACTGGTCCCTGCTGCCTATCATCACTGCCATGCTGTACCCTGTGCTGCTCTGTGCCGCGCTGCTCCTCCTGACGCCCCTGGACATCACGGAGGCTCGCGCTCTGCACCCGTCCCCTGATGCTTTGCAGGTATGACAAAAGATGAGGTAGGAGGCTTACAAAAAAAAGAGAGAGAGAAAATAATGCGGAGGGTTCGGAGTTCATTCATTGTGTGGATGTGACCGAAGTCCAAAAGGGGACGAGGAACAGCAGAGAACAATAAGAGGGGAAAGTAATGAAATGTATTAGTGATTGAATTACGCGCTCTCGTCCACTCCCCGGCAATTAAATTGAGTCTTTCCTCTGCCTCCTCTTCTTCGTCCTCCTCCCTGCAGTTCATGGAACAGTTCCTGGAGCGCTACAATGACCTGTTGACTTTGGACGACCTGGAGAACCTGTTGAACAGCCAGGCCGAGGAGCAGTCCACCCTGCCCTCGGAGGTCAAGGCGGAGGAGTTCCCCAAGTGGTCGCAAGAGGCACAGGCCGCCCAGCCCGAGACCCCCTGGCTGCGGCTGCTGAAGGGGGCCCTGGCCAATCAGAAGCGAGCCGAGCCCGACCGCTCACGGAGGGGATGGAACCGCGGCTGCTTTGGGCTGAAACTGGACCGGATTGGCTCAATGAGCGGACTGGGCTGTTAGTGGAGAGGAGGGGGAGGAGGATGAGGGACTGACGGCATCGTGGGTGTTGGCTTGTGGTAGTGACGTGCACTGAAGGACGTCCCCCGTGTGTGGTGTGGTGTGGTGTAACCCTGCAGCATAGTTAGTGTGGCTTCATCCAGCGTCCAGTAGAGTCCAGTAGATCAGACACTTCACGCTGCGCTGCTGCTTTTCACACAGCACTTCTAGTTCATCACATGTGATAAACTGAATATTAGAACACGAGCTTTGTTGACATCAAACGATTGTCGTTAATTGTCGTCTTGTTTTTTAAACGTTGAGCTGCCGCATTGTGTTTTTAAGGTCTGATTGCGTGAAGTTACAATGTTGATGTTTTACGTCTGGCGCGTAAAGTGGGGGGAGGGGCTTAGTAGAGGAAAAACCATGCTGAGCGATAACGTTGTACTTGTTTCTCGCTTTTGTTCATGTTTCCTTTCAGTTTGCATGAATAAATCATTCTGACATTTGCACCGGTCTGCTCTGCTTTCATTCTCGGCACCTTCCGCTGTCAGCTTGAAGAGTCTGTCGAGTTTGTCACTCAGGATGAGCGTCAAGTCAAACAACAACAGCAACAACAACAAAAAAAGTGTTCCTCGACTCGTGATGGTTGATTAAATCTTCCAAGGGCTGTTGGAGGAAATTTGCACTTCTTCCCACATCATTCTGGCCAGCTTTCACTGATGATTATGTATGAAGAAGATCGTCTGTGTCCAAAACTTTTTGGCAATAAAAGTCAGAGAAGAAGCATTGCAAAGTTTTAGGGAAACAGGAGCCATAATAAGCCGTAACTTCTGTTTTCTTACAGTGTATGTGCAGATACTCTTATACTAAATATACTTGGCTCTGTGCATGGCTAAACTGCCCTTTTTGTTAATTCATAGAGATTTGACTACGTTTTGTTACAGTGAAACATTTTGAAATCCCCAAACTGCTTATATTTTCTAAACCAACCAAACCACAGTCTTTTCAAATTGGAAGGATAACCAAGAGTGAGAGATTGTACATTGTGTATATTTTAGCACAGGCTTTTTTTTCCCAAACAAGAAAAGGTTGGATTTTCCTTATTTCTGGAGACTTCGCAGACTGACCAGATATACTGTTAGAAAATATAAGACAGCATGAGACGTTAAAGTCCTCCTGGTGAAATAGTACTGTAATCCAAGCAAAAGTAGATAAAGTTAAATTATGACTTGAGCAAAAAACAGAAGTACTTGCTTTAAAAACAAAAACAAAAAGCATAGCTATGAAATGTTTGAAGTTCTTTTCACTGCAATACAACGGTTCCTGAAACTATGTTAGAAGAATCTGACTTTAAAAAAAAAAAAAATGCAGGAATGGGGTAAACACTTTTCACCCATGTTCAAAAGCAAATGTTTGAATAAGCAAACAAGCTTGCGCCAAAATAGTAACACATTTGCCTTTCAAGTTTAGTGCATAAAAATACAACGTAAAAATCATGTCTATTAAAAAGCTGTACTTAAGTACAGTAAATCTACTTATTATCCACCAATGAAAATGACGAAACTGAATATGTATATTTGACCACAAGGTGGCATACTTTCTCCATCATGCGTTATGTTTGTTTTTGTCACACAGTGACAGTCTGGACTTTGCACTGGACCTCAGCCCTGGCGACAGGTTGTGTAAAAGGCAATAAACGGGTCTTTTATTTACACGCTTTGTTTTCACAATAATACTGAGACAGTGTTATCCTATATTTCCAACTCAGAAACCCCCACAGACAATTAATTCCACCGCTCCTCCTTCCATCTTCCAGTTGATTGCCTTTGGCTGTTGAAATCGGGATATAGCACGATTAGTTAAAATAACCTATGATCTGTATGGGACAATATCACCAGTGCAGAGGACTAACGTAGTGCAAACCAAATGTTAACAAGCCTCCCGGCGTCTAATCTTAGCCTGACCTTTACTTCCCCTCCTTGACCTTCTGCTGTACAGCGCAGAGTAACAGTGGCATGTGCTCAAGGTTTTGGTAGTTCAGCTATGCCATCCTCCACCTGCAGCTGTGCAGCCAGCAGCACCTCAGAGCAGCTCGGCGCTCAACTGCACGACCCTCTGAATTTTTTTTAACTGATAAAACGATTCGGTGATGCATTTCCCCCACCCCCTCTGTGTTTCTCTGTCAGAGCAGGCAGTTTTGAAATAACTAGAGTGACTCAGGGCGCGCGATGGTTGTGCCGACCGGCTAGGACTCAACACCTGACTTCTGCTGGGGAGACCCGGAGGCAGAGGAAGGAGTGAGAGGAGTGAGAGGAGCTTTCTGCAGACTTCAGAGCGTTTGAAAAGTGAAGGGTCGTGGTCTTTGGGTATGAAATGTCACAGCCAGTAAGACCGAGATTTGATCCTCCGGTTGCTCTCTTAATGTCACAGAGTGCCCCCTCTTCCCTTTTCCCACCACAACTATCCAAGGATATGTTAGCAAGGCCCCTCCAGAGCATGCAGCAGCAGCATGAAGAAGCTGGAAGTTCTATTGAGGGAGAAGTATTTGAGGCAGTTCTGCCATCAATGATGTTATGTGAAGAGGGGGGTTGTGGGGGGGGGGTAAAGAAATGCCACTCGTGGAGTTTGAGGAGACCGCTCTCATATCTCAGTGTAGCCTGACGACCTTGACATTAAGAGGGGGCGGGGCCAGGAGCAACGACCTTAGGTTAGGGGGCGTGTCCGTTGACTGGAGTCCGACATAAAAGTGGCCACCTCAACGTCGCTCGTCCCCACTCACACCCGGAGTCGCAAGACAAACAGACGTCTCACAAACGGTAATTACCATCAGACACCTGCAGGGGGCTCGGTGGCGACGGGCTGCAGGACTCGACACCTTCACCCACCTACTACCATTACCATAGCATTACCTGCGGACCTGCATGGGCTTGAATGAGTTCAAAATGTCTTCTTGCAAGCGGGTTTCATTGCGTTTGAATATTGTTTTCAAGGTTTTTGAACTTTAAAAGTTCAAATGTGAACTTTGCAGAAAAGTTTTTTTTTTTTTTTTCCTGAATTGAGTGAAGTAGCACGGACGGCTTATCAATGATTTTTCATTCAGAAGCTCTTCCGAAGCTCTTAACTCGTCACTATCACATCACAGCAGACAATAAAATATAGCATCAGACGCGCGTGCGGTTGTTCAATTGTTCAGAAACAATTTGACTGTCTGCCGTTTCTCATCTTCACACCTTCTTTTTTTTCTCCTTACAGAGGACAAGGACAACTCAGGCAAAATGGTCAAAGTCGGTATCAACGGGTAAGAGCCACTTTACACCCGACACTTAAATAAGCTGGTTGGCACCTCTGACGAACTGGCAACCGTCACAAAACACTGCATGTGGGAGCTGGTGATGCGACCTTTGTGAACATCTACTTTATGCTGTGTATAAACGGCAACCTCAACTATCAAAAGCGCCATTTTGCCCCACCTGCCATCAAATAACATTGACCTGGAGCCGATGGGCATCATTTGCGCTTGTCACTGATCGGGTGCCGCATTTTGTGGGTGTTTTTGCGCCTGCATCTCATTAGTGCAAAAACCTTTGTGGATACGATGCAAAGATGGCGGAGATCGTAATTAAGTAACTCGAAGCAGTAGTTAAACTTTATCGTCCATCCACAACGTCTTTTTGCGTGCGTTCTTTGCCATCTTCGCCGTGTTATGTTAGCTAGCTGCTACTTCTGTAAATACACCGGGCTCCAGGTCTTCTTCTTCCGCTTTCAGTGAGTAAAACCACAGCGCCTCATAAGGCCTGGCGTGAGTACTTTCCAGAGTTTCCGCGTAATCTCTCTTTTTTTTTTTTCCAAGTGCTTTTCTTAATACGCTCGGGTTTAAAAAATAAAATAAAAATGTCCTAACAATGTAAACGGGGCCATAAAAAATGCTAAAATGTATTTCCATGTTAATAGATGGTTGTTGTTATGTTTTTGTTTTTGTTTTTAAATCATTATTATTATTTTTTATATTTCAACACCAAAGGGAGCCACTGCAGAGGCGCATAAGAGTCGTGGGTTGCCGACCCCTGGCCTTGTGTGTTTAGTGGTTGGTTTATCGCATGGGCTCCCGACAGTCAAAAAGTTGTCTTTCTTTGCAAATTTGAAACGTTTCGACACAAAAGATAAACCCCGGCGGGACGTGCAATAGACAAAAAGGAAAAATAATCAAGGGTAGGAGAGTTAACCCATGTGTATAGAAGAAGCATTGCATAAAACATTTCTTACAAATTTCTGAATGTGTACAGAAGATAAGCAGTCAACTGTTCATTTCCAGAGAAGGGTGGCCAATGAGAGCTGGCATAATATGAAGCAATTTCAGGTTGAATCTGATGGTGACGACAGTCGGAAGGTTAAGCTTTAAATTAACATTTAACATTAACATTTCATTCTAAGTCTATTGAAGCTGTTGGTTGTTTAAAATTGTTCTTTTGCACTCGTACCTGTCTGACCCTTGTAACATCACCCTTTTAAAGACTCTTGTGTATGTTTGTGCGTCTTGACCCTGTGCTCTGTGGGATAACTGCAGTCTAATTATTTAATGAAACTTGCTTACTTAACTTAAAAGGGGAAAGTGGGACAATGTTTTATAAGGGACTTGCACGTATGTGGCCTGTTCACTCGCCAGTTTGTGGGCTGCCCTTCTACGGTGACCTTTTGACCCCTGGGCAGATAACATGTGTGCTGCGACATGAGGGCAGATTGTGTTTTTTTTATCTGCTGTCTGGTTGCAGACTAGAAAGACGTGAACAAAGCCATGACTGAGTTTCCGTATCTGTGTGCTGGATCTGTTCAGTACATCGCCGCGCCGCCCCGCCACACCCCCTGGTGCCCGAGCACAAAGTGAACCTGTGCCAGGATTTTGTACTCGTGGTTAAATAGTAACCGGCTCGCTCGCCAGTGAATGTTGCACTGTTGTCACCAGCGTGTTGCCACATAGCACACTGAGTTTTGACTTTAGCCCCTAGATGACGAGGGTCCGAGTGCACACACTACTCCTCCTGAACTTTGGCCTTTTGCTCTGCTGAGGTTTCAGTTGTCCTGAGTTGAGGCGTAGTTCCCACAAAAAGTGCATGTATGTGTCCGGGGTTGGGGGAGATGCAGTCACAGCAGTTATAAGACTTTAAACTTTTTTTAAGTTTCAAAGTATCAATCAACAAGTGGTAATGATAAACGTTCTCACCCACGTTCCGCTGCAGTCCTCCGAAATGAAATGTGTGGATCACCTCCAGGCGCCTGCTTAGGCAGTTTTGTGGTGTTGCGGGACCATCTTGTGGCCACACTAAGAAACTGAACTGCTCACTTTTCAGATTCGGCCGCATCGGTCGCCTGGTGACCCGCGCTGCCTTCACCTCCAAGAAGGTGGAGGTTGTGGCAATCAACGACCCCTTCATCGACCTGGAGTACATGGTGCGTCCAAAAAATGCAATGATATATATTTTTGAGTTTTTAAATTAACATTTAACATTAACATTTTATATAAACAAACACACATTTCGTTTTGATATCATCTATTTAGTCTGCCTACACACAAGCTAAAACCCAGAGTTTCTGCAGGAGGCAGTAAACAGAGGGCTAAATGCATGTCTTGGGCAAGAGTTCAGGATGAGCAATAATCTTTCAAAAAGAGTATTTTGTGGCTTTTTCAAGCAGTTGGTTTCAAGCTTGACTCTATTTATCTCTTTGCATTTCTTGTTCAGGTCTACATGTTCAAGTATGACTCCACCCACGGCCGCTTCAAGGGTGAGGTCAAGATTGAGGGCGACAAGCTGGTCATCGATGGACACAAGATCACAGTTTTCCACGAGTGGGTTCACCAACTCTTTTTTTTTTTTTTTTTCACAACTGCATAAGAAAGTTCAGACACAATATAACAGAGTATTTTTTTATTTTATGTATTTGTTTCTTTTCGTCCTCAGGCGTGACCCAGCTAACATCAAATGGGGCGATGCTGGTGCCCATTACGTTGTTGAGTCCACTGGTGTGTTCACCACCATTGAGAAGGCCTCTGTACGTAGCAGCAGGATCATTCAACTGTCAGTAAATGTTCACTTGCCAAAGTTTTTACAGCAAACTGATCTTCTTCTTCTTCTTCTTCTCCTCCTTCTTCTTCTTCTTCTTCTTCTTCTTCTTCTTGAATGCAGGCTCACTTGAAGGGTGGTGCCAAGAGAGTCATCATCTCCGCCCCCAGCGCTGATGCCCCCATGTTCGTCATGGGCGTCAACCACGAGAAGTATGACAAGTCCCTCAAGGTCGTCAGGTAGGAGTCCTGTGCAACCCCAACATGTTTTGTCTTATCAAATTTTAATAGACTTTCATAAGGGGGGGAAAAAAATAAAAGAAAACCTAACTAACGGGAAGCTTGTATTCCCTCCATAGCAACGCTTCCTGCACCACCAACTGCCTGGCTCCCCTGGCCAAGGTCATCAATGACAACTTTGGAATCATTGAGGGCCTGATGGTGAGGATTTAGAAAAAAACACTTTGCCTGAGAACTAATCTGTGTGAGAGAGGCTGAGCAGCAACATTAAAATATGAGCGTGGCATGAAGGTGAAGCAGATTTGATGGCCTCTCCTCCCTCCCTCTCTCTCTCGCTCTCTCTCTCTCTCTCTCTCTCTCTACTCTGGCAGAGCACCGTTCACGCCATCACCGCCACCCAGAAGACCGTGGACGGCCCCTCCGGCAAGCTGTGGAGGGACGGCCGCGGTGCCAGCCAGAACATCATCCCGGCCTCCACCGGCGCCGCCAAGGCTGTGGGCAAGGTCATCCCAGAGCTCAACGGGTTGGTGCCAAAAAAGCCATTACGCTTGGTGTTGCTGCCGCGGCGCCGCAGTGGGACGATGGTGTTCAGGCAAAAAAATGTCTGATTTTTTTTTTTTTTTTTTTTTTTTTTCCTTTGTCTCCACCTGACAGCAAGCTGACCGGCATGGCCTTCCGTGTGCCCACCCCCAACGTGTCCGTGGTCGACCTCACAGTCCGCCTGGAGAAACCCGTGAGTGGCACAACTTCTTCCCCTTTTTAAGAGAAAAAAACAAACAAATAGTGATGATGATAATAATACATCAAATTTATAGAGCACTTTTTTTGGACACTCAAAGACGCTTTACATTTTAAAAAATGCATAAATAAATAAAAAAAAATATATAAAAAAAAGTAAAAAAAAAAAACCTGGTAGTTTACCTGCTTTTCTACCAGCGGCTGTGTTTGAACTTAAAGGTCCAGTGTGTAAAATTTGTTTTGATTCATAATATTAGTAAAAACGTAACATACTGCCCATAAATACCGTATAGGCAGTATGTTAATACGTTAAACAGTTATTATTACTTATGACTTCCCACTGTTACTTCCTATTCAAATTGCATCCTGGCTTGTTCTTAAAAACACCTGGAAGGTGCAGCATGGACACATCGTTGGTGATGAACCACATTCAGGCTCCTTCCTTCCTTCCTTCCCCCTTTTCCTTTTCTTTTTGTTTTTCTTAAATGGCTCTTTTCAGTCGTCCTACCCCTCGCTGTTATGTATGCGTATGTACTCGCGCTGCGTCACCCGCCTGTTTTGCTCCCTCTTGCATATTCATGTGCGGCGTCTGTCTAAACAGATCGGCTCAGTGGAAAACCAGCGCCAGTGAAATCTTGCATGAAACGAGGCTCGTCTGATACGACGACGCTCGCTGCTTAATTGTGTTATGTGGTGACTGACCTGCGGGCCATGATTGCTTGATTGATTTTAAACACTCTCCCTCCCCCCCGTCCTCCCCGCAGGCCAAATACGAGGATATCAAGAAGGTTGTGAAGGCTGCGGCTGAAGGCCCAATGAAGGGCGTCCTGGCCTACACAGATCACCAGGCACGTTTTTCTGTCTTTTCTTTGACATTTGAGCTCCTTTGTATTGATCGTCGGGCTTTGAGTGACCCCCTTCCCCCTTCTCCCCCCGCCGCAGGTCGTCTCCACCGACTTCAACGGCGACTTGCACTCCTCCATCTTTGATGCTGGCGCTGGCATCGCCCTCAACGACCACTTTGTCAAACTGGTCTCATGGTGCGTTTGTTCAGTTACATTCATAAATGCATGCTTTCCCATTGGTCGTCGCTAAATTCTCTGCGTCTGTTTTTTCCCGCCAGGTACGACAACGAGTTCGCATACAGCAACCGCGTCTGCGACCTGATGGCCCACATGTGTTCCAAGGAGTAAACTGACGTCTGCCGTCGCGGCTTCACGTCACATCGCAAACATTCTCCCGCGATGCCACGGTTGTGCCTTTTGCCAAAAGACACTGAGTTCTCTGCCTGTGTGCCCAGTTTCTTCAGATAGTTGACCCACCTCAAGCGACAGAGGAAAAGTCTCACAGCAACAAAAAAAATGTTGTTTTTTTGTGGAACTCCCTGTACTGTTCTTGCCTGAGATGGAGTGTTGGTGTGAGAGCGTTTCTGTCTGCGGTGCTGCGCTCAGCAGTGAAATAAAGTCCTCCGTTTGTGAGATCAATGACCTCCTTTCTCTCTTTGTCGCTGCACAAGGCAAATCCGAAGGAAAGCTGCTCTGGCGGGATTACATTTGCCAACTTTTTGTTTTAAGATTTGTAAATCTTGCAATCTTGACCGGCTTTACTGAATTGAAGTGTCCGTGTATAAGACTGGAGCTTCCTCTCCTACGTGGGGGCCTAACGATCGCCTTTGTAATTGCTTGGTCTTTCAGGTAGGGACGGGGGAGGTTAGATGATGATGGTGGGGTGATGGTGGAGGAGGGGGTTGAGGAGGTCTGGGGGGAGGGAGGACGACGACCTCGGCTTGCTGTGTCGGCTAAATTGATCGTCGTGCGAGCGAGCTGCTAATACAGAGCAGCCGCATTACTTTATAAACCCTCCCTCCTGTTATTCCTGTTCAATAATTGGTCTATGGTGAAGAGGATGACTCGACTATTGAACTGCATTAGGTCCATTATAATGGTTCAATAAGAAAACTCTGAATTTTGCCTCTAGGTGAGCTGCATTTAAAAAAAAAAAAAAAAGATGTAAATTCAATCAAATTCTTCCTCGAAAAGACGATGTGGACGTTATAAAATCAATAAATAAAACAAAAAAAATTAAGAAAAAAAAAGCTTTGAACATAAAACAGTCTTTATTTAATCAGTGTATAGTGTGCATTTTAGTAGTTTCATCATTATTTTTTTCAACCTTTTAGCTGTAACAAATGCCTCCGTAATAAACTAACTAATGGCTATTCATAGGACTGTAATGAGATCAGGGTTGGTTTTTTTTTCATCTTCAGTAAAGAGCTGAAGAGGAAACACGAGTTGGTACCACCCTCAAATACCCCCACCCTTCACACTCTGACACACACACTGTTGACTGTCTCTCACTGGTCATTTGTAAGGCAGATTGTCGTGGGCAAATATCCCTCTCAAGCTCTTCAGACAGTCAATTTTCAGAGAGAGGCTGCTGATTTTTTTTTTTTTTTTTAATCAAATCAAAAAGCTTTACCATAAACGTCTGGCTGAGGGCCTGAGTGGAGGGACAGGCGGACATAAAGGAGGTGAGTAGTCTTGTTCTCTGCAGGTGTGTTTGAGTCAGTCTTGCTGCAAAAAGAAACTGGAATGGGGGAATATAAAAGCTTTTGATTTTGTATCTGACGGTCTGTTTTCAGGCTCGGTTGACCTTTTGTCATGTGGTTGTTTTAATTCCCCCGGTGCCTGCAGGTCTCAGCTGACTACCAATTAACACCATCTAAAATGCTGTTCTTTCAGTAAATTCTTTTTACAACACTAGGAAGATCACTAACGAGTCAAAAGATCTCTGGTCTCTAATGCACTAATACAATAGTGTTCCAAATAACTGCTATAACATTGTTATAACACAATAGCAACCTCTGCAATATAAAATAACCAAATTTGCATCGATGTCTGCTGTTGACTGCTGGTCTAAATCAAAACAGGCGAAACAGAGTGTACAGCTGTGTATTTTACTGTGGAGGCGAGTGAATCTTTGACTCGTCCCGTAGTGCCAGCGGCTGAAGCTATGGGAGAGGACGGCGTGCAGCGAGGCTCCTGGTTGGTCTCCTCATCCGTGCAGCCGCTCTTTCACTCTCAGCTGTCCCCGGCCGCTGACCTCGTCGTCGCCGTCTTCCTCACCTTCACAGGTAGGCAAGCAATCGGTCGTCTGAGTCGGCATGGGGGGAATGACAGGTTGACCGTTTCCTGTTTCCAGCCAGCCTGAGCCTGCAGCCTTTTATGGAGAAATGGTCTATAGAGAATCTATCTATCTATCTATCTATCTATCTATCTATCTATCTATCTATCCTCTTAACATCATCATCATCATCATTATTATTATTATTCCTACTACTACTACTACTACTACTACTCCTACTACTTCAAAGGATAAAAATAATTATAAATTCAAATGTTTCTATTTTTTAAGCCTTTAAGTTGTGTGAACAATGTGTCCAAACCCAATCATACAAAACCTCCATCGTGAATCATTTCATCTTCTGCCATTCGGTCACGTTGGGGTTTAACCAAATCCAAGACCAAATCCAACTTTGTCGGATTACGACGCAATATTAAGAGCGAGTGAATTGAGTTGAGTCATTTTTTATTAAAGCGGCGAAGACTCTCTAACTCCAACTTTGCCTGTTTTTACCCAACCCATCGATGGTGCAAGTGTTGAACACAAGGTCTCCCAGTGGAGCAGCGTGTGTGGGTGAATGTGGAGAAGCTTGTTAGTGGAACGAGGACCGAATCCATCACGAGTCATTGACTGACTCCACTCATGACGTGATGGTATTTCGTTAGGGGGGGCGTTTCCATCGCCCTAAGCTGAGCTGCTGCTCCGTCTCCATTACCTGCTGCAGGTGTTCTGTCTGTTCTGGGGAACGGCACCGTACTGCTGGTGTCCTGCAGGAAGAGGAAGAAGCTCAAACCTCCAGAGTTGATGACAGTCAACCTGGCCGTCTGCGACTTTGGCTTCAGCCTGCTGGGGTCGCCCTTTTTCATCACCGCAAGGTAACGTTGCTGTTTGTCAATCAGAGGCCTTATGGGATTTTTTGGGGGTGATGAGACAAAAAAAACACCAACAACAACCCATAAAAAGCCATCTGGTCTGCCAGCCTTTAGTCCAGCTCTGAGTCTGTTTGATCCATCAAAGACTAAATCCCAACTCTGTCTCCATCAGCCTGTGTCACGCCTGGGTGTTTGGAGAGACGGGCTGCCTCTGCTACGGCATCCAGGGCTTCGTGTTTGGCATCGGCTCTCTGCTCACCACCTGTCTCATCTCTGTGGACCGCTGCTTGAAGATCTGCAGCCTCCGATACGGCGAGTGTGCACAGAGCAGAGCAGAGCAGAGCAGAGCAGAGACGCACGCAAACGTTTCACGCCAACATTGCTCATGCAACTCTTGAGAAACTGCCAAATATTTAAATCAGGGTTAATTTTGATATTAATAGAAACAGCAACAACAAAAGCACACAAGAGAGCAGCACAACAAGGGTGAAGATTATTATGTAAGCTGTAATGTGGGGATTAAATAAGGGGAAGGCGCAAAAGCAAAAACAAATAATTGCTAATAATAAGAAATAGATAAATAAGTAAATCCCAGCAGCAGCAGTAAAGTAGGTCACTGCCAGCGTCAGGCATCCCAGCAGCAGAGCAGCCGGGTCGGGTCGGCCGGGCTACTTCTTGTTGTTTTAATGAGCAGTTTAATGTCCACTTAGGGAGGCCGCTCAGTTACCGACACACAATTTGCCTGTGAAATGTCAAGAATTCCCGAGAGGTTAAGTGCTCGTTATGCCCTCGCACAAACACTCCGTCGAAGCGCTCCATTGAGTGGCTCCCTCCTTGCCTCCGCAGGTCGATGGCTCGAGAGGAGCCATGTGTTTGTGTCCTTAGCGCTGCTCTGGGGCTACACGCTGTTCTGGGCCTTCCTGCCTGTGATTGGCTTCGGACATTATGGACCAGAACCGTACGGGACCAGCTGCACCGTCAACTGGTAAAGACTCACAAGGCCGTCTGACGTTTGTGTTCGGCCAAAGGTGCTGCGGCCGCTCTCACTGCCCTTGCGTCACTGTTCCAAGGTGGAGAATGAAGTCATCGCTGAGTGACCGGATCTACATTTTCCTCATCCTGATACTTTGCTTCGGCCTCCCGTCCTTCATCATCATCGCTTCCTATGTGTCCATCCTCATAACGGTACGAACACCATGGATTGAGGGCAAAGACAGTCGACTGTCTTTGCCCTCCTTCCCCTTCCTGTTATTAACTTGCAACTTCGACTCCCCCTAGTGGAGACACTGAAGAAGACCACTTGAGATGGCGAACGAATATACAAAGAGCAGGGGTGTCAAACATGTGGCCCGGGGCCAGTTCAGGCCCGCAAACGTGTTTTTTCTAGCCCGCAAGATAATTTGGCAATTTTAAATTAAAGAAACTGCTGTTCTACTCTCCACTGGATGTTGTAATAGTGTTTTCTGCTATGCAAACAAGCAAGGGACCCAAGTACAGCCACTCTGAAGCTACGTTGTCTTCCTACCTACCCTATTACGCCTCCTATTTGCTACTCTCATTGCCCAAAAATGGCCAATGTCAAAAAAGAGAAAAGTGCATGCAGAGTGCAGAGTGTTCCAAGAACACGACCAAAGTAAAACAAAGTAAACAATGTCAAGTTGTTGTTATTTTAAGTTATTATTATACTATGATTTTACAGGCCCAGCCCACTTGGAATAGATTTTACTCTATTGGCCCGTGAATTAAAATGTGGTCTATGATGATATTTAGTGCAAGTTTGTTAGGAATACTGTCAGACTGTTTCAGCACAACTCAGAGGAAGGTGAGTGATATATAATCTTTTAAATTTGGAGGTGAAGAGTTTTAATACCAGCTAGTTGTGACAAATACTTAAAAATGTGAAAATCTACCATCACAGCCTCCACAGCCAGCCAGCCAGCCAGCCAGCCAGCCAGCCAGCCAGCCAGCCAGCTGTCACCAACTAACTTTTTGGTTGAACATTTCTCTTTTTTCCCCTTTTTTTTATTAAAGCAGAAAGTGTCTTCCAGTTATTAAATAAAAGGATGAAATTTTTCTGACACGTTTGTCTGTAAGAAGTCATTCTGAACGCCACTTGTTGTTTTCAGGTGTACAGATCTAACCGCACCCTAGAGTCTATTCCTTCCTCGTCTGTCAGCCACTCCAGCAAAGATCTGAGACTTGCAAAGGTGAGAGGCTGAGCGGAGCAAGTTTCCCCTCTTCGCGCCTTGCAGAGGCACTAAAACCACATGTTTGTTTCAGATAGCTGCGGTGGTGTGCGCCACCTTCTTGTTGGCGTGGACGCCTTATGCCACCGTGTCTCTGATGTCTGCCCTGGTTCTCAGGGGCGACCAAGAGGCCGCCGCTCAAATCCAGGATTTGGCCGCCTCAAACCCTCACAGCACGCCGGCGATCCTGGACGTCCCCTGGCTGCTGAACTGGACGTATTCAGACTTTTACAGGAAGAGCCACCATGGTCCCGAGAACAGCTGGAGGGAGGTGAACAACATGAGCTCAGCCTCCCTGGACAGCAGAGTCCAGCAAACATCTCAGATGCTGCCGGTGCTCTCCTCCCTCCCGCCGGTGGTCTCTTTGATCCCCGCCCTGTTTGCCAAGTCTCACTGCATGATCAACCCTTTAATCTACCAGATTATGAACAGGGACTTCAGGGTCGCCGTGCACGAGCTGGTGTTCGGCCAGGAGATGACGGAGAGGAGGCAAATGAAAAGGAGGGAGGAGAGCTTATTTGAAAGTAAGGAAGCCGCACGGATTTCACTGCATGGAATTGAGAAACATTTGCCGAGGTTTTGTGAAGTTTAAGTGTTTTCTTTTTCTTTTTTGCCTCATCCAGGGAACGCCAGCATCTCCTTCTCCCAGGGATGGAGAGGAAAGAGGAGCAGGCCCTCATCCGGGTCTGAGGACAGCAGACATTCCAATCAGAAGAGCCAGAAGAAGCTGTGTTGCACTGTAAGCAGAGACTCGTGGGAGAGCAGCAAGCCAGCGGACACTGGTGCACTGGCCACAGTGGACATTCAGAGGAACGTTGAGAGGCAGTGGTAGAAACCAGTGGATGGATGCAGGCTCTCTGGACAGTAGACAGATTTGTATTCAAGTTTTTTCCTTCAGTTTCTTAATGATGACAAAGTTCTAGCTCTGTTCTAACTTTCTCCTCAGTCCAACACTGTTGATAAATTCTGGTTTGGTTTGGTTTGTCAAAGGCACCTCACCTCAGTATCACAACCTGGCTTCCTACTGCTCTGCTATTCATGTTTTTTGATTTAAAGAAAAAAAAAACGAAACTACTTTCATATAGCGACACGATGCCTCCGCTAACCTGTTCCATTTGCTTTCAGTGTTTGCAAATTGTGTTGAGAAAGAAAAAGGTCTCACTTCAGTCAATATTTCCCAGCCTATATGGTATAAACCGTTTACAGGGATTTACAGGCCGAACTGGTTATTTAAATATGTATTTCTGTGTTTATGAATAATGTTTAATAAAGTAAATAAAGATATTTTGTGAAACACACATTGCATTTATAGTGAACTTTCATGAATAACATAACATAACATAACATAACATAACATAACATAACATAACATAACATAACATAACATAATATTGCTTGTAAGTGGCTTTCTAGGCCTTTAATTCTTCTGAATCTGTAAATTTCTTTATTAAGTACTCTAGAGTTTAATGTATTATCGTCTTGACGGCTGGTGTTCAAGGATCACACATCAGTGACGCCTCTTGCTAATAATGAAGAAGTATGGCTGTATGCAGGGTGGAATTGAGCAGATGGGCGTGGAGAGGGGGAGCGGTTTTCCAGGTGCCGCTCTGGTCCAATATTTACGGTAACAGTTTTCCTCCATCCTCCTGCACTTGCTCCCTCCTCGGCTCGCATCTTGTTAACGCCAGAACTTCAGCGACGCCCCGACACCGGCCGACATTTCACCGTTTTCACTGCTCGTCTGCGCTTCGTTCTTCGCCTCATTTTGCTTTTGCCACCGAACGCGATGTTTCCCCCTCATGGCTGCGCGCAGCCCCGCTGGAGTCGCTCGCTGCTTTTTCGCCTCTCGGTAAGAAGAAGCGCCGATCGGTCCAAGAGCGGCCGGCTTTAAGGATCAGACTGCTATTTATTTACCGCTTACATAAGCAGGTAAATACCGGCGGCGTCTTCCTCTCCTTCGCTCGTTCTCGCGTCTCCCGTTCTGTTGCAGCAGAATCTTCACCCGTCCGTGTTCATGCCAGATCTGAAGCGCTTCAGTTTTCCATATCATAGCATGAATCCTTTGTTGGGTGCAGCCGCGCATCTGCAGCAGCATCCGCAGCAGCTCCAGGCTCCGGGACATCCCGACTCACCCTCGGGCCTGCTGCCCGACACCGTGTTCGGACAACTGGGACTGGACTCGTCGTCTCCCCTGCTGGGCGAGCTGCCCGGACCGGGCCCGGACCCGGCGGGGCCTGACTCGGCCGTACAGCCCTCACCGTACTCTGGTCACATTAGCCTGTACCAGCACCGCCCCGCAGCGCCTCCCCCTGGAGCCATGGCCCTGAGGAACGACCTGGGCTCCAACATCAGCGTGCTGAAGACCCTCAACCTGCGCTTCAGGTGCTTCCTGGCCAAGGTGCACGAGCTGGAGCGCAGGAACAAGGTCTTGGAGAAGCAGCTGCAACAGGCGCTGGATGGAAACGGCAAGGACGGCCAAGGAGGAGGTGGTGGAGGAGGAGGACGCTGCTACGAGGGCAAGGCCCGGACGCAGGAGGCGGCCGTGCAGGTGGGCTTCGTGGGCACCATCCCGTTCAGGCCGGGCTCGCTGCCCTTCCACAACACCAACAACTCGGCCAGGAGGCCCACCACGCTGTTCACGCACACCTCCACCAGCGAAAGCTCCTGCTCCACCCAGGCTGGAGCCTCCTGCAACCCAGCCGTCAGCATCACCCAGGCCTCCCCTGGTGCCGACCCACCGACTGGCCTCTCCTCTAAAGCAGGAGCAGGAGCAGGACCAGGCGCCTCCGCCAGCCACCCTCCTCGCTTTCTGCCAGGCACCATCTGGTCTTACAACCACAGCCGCAAGTTTGGCCCCGGCGCGGAGCGGCTGACCAGTCCAGGGGTCTCCTGGGTGCATCCTGACGGGGTCGGGGTCCAGATCGACACCATAACCCCCGAGATCAGAGCCCTGTACAACGTGCTGGCCAAAGTGAAGCGGGAGAGAGACGAGTACAAGCACAGGTAAATGGACTTTTTATTGGACTTGTGGCAAAATGTCGTGCGCGTGTGTGCATTATGGTCTTGTGTGGGGAAGGGATTGCAGAGTGGAGAAGCAGCCGCAGACCAGCTGTCTCCTCAAAACAGCCACTGAGTCAGCAGAGTTTCTCTCCGTCGCTCAGCTCAGCTCAGCTCAGTCTGGCCAGGTGTCGCCGCTCGAAATAAACCCGCAAAACGAACCAGTCAAGGGGGCCAAATATAAACAAGAATATGGGTCAGAGGTTGGTCATCAGGTGTGAAGACAAGCTGTTGGCCTGACTGGTGGTGGCCCAGTTCGTCAGACTTCCAGGAGTCTTCTGCGGATGTGTTGCGTCGCTTCTTCAACACTGTGGTTGTAGATTTAGTCTTTGACAACACGTGCACAGGTTAGCGTTTACACAACCGGACCTGCAACCACATAATAACAGGCGGTTGTCACAGCTGTTCTAAAAGGTTTCAAATGTTGTCTGCACTTGAAGCTTTTTGAAGATCGAACATAACAATTAAAAAAACTAAACTTTACAGACAAAAAAGTTTCCGGATTGAATCCAAATACATCCATGAAATCACGGAGCCTCTGAAATGACACTTTTCTCCAGCTGACATCGTCGCTGTGCCAGTTTTCCTCTGTGTGTCACCCGATGACATCAGCCCCGCTCTGGATGCCATATCTTCCAGCAGGCAGCTGCCTCTATTAACAGACCCCTGAAATAGCACAGTGTCACCTCTGCCCTGAGTTCCGTCATTCTTTTTGATCCTCATCGAAGACAAAGGTGTTCGTCTCCCCCCCAAATCACCCAAGTATTTTGCGGTAGGTCGATGATCAGGGAAGTCGTGGGTTGAGTTCGGCTTCGGTTCCCACCGTGTTACAGCACGGTCATCATTAAGCCGCCCGCTATTATGTCCATGTGAGCAGCCATGCGTTGTGCACAGAGGAGATCCTGAAGGCAGCATAGTGGGCTCTTTGTGCAGGAGGGACACAAGGACGTCACAAAAAGAAACCCCAGAGGACGTTCGACATCAAAGGCATCATTTGGACTCGACGCAAAGTTCACTGAACTTTTGTCCGGAACAGAAAAAAAAAAAATCTAAATTTCTGCTCCTTTTAATTTGTCTAATAACAACGTGTGCCTCCATAAAATCACAGTTTGGGGATAGAGCCCTTTGTGACATCACAAAGAGCACAGATGGCGATTTAGTGACATCACCTCCAGCCAGGTGTGTGTTTTGCCTCCTGCTTTGTTTTTGCCTCCTTCCAAGCACGTGAAAGGTGCAAATGTTTACTGGTGAGTTGGCAAAACAAACAATCAATGGATGGGAGCTTCATTTAAATGCGGACTGAAAAAATAGGTTTGAGAATGGCCATAACAGAAAATGGCTTAAAGTATAATCAGATTTATGCAGCTGGAGGATGACGCGTCTGTGTCTTTTTGAAGGCATCACCTTTTATTCATCGTCTCTTTCCTCTCAGTCTCTCGTCACTTTGCCAAGAACACATTCACGTTGTCCTTCTCACGCAAAACTCCTCACATACACACACACACACACCAAACACGCCCTCTGCCTCTCTCGGGACTCCTCTCCCCCACTGCACACACACACACCCTCTCTCCTCACTCCGCGCTGTATCTGCAATGCAGCAGGCACTCTGAGCAGCGTGCTTGCTGAATGGGGAAGGTTGGGGAGGCTCTGCTCAGCTTTTGGCACGCTCTCAATTTACTGATTGAACAAGCAGCCAACACGAAAACAGCAAGGCCCTGTTTCATGACTCAGTTTCTTTTGGGACGTATTAATCCCACGGCGCCCTGATGCACGGCTGCATTCTGCCTCAGCAAGCTGCTTAAAGGCTGCAGTGTTTGGGTTTAACCTTTGGTGTAAAAAAAACAAACAGTCTGAGGTGATGCAGAAGAGCTGCAGGCAAAGGCCAATCAGGTCAGCTGGAGTGGTGCTAAAATCCATCAAACAAGGGATTTTTCATTTAGACATAATGTCAAGAAACTCATCGCCGTCAGTCAGAGAAGCATCATGTTATGAAAGAAGGCTTAAGTGGAAGCTGAAGGTTTTGAAAAACATCATGTCCTGTGTGCTGTTTACATTAGCAGACAGCTGCAAGTGTTGCCTGTTTCTTCAGCCTTGCTTCTTTGTGTCGTTTAGATGGGAAGAGGAATACACAATGCGAATGGATCTGCAGCAGAAAATCACGGACCTGCAAGAGGTAAATCACCAGCAAAGAAATGGAAAAAAATGAAATGAATTACGGTTCTGAAAGATGTGATAATGTTCAGATTATTAGGACGTTAGACATGAAGGATTTCTGAGCTAGTAGCACACCTACGCTAACGACATGCTATCTAAGTGTAGTAAGCTGTCGTTCCTCAGAAGCTCAGTCGTTGTCACCTGATGAATATTGCATGTGCAGTTTCCTAGCACGGACAGAAACGCACATGCAAACAGCCACCCCCCTGTTCCTGCACTGCTAATACTGAAAACAGGCTGCAGGCAAATTTTACCGCTTAATTATTCATAGCGAAGCAGCTTTTCTCTTAAGTTAAAGGCACAACGTCGGGGAATTAGTGACATCTAATGGTAAAAAAAAAAAGTCAGCAGCAAACAACTTAAATGTTAACAACTGATGCCTGAGGTCACACCTGCACTCATATCTTTCTTGTGCCAGCTGTGTAAAATCATGAAATGCTGAGCAGATGCAACTTCTGCAGATGCTGATAAATGCTTATTATTAGTAAATATCAAGACAGCAATTATTTATTTTTCGTGAATTCATCTGACTGCCACACACATATTTCCCTTTGTTACATTCCAAGCCATTGGATCTCTTGAACCGCTCCACAACACTGGCCCTTTAAGACACTTGTGCACAAGAACTTTTCTTTTCTCTCACCGCTTACGAAAATACGTCCACGGCCATATTTGTGCTTCCTTCCAAGAAAGTGCGGCGCTCATTTCCTGCGATGGTGGTGTGCGTGTGTGTGTATGTTTTGGGCTGAAGAGGTTGCACGTGCAGGCTCACAAACGCGAATCAAACACCACTAAACCTGCACCTGGCCGCGTTTCGCAGCATCGGCCACACGCAGCGGTGCAACCGCGTGAGGCTGACGCCTGTTTCCCATCAGATCATTCATCGGCTGGTTAGGTCTATAGACGTCTAGTAGTGGAGTGTCATCATGTCTTTACTGTTAAAGATCCAGTCTGTAAAATTTGGCTTGATAGAGGATTTTTATATTATATTATTTATATTGATTTATATATTCACATACTGTCCGTAAATACATTTCTAAAAGTGTAAACTCACAGTACAATAAAAGTAATGTGGTTTTCCTACCCTTAGAACAGTTCTCATATATATAAGAATATATGTAGAGCAATAACAGTCTTACTGATTGTTAGCAGCAATCTTGCAGCTTTTACACACTAATCCTTTATTTTATAATTATTATTTTTTGATTAATGGATCTGTTTATTTAAGTGTCAAACACCCAGATTTGGTGCCCAGCCCTGCTGGGCTTATGAGACACTGATCAATACATTTGCCAAAAAATATTCCCACAATTACATCCACGATAGCCATGTGACTGCAGAAGAAAGCAAAACATAAAGAAACTATAAAAATTGAGACACATACAAATAAAATGGTTTGTCGTATTGGCTGCAAAATACTTTGCTGCCGATACCACCTGGCCTTTACTATCCATTTAACCATTTAACATCATTTTCAAACCTTGCAAGGGCATTTTGTCAATTTAGGTTTGTGTCTGCTGTTGCCAAGTATCTTCATGCATCTTCATGCGTCTTCATGCTTTGCAGGACCTGCAGGAGAGCGAGGGCTGCCAGGACGAGCTGGCTCTCCGAGTGCAGCATCTGAAGGCCGAGCTGGTTCTCTTCAAGGGCCTCATGAGCAACGTGAGCGCAGCGGGACGCACGTCGCGTGTAGTCGCACCCTGCTCGTAAACACCGGCCTTCGCTTGGTCGCAGCTGCTCGTTCCGTCTGTCTGCAGGGTTGCATTTCTCCTCAACTCACCTGAGTCTAATTATATTGTCAAAGACGTGTAATGACAGAGCAGCACAGACGGTCTTTTACTGCCTATGACTTCACAGCTGCAATTAAATGTTTCAAATTGCATCTTGGTCTAACTTGTACAGATCATGTTTTGCACATAACAACTTTTGTTTTGGACTTTGTCATACATTTATTTGTCATTTTCCCTGAGACTCTATTATTGCATTCAAATGTTCTGATTCTGATGATTCTGAAAGAAAGTCTTAAGAGGAATGTAAAACCGCAGCTCTTTATTTTTTTCTCCATCCTCCACACAGAACCTGTCAGATCTGGACACCAAGATCCAGGAGAAAGCCATGAAGGTGGACATGGACATCTGCCGCAGGATCGACATCACGGCTCGCCTCTGCGACGTGGCTCAGCAGAGGAACTGCGAGAACGTCATGCAGATGTACCAGGTCGGGACAACGTTCTGCACGCTCTCAGAGAGAGAATTTGCCAGCAGGTTGCCCTTGAGCTTCTTTTTCACCCACCTGCAGGCTCCCAACAACCAGCCATCCTTGAACTGCCGCCGCAAACAAACCCCCCAGTCTGTGAACGGAAGCGAGTGCGAGGACTCGGTCAGCGTGTCCGAGGGCGAGGTGGGCGGGGCCAAGGAGGAGGAAGCCAGCGGCTCCTCAGCCAGTCAGATCAACGAGGAGATGCAGCGGATGCTCAACCACTTGTAGGCCACGCAGCCTTGCAGGATGGCCGTTCCTCGTGACCTCGTCCTCGGTTTGACCGCTTGATTTCTATCGTTGTTCCAAGGAGGGAGTGTGAGTTTGAGGACGACTGCGACAGCCTGGCCTGGGAGGAGACCGAGGAGACGCTGCTGCTGTGGGAGGACTTCCCAGGATGCTCTCTGCCTCCCGACCCCGCCCACCCGCCAGGAGAGGTAGGACAGCTGGAGCATCTACGCGCTCATGAACATGCAGCACTTAGCTGCACCTGTTCCCATGTTAGAAAGAAACCACATTATAGTGCACTTTCATGTCTGAGAGGTTGAAAGTGCACTGCGTTCAGACTGCAGCCGAAACTGAGAGACCCCCCCTCGATGGTTCTGATGTCCCGAGCCGAGCTAACGTGCTGCTAAGCCGCGCTGACCTTCGGGTCGCTCCAGGACGAAGCTGCAGCTGCCGACGACAGGCGCCGCGTCTGGCTCGTGTTTCTACTTGTCGTGTTGGTTTCTAGGAAATGAGTGTGTTTGTTTCCATTGTAACTGTGTGACACTCGAGCAGTCGTGCCGTTGCTGTTTGATAGGAAGGACTTGTCAGTGAAATGTGAGTCAGTGATCCGAAATGAACCTTTACAGCCGTGCAGCATCTTTTATTGCGGGATTATTATAGGTGCACTTAAATCCTACCGATATTCACTCCTCGTTTCTAATGAGCTCCTCACACCTTTGTTTCCAGCAGGAAGACTGTCTGGAAAAGGTGATTAATGACACGGAGTGTCTTTTCAAGTCTCGGGAGAAAGAGTACCAGGAGACCATCGACCAAATCGAGGTCAGGACTGAATTCTCTTTTTCTCTTCATGCATTTTGTGTTTCCACTCTGCTTCCTGCTCGTGCGTCTTTTTGCTGAGTCAACAAGTCGCCGTGCTTTGTTGCCTGTCGATGATGTGATGATTCAGCCATGAAACACTGAGCTCGGATATTTTTAAAGGCACGTCATGTTACCAGCACATATTCTTCAAACATGGGGATTCCTGTCTTTTGTTTTGATTGAAAACCCTTCTGATCATCGAACATCAGAGGGTTCTGGCTCCCTGCGACAGACTCCTCTCTCTTCTCTCTCCAGATGGAACTGGCCACGGCCAAGAGCGACATGAACCGACACCTGCACGAGTACATGGAGATGTGCTCGATGAAGAGAGGCCTGGACGTACAGATGGAGACCTGCAGGAGGCTGATCACGCAGAGCGGAGACAGGTCTGTCCACCTGTCGACACACTGCTCAGACACACTGAATTCTTTTGGTATTTTAGCTCCCTGCTAAATACCGGGCGCTTTGGTGGACAATCACACAGGGATGTTTAAAAGACATCCCTGTGTGGCGTCACAAAGGGTGCTTTATTTTATTGAAGCGTCTATTAACATCTGGCAAAGGGACTACTGATGGAAACTAGCCTTCAGCTAACTCAGGTATATTTACTTTTGCAAGAAATGTCGATTAATATTCTTTGTCCCTTTTTGAAAATTGAAATTGAAACACTTTCTTAAAATTTTCTTTAAAAAATTATAAAATTCTAATTTCTGGGGTGTTTGTTATTTTATTATTGTCAGTTTAAACCAGTCAAATAATTTTCTCAGCCTTTCTCGACCGAGTTCAACAGGCACTTTGACAATCTTGCCTTTGTTAAATCATAAGAGATAGAAAACAAACAACTTGTGCATTATTTTCTATTTCTCCTTCGTGCGTTGTTGTGTCTGTGTGCAGTCAACCCGCGGCTGCGTCCTCGGCTGAGGACGCGGAGCAGAGAGACAGCGACAGGTCGTCGGCGTCTCCGCCGTCCACTTCCAGCGCCGCCAGGTCTTGACATTGGCTCAGTAACGGGCTCTTCAGCTGAGTGTCCTCCAAACGCATCCCGCTACAGCACCACACCCACGCATCGCACTGTTGCACTACGTCATGACAGTCTGAGCCTCGGTAACTGGCACTACATGTTTTGTGTTTCCGCTCTGGTTCACACGGAGCAGTGTGTGTCGTGTGGGTGTTTGGATCTTTATCAGTTCTGTTCTGTGAAGATGTCCTCCGACGGACGGTTTGGAGATCAGCGTCCCATCTTGTGCGAGGCTGCTCGAAACCATCTGTGCCGCCGCATGAATATGAACATGAACAGGAATACGATGGTCATGTGATCATCATAAACTTCTGGTGTCCGTTAGCCGCAGCAAAATGAGACAAACACACACACTTTTATCAGAGGACTCCACCTTCTTCCGTCCACGTGCGTGCTCCACGTTCTCACAACTGGACTCCATATGTGCATGTGTCACTCAGCCCGGACCTCCAGCGGTGGTCGTGTGAAGCCTCTCTGCTAACTGGCTACTGAAAAGAGGAAGCCGTGCCTGCGCTACAACCCTCCGGATCAGAAATATCCACCCGCATCTTCAACGCCCCTTGATGTGTAAAGTGCACTTTGCCGCTGTTGTACAACAATTTCAGGTGTCTCTAGTCTGTCGGTGAACACGTCTGTCCCTTTGTGATGTCAAAGAGGGCACTGACACCTCTCTCAGGTTAGTGACAGCCTCTCCAGCCCATCTGAGACGCCTCGCCAGTCGTCACCCTCTTGTCTCCTTCCGAAGAAGTAGCAGGGAGCTAATATGGAGTGGTTCGGTTGCAGGCTGTGAACAGAAGGCTAAATCTGATGTTTTCTAGAGACCTGTGGTGTCGTCTGGATAACTCATGCGAGGCTTTTATCACTTTAGGCTGAAATTAAAAATAACATCAAAGGATGGATGGTAAAAAAAAAGGGCCTCTCAATGGAAAAAGGAAAAAAAAGGGTGAGGTTCCATCCATCTTTAAACTTCCTTTTGAGGAGGAAAGTGAAACGCCAGCAGTTGTTGGAGACGTTGACCTGATTCCAGCTGGTTCCATCCATAAAGAAGGAAAAAAACCTGATTCCTCTGTTTTTAATCTTTTTTTTTTTTTAGTTCTGTAGCCCATGTTTCACACTCTGTGGGTGTATAGAACAGCATACCTGTCTTTTCAGAGTAAGTGAAGTTGTTTCACATTTAAAGGTCCAGTGTGTAAAATTTGGCTTGATTTATGATTGGTAAGAGCTTAATTTACTGCCCATAAATACATTAATGAAAGTGTATACTCGCAGTACAATAAAAGTAATTTGGTTTTCCAACCCTTAGAACGGTTCTCATATACATAAGAATATACACAGATCAGTAAGGTTCAGTGGCCCCAATATGAAACGCAGTCATGTGGGCTTCCTTAAATATCAAGCTTGCTTAAAAAAATTAAACACTAGACGTTGAAAGAACCATAAAAGAACTTACCTGGTAAAAACATGTTACCTTCTAATAACCCTAAAGCTGTGAGAGAGACGCAGCTTCTCTCAGTGCACCGGGTCTCGGCCAGAGCAGCGCTGCATAAATGCTGCATAGCGCTCACAGTCTGTTGAAAGAAGGTTGCATGACTGTGCAGAGCTGCTGCAAGAACTGTGGAAGAAAAACGAAACAAAGAAAAAATAGAGAGACACAAGACAAGGGTGTAAATAAGCCACTGGGTGCCAAAACAAAGCTATAATATTTGTATATAGACAAAGAAATTGCTGGGGGAACAAAACGATGATGTGTGGCCGCAGCAGCTGTTTCACCAAGGTGCTTGATAATTAACACTGAGTAAAGCTATTTTTCAAGATGTAAATAGTTACAATGACTAAGCAAAGCAAAAATGTATATGAAAACAATCAGCACTATTGTGAAAGTAGCGAGAGAAAAAACTGTGGACGTTGTAGAAATAGATTTTTTTCTTGTTTTCTATGTTGGGGTGCTAGAATGATAGATATACACCAACACATACCTCATTTCCACTTCGATTATTTGGTTTTATTTGATGATTTTTTTTCTCTCAGCGTGTTGACTGTGATCTTTAACACAGTGGCAGTTGAACAGAACAACACGGCTTCCTTTAGAGTCTCGCTGAAGTCAGCAGTACAGAACTCGTCACAGCAGAGGTCATGTGATCAAAACGCACCATGAGGAGAAAACATGTTCCCGATGAATGACGATTATGTTAAATGATTATGTAAAAGAGAGATGATTTGCAGTGATTTGTGAAGATAAGAGTAAAATCTAATCAAATGATAATACCAACGCTAATAATAATGCTAAAAGTTTGATTTGGGTTTTGGTTTAGTGTTTGCTGCCTATTTTCACTGACGACGGTGATTTCTTGCCTCCCCAAAATTTTAGATTGTTGCCACACAAGATTTCCATCCCTAAAACAATAAATGACATTGGTGTGCCGTTGACAGTGAAATGTCAATGACACTGAGAAATAAATGTCACGCAGCTGGAACAAAAAAGTCATTGAGGTTGTTTTTTTTGTTTTGTTTTTTCCAAGTTCCAGGTGTTTGACCACTTCCCCTGTTGAAATGCAATTTTTTGCTGTATTATCTTTCAATCATTTGCAAAAAAAACCACTATTATTATATATTAATTAATAATAATAAGTTAATAATGTATAATAATAATGTATTAACAATATGTTAGTGTGTTACCAATCAAACTCACAAAAACAATTTATCTCGATGGTCAATAATTTTGTTTAATCAAAATTTTTATTTCATACGCACACCTTAACAGATTTCTCAAATCTTTTTCGAACCTTAAGTTTTTTCATCACCTCATTTTCCTATATCATCAGGCACTGTTTTCTTTCCACAGTCATGGTTGTAGTTTCTTCCGAGTGGTTTAACAAAGCAAAGTGTATTTCTTTTTTCCTGCTGTGACTTTGTCCTCTCAGTTAATGGGGAAAATGTTTGAAGTCTATTTAAACTTGTGCATGTGTTGCCATGGAAACGAGCTGAATGCTGTTTAGTAGAATAATTGTAGTGCTGGAGGAGGATGTTGGCGACACACTTTAAAAACCCTCAGTTTGCACACTGAGTGAGTTCAGTATGCATGTCCCAGTGGGTGCAATATGAGCGTGCCATTGTTTAGAATCGACTTTTCTGGAGGGAAACATTCAACAAGAAAAAAACCCACAAAAAAACAAAAGTTTTTTTTTCCTAATATTCAGCCAGGCTGATTTGCTTCTGTGATAATCTTGTCTGACTGTGTGTGGTTGCCAATTTAAAAATAACCCAAGTTTTAACAGAACAAGAAGAAAAGAAATGCTCGGACATGCAAATGCTTTTGCAAAATGACTGTATGATGGCTTTGATACTTTTTGCCTGCAGGAAACAGAACTTTGAACCGAAGAGGAAGAAAGTCCTCATTCTCACACATCATAATAACCTCATCAAGACAAATTTAGCTGAATTTAACCATCTGGTTGTGTTATCTTTTGGAATTAAGGCATCATGTATTTTGCTGTTTCCTGTTTCCATCTTTTTTCTTTTCTCACACAATTTGGTGGTGAAATGCATGATTCTGGTTCTGGTGAATGATTGTGCCGATTTCAACTCCAGGACATAAATATGGTTTTACAAGGCTTTATTGCTAAGCTGCAGTATGTAATGTTTGAGTAGGGACTGAACAAAATAAAAGATACAACAAAGCAACAGAGTTATTTTTGCTGTTTGGTTTTTTCTTACTGTGTTTTTTTCTCTTTTTTTTGTATGTTGACCTTTAAGTCGGTTTTATAGAGTTAAAAACAAACTCTGATTCCACCGGTCGACCAGCTGAACGCTATGAAAAGTCTGAGGGTAGAATTGCTTCCACCTTGTGCCTTTTAGCAAAATCTAAGAGCAGAAATTTCTATCTTGACTTATTTCATATGGGATTTCATGAAAACATTATTTGAGGAGCCTTTGAGATCTTTAAGATCAAGATTGAGAACTTTAAAATCAGATCTTTTTTTATCCAATCCAATCCACTTTACTGAGATAGGATATTTTAAAAATCAAGAGGCTGCAAAAAGAGTGTAATAATAAAAACCAACAGAAATTATACAAACAAAATAAAATAAGTAATTCAGATCTAATTTTTGCAGGACATTGCAAGAATTTCAGAAAAAAAAACCTAAAGACAAGCAGAGAACAGTTATCATTCTGAGATAAAACAACAACAACAAGGAATTACAGTTCCTCTTGGGATTAGATTCAAGAGTTTTGATGATGGGACCTGGGCGGCCTGAGGTCTTTCAGGATTTCTAAGCTGATTGAACACCAACAAAAAGGTGATTTAACTGAACTCAACTGTTTGAGCCTCACTACGACCCCCTACTATTAACGTGATCCAGGAAAATGTATTTTCCTTTGGAATCTATACGGTGAGCCGACCCCTAAACTGACCCTCAGGCTCTGTTTAATTTTAATCGAGAGTATCTGGTCATCAAGTTAACTAAAAAAAAAAAAGGTTAGCCAAGGTTTCCAAAATGTGACTTCCCATCATTGAGGTCTAACAGTGGCTGCTGCCTGCAAGGTCTCTCCGCTGCACACGGCCTTCTCACGTCTTACAGCTTGCACGGAAAGTGATGAAGTGCTTTGATGCAGAATCCACGTCAGAGAGCACACGACACAACCGTGTGAGCTCGGAGCACACAAACAGGACATTGGCGCGCTGGCAGAAAGAGTCAGTGGGCGGGGGAGCCAGGGGAGGATGTACGCAGGTAAGGAAACAGTGAGACAGACGGCGGAAGGACAGAGCGAGGCAGAAGAAGGGAGAGAAAGAGTTTGTCACACCTTGAGGAAGTGATCAAAACTACAGAGAGTCAACAAGAGGTGCCTGTAAAAGGTAAAAAATATATTTATTTTCCCCCCTACTTTTATTAGAACTATTGTTTTACTTGATTTTTTTAATTACATTAAACCAACATCAAGGTTTTCCACGTTGATCTCGTCAGATATGCCAAAACCTTTGCTGTTATTCTAAACTCCTATTCTACCACCGTGTTCTCCAACAGTTGGTCGGTAGGATGGGAACTGTGCAATGTTTGCTGATTTTCCTGCTCTCACCTGTACGGACGGCGCTCTGCTCCCCGGTGGTAACAACCCACAACTTTTACGCTCACTTGTCATTTTCATGGACATTTGAAATGAAAATGAAGGAAGAGCGTGAGTGTAGTAATGTTTGTTTTTGTTTTTGTTTTTAACTCTTATCACTTTTAGTTTGAGGGTGGAGAGGACAGACAGTGCCAGACTTGCCCTGCAGGTAGGAAAAACGTTTCCGTCAGTTACGTTTTCTCGTATTTCTTCCTGCATTACTTCTTCTTCTCTGCATCCATCAGTGGCTTTTTGACTCATTCATCTTAATTAATGAATCAGCAGCGTTGCGTTTTATTTGAAAAAGAGCAATGAATCACTGGGAGACGGTACAGTTGTGTGTCACATCTCTCTCTCTGTCTGTCTGTCGCTCGCTCTCTTTCTCATTGCCTTATTTTGTCTTTTCCTATTTTCAAAGGTGCACGCTGCACAGTAGTGCAGTGCAGTGCAGCGCCGTGCACAACCACATCCTTCATTAGCATGCGTCTTTTAGCGCCAGCCACCACTCCGTCTGCTCTTCCTCTAATCCGGTTTGCGTCTGTTTCCGTTCTCACAGGTACGTACCAGAGCGCGTGTGCAGAGTGCACGGCCTGTCCTCCTGGAAGCTACATGACTGGGTTTAACCAGGAGAAAAAATGTCGCCGCTGCTTTGCAGACTGCAGACCAGGTAAAGGAACTATGAGTCATTTGGGAAAATTTTAAGTGTTGCAATTGTTTTCAATTTCAATTGCTAACATAACACCGAGCTGCATTTTTTTTTTCCTGTGTTTTCTTTTTTTCTCATTTATGCTCTTATTATTATTTTTGTTTGATATTGTTTTTAATTGTTGTAAAGCACCCTGATTTGCGATTTATAATATTATCAATATTGTTTCTTCTCTGTAAAACCTTCCCCATGAAACTCTTCCTATGTCTCAGATTTCAATCTAAAGGTGGTTGGGAACTGCACCAGCACGTCCGATGTGAGATGCGCGTGTAAAGCTGGTTTCACGTGCACCATCAAGGTGTCGCTCTCAGACAACTGCCGATACTGTAAAAGGATCCAGGAAACCACCACAGCTGGTAAACACAGAGCGCCACTCTCGACTAGTCAGAGGCCAGAGTTCTGAGTGTGTGACAGCAGCTCTGTAGGCTCCCCTGTCAGAAATATTTAGATCAGTTACCCAGAAATAGAAAATTAAGAAAAACAACAACAAAGAGGCAGTCATCGCTATAAATTTTCCCAAAGTGAATTTAAGAATAATTTAAGGGAATTCTAAGTAAGACCAGTCATATAAACGATGTTTTCTAGCTGATAAAAATGTTGATCAATAAAAAGCAAGAAGCTAATGAAGATGTAATCTGAACAGGGGAGTGACACACTTTCAGGTTGTCAAACAGATGAGGAAACTCTTACAGTAGCAACAAACCAAAGTTTCACAAGTTACTACTAGCCAACCATTTTTTAGCGGGGTGAGGTGAGTGGGGGTGGGGAGGCGGGGCACTTAACCCCTGACAGAACACAACTGAAGCGATGAAGTAGCAACAGTAACAGGTCGTTGACAGTCACGCTCAGAAACCACCACTGCACCACAAACATAAAAGTTTTCTCCAGAAACGGCAGCGTTGAATCATTCATGCTAGCTGCTAGCTGCTTCTGACCTGGTCGCGCGCGTGTGTGTGTGTTTGTTTCTTTATTTGTTTGACAGCAACTTCCCCACAGGACAGCAGCACCTCTGCCAAATCCAACTGCCCTTTTCCCAGGTGAGTCAGTTGTAGTAGGAATTTCCTCAGGCACAGAAAAATACCTTCAGAGTCGTGTGACATCCAGAGTCAGGATGAGTTATTGTGACCTCTTGGGTTGTTTTTTTAACCCCCTTTTATTCATAGAGACAGAGACAGAAACAGAGATGTTACAATGCCCTGCCCTCGTTTCACAGTGAAGGTCACATATTTGAGAAACCTGATTCCCTCTTATCTCATGCAGGTGTGCAACCCGGGCTGTCGTTCTTCCAGGAAATGCAACACATTCCCAAATTGGTGAGCGTTTTGGGAGGACGGTCAACAGTGTGATTATTTAGTGCCAATTCTTAGGCAAAGTTGTCTGTTTTCAAAAGCAAAATTGCACCAAATTTTAGATATCAGTTCCACTGACAGATTGACGTTGAATTAAATTTCTCCTTCAAATTCATCCGCAGATCATAGGTGATAGGTTGGGAGGTTATGTCAAGGACTATAGAATGTACTCCAAACTCCAAGTGTGACTTTGAGGCATCTGTGTATGCAGGATATTTCAGGTTTAAACATTTCTTCAAATTAGGTGAAATATAAAAAGAGAAAAAAAGCTTTAATAAGACATCCATGTTTTAATTTATTAGCACAGGTACAAATTTAAATGTTTACTGGTAGTTAGCCAGATCCTTCATGATGTGCGTCACCTCCAGTGGTGAGTTTGCTCTTCAGCTCTTTGATCGCCGCTTGCCCTCGCACCACCGCTGTCACCGAAAGGCCACTGAATGTTTTTTCCTCAGAGAATGACATTCCCCAGGCAGCCATTGTCGTGAGCCTGCTGATTTTCATGGGAAGTGCGACTCTTGTGACCCTTTTCTCGATTTGCCGGCCGGCGAACAAGCTGTCCTTCAAGCAAGGTGACGCCATGGCTTCACGACACAAACGCACCCCCTCTGGGGAAACTAATACTGAACAAATGAGAAAGGACTGACTGATTCTATTTGGAAGACATTATTATTCTCTGTTAGCCACATTGACTCATTTCATTTGGGGTTATGTATTGACACGTGCATCTTGTGTTTTTCCGGCCATAGCACTGCTGCTGTGCACCAAGGTATGTTGCTTTATTTGGCTAAGACAGTTGTGAGTCACTCTTCCTCTTTCGGCGCCGCCCCTGACGGACATGTTCTTTTTCAGGGAGGCCGAGACTCTACTCTCAAGTCGAAGGAGTCGACTCACCAAGCGCCCAGAGACTCATCTAGTGCAAAGCAGCCGCCGTCGTCGTCACTTTCAGCTGCCAATCTGGGTACTGATGATTGAGATAAAGACTTTCACACGAGCGTTTGACTCACTCAGGGTCCCGAGGAAAACGAAGCATGTAAAAGATGTGGTCGCCTCACTGTGGCACGTTGACTTGTCCCACCCTGGTCTATGTTAATGACTTTCTACACTCATACCATGCACATTTTTTTTTTTTTTTTTTTTTTTTTTTCTGTAGGTCCAGTCCACTTTCACAACCCAGGAACCGTCATCTTCAGTTTGCTGAGTCAGTTCACGGGGCAAGTCGGCCCGACCGTGGAGGCAGAGAGGAGGACGGCCGAGACGGACAAATACGAAGTGGAGGAGGAAGAGGAGCGAGACTGTCCCGTCTTCCATCCAACATCCTCTCCCAGCATTCATCTCTCGGAGGAGGAGAGGAGCAGCGAGAGCGACAGCATTTTCTTCCCGTGCCAGGAGCAGGGGAAAGACTGTCACGTGTCCAAGGAGGAGGCGCTATGATTCGCCACTTGGAGGGGAAAAACAGCTTTTTTCAAGCTGATCTTCCAGACCTCCGTCTGAGAGGAAGGAATTGTGGGAACTATGCAAGCACAGTTGTGTGCGTGCGTGTGTGTGCGCGCGCCTGTGTTTGTATGTCTACGTGGAGCAGAACTGAGTCCGTCTGACTAACTGTGAATCATAGTTTTCTGCAGAAATGTTTTTATTTGTCGGGTCCTTCTGGAAAAAACCTGGTGGTAGCGCCAACCGGAAAATGTTTAACCCTCTCAGGAAAGCTGTAAAGTGGTTTTTGCCTTAACATAATTTAACATGTAAATATTGTGCCATCACTTGCCTCAGTCTCTCACACCCACGTTTCCAAGTGTTTATTGTAGTAATTTTTTCAGGGTATGAAATAGGTCGACAGACACATTTGTAAGATAACAAAATATCTATATTCAAGCTGCAAAAAACTAAAAAGCTAAAAACTATTTATATACAAAACGTGCAAATGTAAAGATGTGAAATATCTTTAACTTTTTGTGTACCATTGTACATACCACTGTATTGCAAAAAAAATAATGCACAATTTAAACTCATGCGCAGCACGGACAGTGCTACACTAAACCTTTTCTGCATCTGCCATCTGAAACACGTCATTCCACCATTGAGGGGTCGGGTCATGATTCCTCTCAGCGAACAGCAGCTGTCCACTCAGGTGTGACCCTTCAAACCCTAGCTGGTCCGCACAGGTCGAGGGAACTCTCGCCTACCGCTTTCTCAAGAGACAACCAAAGCATTATGTATGTGAGGTGTTTTTTTGCATCTGTCTCGTGACCTCAAACTTGGATCTGCGACATTTCCAAGAGTTCCGGTTCCGGTTCTGTTTTCAAGATGCAGTCGCAGCCGGCTTCCTGGACCGGCTTGGAAATCTCCTCGTCCACGCAGCATATTACCACTGCATTGTGCGGTTTAGGCCAAGGGTAGCCTGAGAGGAGCAGACGGGCAGGGGGTCGTTTTTAATGGCTCGCATATGATTGTCCTTTGAGTAAGCAAGTGATAGTGCTGTGATGCTCTGCATAAACTCCTGTCTGTATCTAGCTGTATGTTTTTTTCACTCACCGTACTTCACTGAACCGATCCAGCGTAGAATCGTTTTGTTCTTTATGACGACGACAGTGGCAAATGTCACGATTACAGCAAGCGGCAGAATGATTACGATCAGGTACCATGTGGCATCTGTGCAAAGGAGCAATAAAAAAACAACTTTTTAAAAAATAGAAAGCTAAACATCCTCAGGGAAAGAATTACAGGCTGTTTTTAAATTAGCAGATAAATTATCAGTAGCTCACTTTACCTCTCTGGAGGCTTCTCATGGTGCTGCTGTGGACCAGTGTAATGACTGCAGGGACGAAAGGAGACAAAAAGTTGCAAAGGAACTAAGCTCAACAACAATAAGGTCAGAAAATCTGGAATTATGTCCAAAATATAACCTTTAATCAGCTGCTACATGTGGAGACAGCAAGAGTGCCATGCTGCAGTGCCACAATAAACAAAAGTAGCAATTTATAAAACTGCTATGAATCTGATGTTGCATCCTGCTGCTGGAGGCTCAGCTGGTGCTCCAGTCTGGCTTTTGTTTAATGCACGTTTTGGCTGATAAGCTTCATCCAAATTTCAACTCGGAACAATTCCTACCGGGAAACATCTGGATCTCCAGGTTTCTGGATCAGCAACACAAGGCTGCAAACTGGCAACCTCCCAGATGTTGTTAGAAGCACAAACGGTTTTCCCTCCAACCGTACACACTCAGAAGGTGTCGTGAAAGAAACCAGAAAGGTCAAAGGTATTGCCGGTCACATCCTCCGTGACCTTATTTTGGTGTTTTGCCACGTTAATGTTTTTTCTCCTGCATGCAACTATTCTTTTACCCCCAAACACTCAAACCAGGTTGCTAATTCTGAAGCAGGGGGCCTCACAAGCAAAAAAACACACTTTATTTTCTTTTTTTGCTGAGATGTGGGAATAGGCAGCCTCCTACCTGAGCTTGTCAACGTGGTGGGTGTGCGTGAGGTGGCGATGGTGGTGGTAGGTATCGGCAGGCACTGCACACAGGGCAGCTCTTTGCATTTGTAGCCGGGTTTACATTTGCACACCGCATTATGGGTGGCGTTGCAGGGTGACAAATACTCCATGTTTGCTGTAAAAAAAAAAAAAAAAAAAAGAGAGAGAGAGAGAAGAGGAGAATGAGCATCTTTAAAAGAAACAAACTGAATCAGAATTCTGAATATGAAGCCAAAGTTTGGGTTTAGTGCGCACGCACACAGTTGATTGCTGAATGGGAAATGACTCACAAGGTAGTCTGGTAATGAATCTGGTTCTCCACTCATTTCTCAACTTTGATGCTTTTTTTTCTTTAGAGTTGGTTCCAAGCTGAATTTCACTCTGATAAGACATTTTTTTTTCTTGTGAACAAATGCTTATCAAGCGTATTTTTTTTAGTCCTAGTCTACAAATGTAACCAAACAAGCCCCCACAGTCATCGCACAACAGTCGGTGTGCTAAGCAACACTTCATAACGGTACAACAAACCATCACACATCAGAGGGGGTCTTCATTCAAAGCAAGCTTTTAATCTTAGTCGCAAGATGTTGTCCGGGAAGCTGTGTGTAAATGAGGAGAGCAATCTAGACATACTGAAAACCTCAGTGTTTACTGCTCGCCTCGATTCCTCAGTGACCAGGTTATCAGCGACAACAGTCAACACAATTTAATTTTAATGTAAAAGCTTGGTGAGACGTGTGGGTCGACCGCTTTCCGCCGATAATAATTTCCACTTCCGTTAACTGAATTAAAGCCCCTGGATGTGCACCAAACAGGAGGTCTTTGACATTTCTGACGCCCACCTTCTTCTCCTCAGCCCTGACTGACAACAGGGCCAAGGATGAAACTGTGAGAAGGTTGAATTGAAACGTGCAAAAAAAAAGTAAGCAGAGCATCGGGTAAAAAGTTGAACTCTGCAAAAAAACAAAAAATGTTCCCTTCTGTGCCGTCTGCACTTTGTCGTCTGCAGTGACATTTAAAAATAAGCATACCCATGTGTTTCTGCTCACCTGTGGCAGGGCAGAGACCTGACTAATAACATAGGACATGACATTTATGATCTTTCATCTCTTTCCACTGTTTACCATTTTTGTGCGTTTCTGTCTCTTTTTCCACTGACATGACGATGCTCTTCTTCTCATGCGTGGCAGCAACAGCTCTGCCGCCTAAAGACGAGCCTGCGCTGCAGAATCCCACCAAAACAGGAAAGGAGCCCCCCTCACCGCACTACACCCATATCTCTCTCTGAGTGTATCCCACCATGACAAACAGAAGAGGAAATCCCCTCACAATACTTGACCTTAACTCCGTATCTGACAAATTCTCTGAAATCGTGATCTGTAGACTGCGTCTGAGTAACAACTGAAAAAGTCGACATGTGTTCTAATGCTCTAACTGGACTCAGCCGGCGGTCAGGCCTGCAAAAAATGCCGATGGGGACGCTTGGGCTCGCGTCATACATGCAAAGCGAGCACGAGCACGCAATTCACGTACATAGGTGATAAACAGGGGCCACGGCAGAGGGCTGGCGTTGTCGTGTGTGTGATATGAGTGATGCGCTTCTCCACATCACTCGCCGCTTTTCAGAAACTTTTTAACCCCTAGAGTGACCTCTTTTGACTATGTTATAAAATGTGTTTTCATATTATTAGTGTACAGACACTTCTCCACAGAGAGACAGCCCACACTGGGTATCACAATAGAACAAGCTGGTTTAGCAGAAGAAGCTGTTAAATCTTAACTCATCAAAGACGGCCGTCAAAAAGGTTATTATGAAACCGGTTATACTCAGGAGGTCTGGAAAAAAGGGAACGCCGGTGTACTTGGTGCAGTCTGTCTGAGGGAAGCTTTGAAACAACTCACTTCTTCTGCAGTTTTCACAGCTGAGGCAGGCGAAATCCGTGTTGTAGGTCGGTCTGTACATCTCGATCTCGCAGTTTTTGCACTTATAGCGACATTCTTTTTCGTCGCGCCAGTCCAGATGAGTACCTGAAATGCACAGATAGATCCACAGTCAACCTGCAACCTGCGACGGGGCTGAAGAGAGAGAGAGAAAAAAATGGAACAAAATTCGCTGACGTCACCGAACCTGGCGGGCACTTGTTGCAGCACGAGTTGGCGTCCAGCAGCGGCCATTCGTACTGGGTGTCTTTGCAGCCGAGTTCTGCCACGGAGGAGGACAGTGACAGACCGCAGAGGAGAGTCAGGACTAAATAGCACAGCAGCTGCATCTGGGATGAAAGAAGGGTGGAGGAAGGAGAAGAGGTGGAGGATGAATGTGTGAGGTTGAGGAGGAGGAGGATGAGGCTGTGAAGGAAGTGAAAGGTTAGTTTGTTAAAAATATGAAAGACTGTCTGTCCAATGTCTAACAAAATATTTTTTGGGGACTCTGACACTCATTTTAAAATGAAAGGCACAAGAGAGAGACTCAAACCTTTTACGTATTATCAGCAGAAAAGATAAAACCCAAACGTACGAGAGGGAAGTCATTAGTGCAACTGGAGAAGATTTGACAGGAGTGAATGGCAAAGGCAGTTAGAACTTACCATAAAGGAGAAGACGAGCCTAGATGTCACCCGGGACCCTCTCAGTGTGAGACTGAGCCGTCCACCAGAAGTGTGTCAGGGTAGTATTCATAAATTGACAGTGATGAGTCAAAGTGAAAACTGCATATTTTACCGGTGTCTTTGAAATGTCTCAGCCCCGCTCAGGCATTCTAGCTGCCTCTCGTCGCCCTGACCCCTGGCTCAGCAAGAAACGTGCCATCCTCTCAGCCCCCTACTCTTTTTCCACATACACTGTCGAAATTCTCGTTTCATCCAAAATCGATTATCGTTTGAGAAAACAATGTCATTGACCCTGCCCCTGTGTCTTCACGTGTTACGATTGGCTCTTACACCTTCACTCTGTTCTCTCATTCTAACAGAGAGCAATTGAGGAAAAAGAAAATGGGAAAACATCTTCCAAAGTATGACATTTGAGTCCAAACGCTGCTCTTTAACATTACAAAATGCAGGCGGGGGTGGAGGGAGAAATTTTCTGAACATGGCCAAACGCAAAGATGAAGCACAAAAGCCCTTTAAGCTAAAGCAGCTTTTGAAAACAGAAACAATAAACAACAATTACACAGTTCAAAAACTCCTATGAGAATTACTGCAGATTTTGCACTTTTATTGTGCACTTCTTTAACAAGTGTAGTCAATGGGGAGAAAGAATCCCCCCAAATCCTGAGAACGTTGCCTTTGTCTTGGCAGTGTGGAACAGATATTTTATAAAGCAGATTGCTTGTAAGATTGACAACTGTGACCATCAGATGGTACCGATACACTTCTTTCTTGTCCTTTATAGAAAGTCATTTGTATGTTGACATTAATACTTGCCTGTGATGCATTCAAACAGCCAAAAAAAAAAATGTACTTCCCCCTTCTTTTTTCAGTATTTATCAAATGCCCCCTGCTCAGTGGCCAAAATGCAACAGAAAATTCCTGTGTATCTCTATATCATATTTTTTGTCATTTGGAGAAAAGCAAGTCAAGAACAGCCGTACGCTCTGCTAATCATTCTAACCTCAGAAAACAACAATCAGGTCAGACCTGAGTCAGAGGTTGACATGAACCTGACAGGCATGTATGTTTTTTTTTTTAACACTTAAGCCAAATTGTAAGCGGCTGAAGGATTGATAAATGACTTCTGTGAGGAAATAATGTCACACTGCCCAGAGGAAGATGAGGGCACGAAGGACGTTTACCATGCTATAACTTGCGTTACTACATTTTTGGTAGGAACTAATCAGTAGTAATCCTAGATTGCTTGTAAAGACTCAGCATAAAACACGTGCTTGCTGCAGTTTTTGCATGTCAAGTCGAGGTGTGGCAGGAAGTTTTAGTGGGACAGAGGTGCCGTTTGGGCACATTGGAAGACTTTGCTGCCATGCTGTCTCAGATGAATGCAGGAACAGGTACTGCCCTTAAAATATGAGATTATCGAGCAGTTTGTTTCATGTTCAGGGAAGTGTTCTTTTATGTAAGATAGCTAAAAGGTGGTAATCAGATAAATAGGACCTGAACTAGTCAAAAACTAGAGACTTAAGACAAGTGGTACATTGCCCAATTAGGCATTCTCTTATTGATATAATTTTCCAAATCCTAGAGGGTTAAGGGTAATCTCACTTTCAATTTGTGACCCAGAAACCATCGAATACAAAGAAATGTAGCAGGGGAAACTTCATTCAATTTTTTAAAGCTTTGTTTCACTTTGAAAATATCTTAATTTTGTCTGTGCAAGTCTCTTTTGCTCCCCCCAGGTTTCCTACAGAACTTGTGTCCCCTTGGAAGCTGTTAAAAACTAAATAGCTTCCTGTTCAGGAAACCAAACAGCTTCCTGTTTAGTTTCTTGCTATCCTCCCGGCTGTGAGGAAGCTAATTGGGAATATTAACATCCCAAAAGCATGACAAGGTCACCAGGATTGTGCAGATTTAGAGAATAATCTGGACTGGAAGCAAGAGTTCCACAACCTTAATAATAATAATTTGATTGATTGTCTTCCTTATATTTTTTGAAGTCTTTATTTCTGACTGTTCATCAGCAAAGCTGTACAACCACTAACTATTGCCTTACTTTCAATGTAAAACAAGCAAAATGTTATTTATGGAAATAAATGCTGGACTCGTTTAATCATTGACAAACAATGTGTGTCTGTTCACATGGAAAACTAAACGTGAGGCATTTACAACCTTCTACACAATCTTGGGAAATATGAGAATAACATGTCTTCCCTTCTCTGGTCAAACTTTGTGTTTACCAGCTTGATCTGTATAATCAAGGAAATACTGGCACTGTCTGGTAGCTCATTACTGGGTAAGAGGGTGTTGTAAACTCTTCTTGCCAAGTCTACTTGAGCAATTCCTTGAAGTGATCATGTGACTCAGCCCTTTCCCGCTTGGGCCCGCCCCCTCGCTGGCTGGCTGGCTGGCTCGTGAGTTCCGTCGAGGGGGAGCGACCGGCGGGGCCGTCGCGCGTTTCGATGACGGACAATTCACCCGTACACGACTAAAGTTGAACAAAAAGTTACACGCAACGTCGACGTGTATCGTCGTCGCCGAATGGACTATTTTTCAAGGGCTTCTTTTTCCGGGCTGTGACTGACCAGGTAAGAAAGGAAAGAAAAGAAAAGAAAAGTAAGAACCTCCGAGGAAGAGAGGGCGAGTGGTGAAGCTGAACCGAAACCAGGGCGATAAGAATCGAAAATAGTCGAGCTGCCTTGAGTTGAGGCCGAGTCGTTTGCGATAAGAGGCCACCTCAAGGCAAACTTGGCTGTCAGCGGTTCGCTGTCAGCTGTCCACAAGTGAAGCCGTTGACTGTTTTTCGAGCAAGGGAGCTCCGACGGTTCCCTAGAAGTTCTGCGTTATTAGTCGACGGGGAAGTGTGTGGTAGGATGTGTGTAGCGTGGGAGGAAGGTTAGTGGGCCCGCGTCAATATTGTGCTCTGACATTAGTCCTGCGACTGACACTCGTCCTGTGCCTTTTCATTTAATGAACCCCTTTTTTTTTTTTTTATTATTATTGGTTTTTATAGCCATGAAACTATACAAACAAATGTGTTACCGTTGCTTGTTTTTCAATATCTACATTTGTTCCCTTTTGTAGTTTCCTGCTTAATTTGGGTGCAAGTAGACGCTCGATATTGGCCAGATATGATCGGTCCAAAATCTAAACTCTCACGTGCAATATAGGTAATTGTGGCAAAGATCAACGTTTGATTGAGGTTGTAGATATCCTAATTCAAGAAGATGTCTTAATTCACGTCCCACACATCAAGAAGATCTCAGATTGTAGTTCTATGTGTTGAGCCATGCTCAGAACAGATTCTCAGCAGGTGCAATCATATTTATTAGGTTTTTTGTTTTTTTGTTTGTTTTTTTAAACTTTCTTCTGTTTTTTCTGTTTGCCAGGAATAACTTTTTAACACTTAACCTTTGTCAGACTGTTTTTTTGCTTGTTTTTAGTGGCATGCCAAAGTCTCAAAGTTTCTCAGTCGTGAGAAATCTGATTGTACATCTCAAATGCTACGATGAGTAAGCATATAAATAATAAACAGAGACTTTTCAAAGTCTCAACGCCATGTTTTCCTCAACGTTCTATAAAAATGTTAATATTTAGCTCTAGCTAAACACACACATCGTGTCTGGACCAACACAGTGAAGACGGAGAAGAGTATTTTTGTAAACAGCTTGTCAACAACTGCGTAGCATGAGAAACTTTTGCCAGCTGGCGGTGGTCACTGAAAGATGCGTCACAGGGCCAGTTTTACATGACAAAACATTGGTCTTGATTTATTTTTTTTTTATTATTCTATCTTGCAGGTGGGCTCAGATGGACTGAGGTTAACCTATGAAAATGGAGGGAGGAGTTCACAGACAAAGATGGAATAAAAAAGCTTCTCTCAGCACTGTTGTGCTCTTTCTGGTAAATAAAAAAAAAATCATGAGGATGTAAACACAAAATGATGATGAAATAAAGCTGTCTATACTTTAATAGATACTGACATAACTTTGCATTTTATGTCGCAGTGCATCTTCCCAGCTGCAGTTTCATCAGTATCAACATGCCCCTATGCACATTACCTCAGCGACGACAGGATTTGCTGCCAAAAATGCTTCCCAGGTACCAAACACATCTAATCATTCCCAATTAGCAAAGAAGTTTCCCTTTAAAATTGATTGTACTGGAAGATCAAAATTGCAGCAATATTAAAGATGTAGTTCAAATAAAAGTTAGCAGATAGTTCACTTTGTAAAAATTTTAGCTGAGCGTGTGAAGCAGAGATTATACAATGTCTTGGTTCATTTTCGTCCTCCGTGAGGTCTACTTGCTCGCTGAAGGTACTCGTTTTATTTCTAGGTTATAGAGTTGTAAGGAACTGTGATGCATTGGGTAACCCCACCCGGTGCGAAGCGTGCCCCGCTGGCCAGTACATGAATGCAATCAACTACTCCCAACAATGCCGAGGCTGCTCCCACTGCAAAGGTAAAACAACATGACTTACTTTGACCTCAGCCATCGACTCCTCCACAATCTGGCTGTAAATTAAAGCGTGTTTTCTTTATTATTTTTTTTGTGCCACCAGCTAATGATGAACAGATCTCCGAATGTGAAATTTACAAGAACACTGTTTGCCGCTGTAAGAAGGGTTATTACAAATTTCCCATCAACTCGGAGGACTACCAGTGTCGCGCTTGTAAAAAATGTGGACAACAGGAAAAGGTAGCAGAGGAATGTAAGTTTTCCGTCAGACGATATGAGAAACCACGCAAGAATCCTCAGCTTGTAGATATATTTGATGCCGTATTTGTGTGTCGCATTGTATTTGATGTGTTTGCACAATGTTCACAGGTACACCGGAGAAAAACACTGTGTGTGCGTGCAAAGACAGTTTCCACAGAGTGAAGAACCAGTGTGAACCCTGCAAGAAGTGAGTCTACTCATGCTCACAAACACACAAAGGTCCCTGTTCTGCTTTGTTTTGTCTCGAGTTAAAAGTGCCGATGAGGAAGTTTTTTGGGTGTTTTTGCTGAATTGAAACTTCCAAGCCACATCTGACTCTGCGCAGTGTTTCCATCTTTTGGCAAGAAAAGAAGGGAAGTTAAACCGGGGCCATGACATTTTAGCTCATCCTAAATTTGTATTTGTGTGATACATTCTTCTCCATGACTTCAGAAGTCTTTTAGGTGACAGTGTCTTGCCGTTTGGAAATTGATATGAGTCACAAAAATTTAGTTTTAAAAATGTTATATTTGACTGAGCCTTGTCTGATTAGACAGTACACATCTGTGAATGAGCGTTTGAAAGTTAATTACCATGAATAAACAGATATCCAAAGTCAAGCAATGGGACTTATTGCAGAGGTGTAGTGTTGAAGTGTTTAATGGACAAGAAATGGCTCAGAGCAACATTGCCACCAACACTGTAGTTTCCAGTGTAATGACGTCACTTTACGCAGTGGCGACACATCTCCGCTTCAGGTTTTGACGCACTGCCGTTCGTTAAACTTTGTGTTTGAATCAACAATGTCAGCCACTTCCTCTTAGGCGAGCTACTTCCTCCCCACTTATGTGAAACATGCTTGCTCCTCTCTTCCCCACAGTTGCACTGCCAGCTGTGAACTTCACTGTGTTCTCCTGAAAACCAAAGGTGAGCACAAAGGATTTTGGCAATCAGCCGCCTTTTATGTGAAATAGTTGACTTGATGTACTGGAGCTTAATGTCACAAGAGCTCCTTGACAATAAAGCCAAATATCTTGACTGCCTCCTGGTGGTCGGCTATAGTAAAGAACTGTCATAATAGAGTTTGTCATTTTGTTATGATTTGTGAGATTTGTGATTGGTGAGTACATCTGCAGAAATAGAGAGAAATTAGTGTCAAAAGTTTCTCCTGGGAAACTTTAAAACACACTTTCATTTGTTCTTTTTAGGTGAAGAGCCTGGGCCCGACAAGGAATACACTATTTCCACCATTTGTGTCGTCGTCGTCGTCGTCGTCGTTGCGTTACTGCTGGTTGCTGTCATCACCCACAAGCTGACTGAACATTTTGTCCGGAAGAAGCTACTGGAATCGCTCAGCCAATCATCGGACAGCACCCCCGACTCGTGCTTGGTAGGCCCTTTTTTTGTGTTGTTTTGCCAGCGATTGCACTGTCTGCCGTAAATAAAAATCCCCTGTGTTCTTGATTTATAGCAGATCCTGATCGAACATCGGGAGCCCTTAAATAATCTCAGCACGAAAGGCGATCCTCCAGTTCCACTGATTGAGAATGAGCAGCTGTCTAAACTGCCTGACTGCGTCCCCTTGGAAATCAAGAGTGAGTCACATTTACACAGTAGTGCAACAGATTCTTTGGGGCGATGACTCAAGCAAGTCAAACTGACCTCTCCTCTTCCTCTGAACCCTCCAGTCTCTGAACTGATCTACAAGGTGCTGGATCTGGTGCCCGTGCTGCAGGTCAAGCAGCTGGTGCGCTGCCTGGGTGTGAAGGACACGGACATCGAGCAAGCGGAGCTGGATCACAGGTCCTGCCGGGAGGCCCACTACCAGATGCTGCGGATCTGGGCCGAGAGAGGCGTCCTAGGAGGCGGACTGCTGCACTGCTCTTTTCTGCAAGAGTTGCTGGGTGAACTGCGCAAAATGCACCTGGAGAATGCCGCAGAAGAAATTGAGATAAACTACGCGTGTCAGTAGACTGGACACAAAGTGCAACCATGAGCTGAGGAAACCAAGTATTGTCGTCTGCGTGGTGGTGGGTGCTGTCGCTGAGGTGTTTTCCACGTCATGGCCAAGTCAGTCCTCTGTGGAGTCGTCGTGCATCAAATGGTTGCAGCCGCCCTGAAGAGGAATTCTGCACTGATTTCACAACAAAATGAAATGAACTCGTCATTTAATCCTTTGACGCCTGACGAGACATCGGAGCAACAACCTTCATTCACTGTGTGTGCGCAGAGTTGGCTTGGCCGAGCTGGGGAAAGCGAAGCTGGCGGCTTTAACACTCAGTTTGTATCACTCGAGGTCGAGAGAACTTTTTTTTAATTGTTCACGAGGAATAAGCTTCAGAGAAGAAAGCAACCAAGCCAAAGTTGGGATTTCCTCCATTGTACCATCATGCTAAGCTAAACTAGAGTCATCTGTTCAAACAGTATATATATATTTTTAAAGTACATTTCAAAGAATCTCTTCTGATGTTTTCTGGTATTCATTTTGTTTTAAGAAATTGATGACTGATGATCAGTCACTGCTTGCTCATTTTCAGTTTTAGTGGCTGCATCATATGAGGATCATTTTTGAAGATCGCTGCTCTGAACATTGAGTTGACTTTGTCAGACAATTCAATGGTATAAACGTCCTCTTCCAGCCTTTTTTTTTTCCTTCTTTTTTATATTTAATTGTTTAAATCAGTTTTATGTCAAGGCTCAGAGTTGACTGGTAATGTTTCTTCACTGGCTTTTTAATCTGCTATACCAAATCCTTGTTTCAGCAGAAACAGCAAAACAAAGAAGGGGAAGTTCATTGTTCCTTTTTAAAGACTTGCCTTCTCACAGCCTCACAACATGTTTAGCATTATTCATGACTGTTGGAGCAACCGAGACACACCTTGTCTCGGTTTGCCTCAGCCGAGGAGTTTTTTTTTCCTCTGTCTTTTTTCTTTTTTCTTTTAAATATATGACCAGTCTCAACGTGCAGATGGAGATTTTAATCTCTTTCTGTCAGACAGGCGGGTGATGCGACCTTCCAAAGAATTTTTCTGTTTGTTTGTTTTTTGTAAATCTTTAATTTACAGAGCGAGAGAGGGGGATGGGGGGGGGGTTCTTTTTCTAAATAAATGTGTCTTTATGAAAGTGCTCAAGTTGTGCCACAAATTTGTCTGGAAGCTCAAGAGAGTGAATCAGGTGACGGGGTTGTGTTTGAATCTTAAATGAACACTTCATCATTGACTTAAAGAGTAGCTAAAAACACATCTCCTGCCTTTCTGCCACTGTGATTAACCATTATTGTGGCAGTCACAAAAATGCTGTTGCTTCCAAACAGGAAGTTATTTCATTCTCTGTTGCAATCTAAATCTAATATTAGCTTTCTGCTTGTTTTATGTTATCTTATTCTATTTTGTTTGGTCTTTTAAAATGTTTTTTTTTAATTTTTTTAGCCACGTCCCCATGAGCCACTCCACCACATTGTCGTGCGTTTTAATAACCCATCAAACACCTCACTGTCACGGTTGATGTAACATCAATCACGTTCCTTCTGCAGGGTTACAAGAAGAAAACGCCATAATTTCCCTGGCATTTAGTTTGAGCCGACTCAAGAAGTCTTCGCTTCTTGACTGTTTCCTTGATGTTATCAACAAGGAAGAGGTTCTCACAGCTCAAGAGATCAGTCACCACCTACACAGAGCTAAAAAAAAAAAAAAAAAGGAAGACCAACACACCAACCAGCTCTGTGCAGTGATTTTCTCTCTCTCTCTTTCCATTTCCCGCTTGCAGAATCCAGTTGTTCTTGTCGGGCCAGTTGCAAAGGGCAGTGGTTTAGGTGAAAGGAAGAGAGGGAGGGACCAATCCAGGCGTAGCATAAGAGTAGGAGGAGAAAGCTAATAGAAACCAAAGATGAGTGAGTGAAACAAAATGGATCCAGCCAAGCCCAGGTAAGGTCTAATATTTTATCTGCCTTTAACCCAGGTTAAACAAGCCGCCCCTGGTGGAAGGAAAATATGTGAATGTATGTAAATAGTGAGAGACAAAGATTTGGCCCCTGTGTGTGTCCTCACTACACTGTGTCGTATTTGTCTTGCCGTCGGGAGGCACAGATTTCGTCCTGCGGCGACTGTTTTGTTTGCAGCGACCAAACAACCGCAGCGGCTGGTTTAGGTGTTTGGGTTGAGGCCTTACAGCGTCAGCCCAGCCAGTCTGTTCCCATGAAGACTTGTGCTTGTGTTGGCGAGTCACACAGACTCCGACAAGTAAACAGGTATGACACTGTGATGAAAGCGCATGTGTCGACTCCTTTGATGTCCCAGACCGATTAGTGCGCCCTGCCTGTCTGCGCTCAGCGTCTGCAGTCCCAGCAGCGACTGGCTGTGTGAGAAGAGCTCAGGATGACCAGCCAGGATGCTGGAGCATCAGTTAGGAACGTAATGAATGAATAGGAAAACGCCTGTGAAGGCTCTCAGTCATCCAGGTTGTCTCATCCGAGGCCGAGGGGAAACTTCTTCCAGATCGCAACAACAGGTCCAGTGGCCTCAACTTGAGCCCCTTCGACAGTGGATAGGGAAACCTTCTTTTTTTTTTTATCAGTAAAAGTTTGGAGAACTCTGGCCAGTTCCTCCTCTGTGCAAACCTCACGACTGGTCGTGGGGAGTCGTGAGAACTGGTGGTGGATGGTCACATGGTTGCAAAAATGGATGAGTAACCGGAGCTGCAGTCAGGCGAACACACCGCTGTCCCGACCTATTGAGTCTGTCAGCAGCAGCAGCAGTGATTTACTGTGTCTCTCATAGAGTGTCGTGACCTGACTGACTGACTCCTGGTATTTTCTCACCGTGTGTGTGTGTGTGTGTGTGTTTCACAGGTTTTGTTTTTCTCAGTTGATCTCTGACACAGAAGCCTTCAATTTAAAATAATGATATTAGTTGATGGGTGATATGGTGGTGCAGTGGTTAGCACTGTTGCCTCACAGCAAGAAGGTCTAGGGGTTCGATTCCGGGCTTTTCTGTGTGGAGGCTGCATGTTCTCTCTGGCTTCCTCCCACATTCCAAAAACAGGCATGTGAGGTGAATTGGAAACTCTAAGTTGTTTCAAGGTGTGTGTGTGAGAGCAAATGGTTGTTTGTCTTTCTATGTTGTTCTGCGATGAACTGGCAACTTGTCCAGGGTGTCAGCTAGGACTGTGCGATTAATCGATTTTAAATCGGATTTATTAGTCAAGACGATGTTAAAAAAAAAAAGGAAAATCTTCAAATCGATTTTCCTCTTGTATGCTTCTGGGTTGTTCACCTTAATTTTACAAAACGTGAAAAGGTTTTAATCAAAATGATAGAAAACCTTTTATTTTTAAAGTGATGTTTGGTGAAAGACAGTTAAGGTTGTCACTTTATCCACAGGGGGATTCATTCCTGTTTGGTTCTCAAGTTTTCACTTTATTCCAAAATAAGGAAACTCCATCTTTGTTTATGAAGAACCTGTTCATTTTCAAGTGAAGGCTGGTGAAAGTGAAGTTCTAACTTCATTAATCTCAAGGGATTCATCATGTTGTCACTTTACTAAACCCAAGGAGGATTTACAGTATCTTTCAGTTGCACTTCCCAATAGAGAAATTTGTTTGCTATTTTTCTTTAAAAATAAAGATTAAAAAAATATTTGAAATAGTTTATTTCATTGTCTTTTGTAGTTTTACAAAAAAAAAATCGAAATCAAAAATCAAGTTTTCAGAGAACAAAAATCTGGACTTTATTTTTGTCCAAAATCGCCCAGCCCTAGTGTCACCCTATGACAGCTGGGAGAGGCTCCAGCAGACCCCCACAACCCTGAGTTCAGGAAGAAGCGGGTATTGAAAATGGATGGATGGATATTAGTCGATATTATATTATTACAAAAGCACTGCTAAAGGTGCCGGAGGACGCTTCAAACTGATGATTATGACAACAACATGTCTAGAGGCCACAGGTTTTGTCAAGAGGAATGTCCCATTCCAGGTGAGGCTCTGCAGAGCTCTGGTGGGAGGCCGGGTTGGCTGAGAGTCCGGGGGGATCAGGGGGGGTGGAGGGGAAGCTGGGGGGTCGCCACACCGAAACCTCTGTCCCCAAAGGTGGGACAGTTGGAGTGGGGGAGAGAGCAGCGAGCTGGAGGACCGCAGCAAGGCAACGGAATTGTATGAATGGAGAAGGTCAAACCGGTGCCGACCAGCCAGACCTGATGCAGGAAGAAGGATTTATTTGTTCTGGAGTCAGTGGAGTCAGTGGAGGTGGGAAACACCAACTGGTTTGGATTATACAAAAAATAAAAAAAATTAAAAAATAAAATAAAAAATACAAAAAAAAAACAACAGCAGCAGCCGAGTCCTGGTCCTACTGGAGCCAGGGAGTGGTATCAGTCATGTATGAGTGCCCTTTGTGACATCATAATGGGTAGAAATTCAGAACAACATGATTGAACAGACACTATTTGAAAAGTGGACTCATTTTATTTTCGTAAAACATCCAGGAGTTTCTTAAAATGGGACCTTCAAAATAGTTCACCACACAGTCTCAAGATTTATTTACCTCTTCAATTATTGCTTCTATCAGGCCTGTCATTGCACCATGTCAAGTCAAATCAAGTCAAGTCAAAGTTTATTTATAGAGCACTTTTAACACGACCTCTGGCAACAAAGTGCTGTGCAGTTAAAAAATAAAATAAAAGGCATAATCATACACAAATCCACACAAATACAACAAGAAATAACAATAAAATACAACAATTGCACAACAAAGTAGTAAAATAGTAAAAGGTCAATTTAAGACCAAGATCTTTCCGCTCCTCTGCATCTTCACACATCACGTCTTGGTCACGAGAAATCCTGTGTGCTTTTCTCCAGCCATGCAAACAGCAGTGGGGGCAACGACTCCCGCAGGCAGGAAGCGGCGGTGCTGCGGTGGAACGGCGTGGACGGGGAAGGGCACAGGGACGTGGACAGCAGGGACTCGGGCGTGTTTGACGGCGTGCCAGTGGCCGCAGAAATATACAATCATCACAGGGCTTCACTGGATAAACACAGGCTCAGCGCAATGGGCTATCAGGTCAGTGAATTAAGAGTTTTGTACATTTTTGTACCATCATTGTACATTGCACATTGTTGACGTTTTTCAATGCAGGAATATTATTGCAATTGTGCTTCAAAGCATTTTAGACATAAAAGTGTTTCAGTCTCTGTCTTTTCCAATTTTGATTTTTTTTTAACCTTGAATATTAAAAGAAAGTGAAGAGAAAAATCCAGCTGAATGAGACTGTATCAGACACTGAAGCCAATTTTATTGAAAAACATAAATCAAAACTTATTGCAAGAACTAAAAACAGACGCACAAAGACAAAAAAAAAAAAAAAAAAAAATCCCCAATGTTCAGTTGGCTTTGTGGTGTAAAAACAGGTCGTTAGGAAACCTTAGATTCTAGGTCACAGTCACAGCCATCCGTCTGAGCTAAATGCATTGCTTAAGTTGGTTTTCTCCCTTAAAGTCATCATCATTTTAATATCTTCATTCATTTTCTATGTTTTATTAATTAATCTTCCAAAGAAAAAGTAAATTTAACATGTTTTTCCCCCCTTTCCAGAGGCGAACCAAGCAGAAGGTTGTGACCGACTTTTCCACAGTATCTAAAGGAGCTTTGGCCGCAGCCAAACCGAGAGCTGCACTCAGACAAGTTCTCTTCAGTCAGTCTGAGAAAAACCCAGCGACCGAGGTGCCGTTGCCTCCTCTTTCTCTCAAATCTGCGTCTGACAATCACACCAACACTCCTGATATTCACCTTTACCCACCTGCACCCTTCAGGATCGAGGCCAGCTGGACTTGCTGAAGCAGGATCTGGGAACCTATGCAGTGCCAGCCGACCTGAAGTGGATCTGGAAAGAGGAAAATCAGGGGACGATCCTAGAAAAGAGCTGGACCGACATCGTGGATTCTCATTCAGTACGAGCTGCGGAAACTGCAAGTCATTGTTGTCTTCAATCGACTGTTCATACCTTGAATAACTGCTGTTTATCTCTTGGTGCGATTTTCAGACAATGTCAAAGACGCAGAGGCACCAGCAGGAGGCGCTGTGGGAGTTTGTCCACACCGAGCTCGCCTACATCAACAAGCTAATTGTCATTAAAGATGTAAGGCGTCTTTCTGCTCACTCTGCTGTCCTCTGTGTGTGAGAGGGATTTTCCACAGGAAGTCGAACTTCTGTCTCTCTCTCTTTGTCTCTGTCAGGTGGTTATCGCTGCTCTCGTCAACCTCCACAGGAACGGGTTTCTCCTGGAGGTCAGTCAGTCGGCAGAGGCCGTCGCCTTGTCGCACGTGTGGGACTAATACGCGCTTTTATCCATCTTATATCTGTACAAGAAAGACACACACACACACACACACACACACACACGCATAGGCACACACATGCACACTAAGCACTGGCCTATTTTCCACTGCTCTGTAATCTGAAGACTTATTTGCAACTGTTTTACATACCACCGTCATGCAGCCAGTGGCACAACATCCGCTCTGAGTTACACTGAACACAACACGCGAGTGGAACGCACAAGCGCAGCGGGAGGTTTTTCCATGCATAAGACGGAAACAAAAAAAATCAAAAAGTAGCAGCGAACGCCTATGGCGAGTGAAGCCCGCCGTAATCACTTCCTGTTTTCGCAGGTGACCCCCGAGCTGCTCTTCTCCAACCTCCCGGCCATCCTCGCTGCTCATCAGCTCTTCTGGCAGCAGGTGATCTATCCCATGCTGCAGGAGGTGCGGCAGACGGGCATGCCCTTTGACCCCGTGAGGTTAGAGGCAGGTTGCCTGCAGGTATGTATTCACGCAAGAAGCCTCGCAAAAAATGTTCACAGAGGCGTTTATGGCTGAGCAAGTTCACCCCGGCGGGCAGGTGACTTTCTCACGGTTTCCCATTCAGAACCGAAAACTGTGAGAACGTTGCACCCGCTTGGCAAAAGTTAACTCTGGCTTTTGCAGATTGAAATTCTTAAGGTATCTTGAAATCTGAATTGCTGAAGTTGGGGAAAAAAGGATGTACACATTAGCTCAAAACAACCCTCCCTCTTCGTTACACAGCACTAATCACATGCATACTTTCAAAAGGAGTTGAACTTCTGTCTGTTCTCAATGCTGAATCACAAGTATATGTTTTGGATATTTTCATGTGATAATATGAATTTTTTTTCTGTTTTTCTGTTGAAGAAGCCTTTCCATTACACTATAAACCAGGCATGGGCAAGCTACGACCCGAGGGCCATAAGCGGCCCGTTGAGCTTTTTAATCCGGCTCGCCTAATTTGACAAAATTTTATTAATAGTAACCAATAAAATAGCTGTGTTTCATAATTTTTTTTAATGTTTAAAGATTCATTTCAATAAAGAGTCAAATACCACGAGGCTTCAAAGACATATTTTTGTTGTAACGATTTTGTTCATTTTCATTTTCATTCATGAAATCACATGTTTTCTCCATTGGTGGGTCACCAAAAAGGTGTTGGGTATCAAGTCACAGTGGTGCAATAATATAAACATGTTAATTAAAAGGAGAATTTTACAAATTCAGTTTTGCTTAAGAATATCAATATTCTTATGTAAAAAAAAAAAAAAAAACATTTTAAAGGCAAAGGAAACAGTGGAGGCAAAGTGACGCCAATTGCTCATTATTATAATGGTCAATCACTTTTCCTCTCTGTTCACAGTTCCACCAGCTCTTCGCCTCCTACAAGCACTACTGCTGGGAGGAAGAACACTGTCTTGAGTTCACGCGCAGGCAGATGGAGAGCAACCCTCATTTCTTCACTTTTGTCCAGGTGACGCAAAGCGCACAAAAGTTGGCCACAGCGAGGCCCGTGTTCATCGTCAACATCTAATATGTAACGCATGAACAGCAGTGAGTGTTGGGAAGTGTTTTCTTGAAGATGGTGGAACAGCGATGGCTTGCTTCACTTTCACCGACATCGTGGGCTCGCCCATAAAAACCACCAGCCCACTGCTCACCACACGCTACACCCACGTTCTTCAAATGTTCCAGACCCCAAATTCCATTTTCATTTAATGATTCGTTGTATGCAAATCTCAAAGTAAAACATCAAGATCACTGGAATTAAACATTTCTAATCCCATTTCATTGGAAACGCGACACCTGTCAGCCACTTTGAGTGTGATCACTCCCGCCTTGCTGAAAAAGGTGTTTTGTTTCACACCTTTTTTTTTTTACATTTGTGTCTTATTATGACACCTGTCACTTGCAGTGGGGGTTGATATTTTTTTTGCTCAAGCGGAAGAACTCGTTCAAGTGGAAAAAGTGAATGTCAGTGAGTGTAAAGGGGTCTCTTTTGTTCAGATCAACCAAAACAAAAACATCTCAACAAAAGGCGAGGTTTCCCTCGTTGGAGGAAATTCGGCTTGGCTCTGCACTTCATGAAAAAATAAAACCTAAACATTTTGCTGGATTTTCCACCAGAGAATTTTCTTTTAATAAAAATGTTTGTTTTTTTAGGAATTAGGTATAAATGGTATTGATTTAAAAAAAATCTATTAAAAATACACAAATAAGGAATGACATTAACAAATATATTCAATGGGTTAAAAAAAAATAATAATTTTATGAGTTTTGCATATTTTGATTTTATAAATGCTTAATCTTAAAACCTGCATTATTTCTTCATTATTTTAATGCTGATTATCACCTTTAAAATTTGTTTTAATCCACCACGTTTTCTCTTGCCACTAGTGGGTGGAGACTCACCCTCAGAGTCAACGGATGCGGCTCGGGGACATGCAGGCCAAACCTCACCAGAGGATCACAAAGTACCCGCTTCTGCTCAAGGCCGTGCTGAAGTCCACCCAGGAGCCTGAAGTGCAGCACGCCCTCGGAGACATGGTGATACATGGTGTTACACGTCCTTCATTTCGTGTCACTTCAACACTGGGAACAGTTTGAGGTAATGCCTATGAATCTTTAGCTTTCACGCTGACCCTCTTTGGCCTGCGTTGTCCTTCCCAGTTATCCAGCGTTCACGGTTTCCTGGAAAGCATCAACGACTACCTGAAGCTAATGGACGAGGAGCTGGCTCTCGGCATTTCGGCACAGAGGGTGGATGGATACGAGGTAGAGGGAATAAATGAAGAAATCGACAAGGTATAACGCATATTTTGAATCGATTTTACGTATCAGGAGTAAACACAGATGAGAAATATCAAGCAATTATTTGCAATATCATGAAGTAAAGTCCCGTGACCCTGAAAAGGAATAAGCGGGTATAGAAGATGAATGAATGAATGAATGAAGTAAAGTCAATGCTGCACAAAATCTGTGCAAAAAAAGTAATTTGATCACAGGAAAACATTGTTTTTAGGTCCAAGGCAAAATGATTATGTTCTTGTAGCTGTTATCTTAAACAAGGGAGAGACCCTAGAACACGTTTGCGTATGTTTTATTTGATCTCTACCTTTTTAGAATCTAAATAATCTTAAATGAGGTTTGTAGCTTTATTCACACAACTGACAATTAATTTTAACTCCAAAAGGTTTGTTCACATGTCAGGATATTACAATAAGCAACAGTCTATTTAATTGCACAAACAGAATCAAAGAAAGTTTTTGGTCCTTATGACACTCGATGATGGGTTCCTCTGACAGCACGTCAGAGACACTTGCCGTTTTGACCTGGAGTGCCCCATCAGAGGCGTGGGACCCTGGAATTGTGCGCAAGCTGCTGCTGGAGGAAAACTTGAAGATTCGGGGGAGAAAAGACAACAAGGTGAGCAAAGCGAGGAGAGGAGAGGAGAGAAGCTCCTGCCTGTGGAGACAATCGCGAGCGTCGCCTTCAATTGTTCTTCATTGTGTCTCGTGTGCTTGCAGCTGGAGGTGGTGGCTCTGCTCTTCTCGGATGTTCTCCTCATGACCAAAGTCCACAAGAAAGGGGAGCGGCTGAAGGTGGTCCGCCCTCCGCTGGCCCTGGACAGAACACATTGCATCGCACTGAAAGATGGCTGTGGGTCACATTTCCTCACATCCTGCATGCAAAAAATCTGAGTAAAAACGCAAAATACAGATGACCAGATTATTCACTTTTCTCTCCCAGGCTCATTTCTTCTGATTGAGGTCGGTGAACTTCAGAGTGCCATGAATGTCTACATATTTGTCGCCGGCACCTCTGAGAGCTGCTTCACATGGGTCACCACTATCCAACAGGCAAAGGTATAAAGCAGTCTGGGAGACCTGCACTTCAGTTTGTTGCAGTTTGTTTGCTGTTTAAGAGGTTGCCTTGAAGAAAAATAAGTCCAAAGATCCTTTCCAGGCAAATTCCTTGCTCTGAAGACCACAAGATAGCTAAAGACAAATCACAAAAAATAGAAGTTTTTTTCTTCTAATGCATTGCATTCAAAATGTTGTCTGAAACATTGACAGTTTCCCATCCAGGGGGTTCCCAGAGTTTCCCCAACAGTCTCAGTACTTTGTGCTAGCGCTAATCAAGCTGCAACTCCACATTAGCCATAACCGATTATTTTTTACGTGGTGCTAATTCTCAACGTTGTGCCGTCCAGGACACATTGAGGAGCTTGAGGGACATGGAAACCAAAAGAACAATGGAAAACTGCTACAGAGTCCAGCAGCTGCCGGCCAAACGTCCAGCAGAGGCGGCGGGTGACGACACGGACACAGAGGAGCAGGGAGCGGAGCGTTTCGTGGACAAACTCAATGAGGAATTTCTGATCGCTCAGTCAAGCAATGCAACACTTGCATCAGGAGCAGAATATGAGGAGCCTGTGGACAGCGCTTCCACCGTCGCGTCTATTTTTCACTCCCGGGCAAACGATGTCAACGGCAGCTTGTTGCGTCAGGGCTCAGCCGGTTGGCGGATCTCCAGAGAACTGGAGTGGATCGAGATGGGAGTGAGGAGGCAGGACATCGGGGTCTACACGGAGGAGGCGGTCCAGTTGGGCGGGGCAACGCAGCGCAGCCTGGTGGCCTGGAATCACAGCCTGCAATCTGCTCCCACAATGCACACACAGCAGCCTGAGAGAAACAACTCGCCCGCATCGCCCGCTCTCTTCCTGGACGGTTACCCGGCTGTCGACTACCCAATGAATGAAGACGATGACCCACAGCCTGTTCAACAGGCGGCAGCATCCAGGGGGTTCCCAGAGGAACCTGCAGGAGAAGGTGGAACGTCGACAAGGACAGACTCTGGTTCCCAGTCCGTGACCACTCGGGTCAGTCAGTCCAGTGACACTGAGGCGTCTCCTGAGGCCTGGAGCTTCTCCAAAAACCTCAAGTCACCTTGTTTGCGAAGGAGGCGGCCGACATCCGTCCACCAGTGTGCTCCATCTCGCCTGTCTTTCCCGGACTCGGAGCCTCCCAGATTTGCTTCTCTGTCCAACTCAGGGTCCGATTACAACCTCAACACCGACAGCAACTCCTTCTCCTCCCAGCAGAGCTCCGATTTGCAGCGGCTGCCGCGGCTGGCCTCCTCCAAACCCAACCAAGAGATGTCCTTCGATCCGCAAGATGAACAATTTTTCTCCGAGTCCGAGCTTCCCGATCGGAGCGTCAGTGACAGGCGGGTCGGCCTCAGACAGCAGAGGAGATACTCCAACCCCGTCATCACCAGAGAACGCCACGAAGCTCGTGTGCACCCCAGAAGCCTGCATTCATTCCCCAGCGAAGCCGAGACGCAGTCGGCCGGGTTCCCCTCGTCGCGTCTGGACGGCCTTCTGAACAGAGCCAAGGTCCGAGTGAGGGAGCGGGACGGACTCAAGATGGACAGGCAGTTGAAAATTGCACACAGGAGGACGAGGTATCCTCCGCCGTTGCCCTCCTTCTCCACCACGCTGTCGCCGCCGCCACCGCCGCCGCCCGATGACGTGGACAGAGAGCCCGAGTGGGTGGAGGAGGTGGCGCTGATGAGACGCAGGGCCCTGACGGTGAGCAAAGGGTGGAAGGAGCAGCTGGTGGACGGAGACGACGACGACAAGAGAGACAGGTCAGAATCTCCTTTCTGCCTCAGGCCATGAAGTGTGGACAACCTTCGTTAGAATGGATGGAGTCAATTACACCCTCATGATAGATCGGGGGTGGGCAAACTTTTTGACTGGAGGGCCACAATAGGTTCTAAAATTTGACAGAGGGGGCCGGGGCAGCAGCAGATGGATGGAGGATTTTGGTGACCCACCTCATAGAATAAAATATATCATTGGATATGTGGAAAACATGTGCTTTAACGTCAATTGAAAATGAACAAAAGCGTTGCAACAAAATATGTCTTTGAAGCCCCACCATGTTTAGCTCTTTATTTAAAATGACTGTTAAAACACTGAAAAAAAATTATGAAATACAGTTATTTTATGACTTACTTACTGTTAATATAATTTCTTCAAGTCTGACGGGCCAATTGAAAAAGCTTGGCAGGCCGCATTTGGGCCCCAGGCCGTAGTTTGCCCATGCCTGTTATTGGGGAGAAGGCGCTGACCTGGCACTTTGCACAAAAAAAAAAAAAAACTGGCAAAACAGTCATTTGAGTTACGCACTCCCACAACAGCAGTAAAACAGAAACTTAACTCAAATGTTTCCAAGAGGCAGAAAGCCAGCAAGTCATTTCTAAAAAAAAAAAAAGAAAAAAGAAAAGAATAGTACACGTATTTATTAAAAAGGATTTTTCCAGCATATTAACATATATGTAGTCTTTAGACATGTGCGCAAAGTTCTATTTGTCAGAAAAACTCTTTTTGCTCCTAAAATTTTATAATTTTCAGTGATTTTTCTGAAGAGCAAAAACAATATATTTTTATGAAGTGTCTCGTCTGACCGTTAATTTATCATATAAGGAGAAATAGAACACTGTCTCTATGACAGTGTGTGTGTGTGTGTGTGTGTGTGTGTGTTTATTTTCTACATTTGAGTCAAGCTTTTTAAAATATCATTTCTTTGAGTTCATATTTCATTCCTGTAAGTTCATTTCTTTGACCTCCTGTTTCCGTCACGTCCTCAGTGTTTTGTTCTCGGACGGGGTGAACGTGGACTGGCCCGGTTGGTGCTTTGACGACGATGAAGTCATGGACCACCTTTATCCTGCGGACGAGGGTCTTCTGGAGGGCATCAGCAAAAGTTTGGCCTTTTGGGACGTTCACGGAGTTTTTGAGCAGGAGGACGGAGAGTGCAGTCAGGTTTAGCGCCAAAGCTGCTGAGTGAGTTCGGCAGCGAAGGTGTAAAGTGATAATCAGGCGTCTGACAGCAAAACTGCACGACTGTCTGACTGTCTGTGAAACGCTGTAGCACGCAAAAAACTATTACAGTTCGGAAGGCGACGATGGGTATGTATGTAATGTAAAAAATAAAATGCTATTTTTATAGAATAGAAATGTAGAAACTGCTGCCAGTATTTTGTAAATATGTTTTTTTTCATGACTTTTTTCAAACTTTTATCACTTCATTATTTAAATCCAGGCATCAGTTTTGTTTTACTGAATGTTTTGTGGCTGTGCAATAAATAGCTCATTTGATTTACTTGTCAGAAAATTTATTGTTAAGATGCAAACAATACACAACACAACAACTTAATACAAAATAGAACATTACAATGATCAATTGAAAAATGTACAGTATTTCAGAAATGAGCGACACTGCTACCACGTCAGCTCTGAAGTTGATATATTTACAAAACTTGTGCAAAGTGCCTCATCATGCAGAAGGTTTGGAGAAGATGAATCTCCGGTCAGTTTGGCCTTGGGATGAGTTTTCTCTTCGTCTGTGGCCTTTACTTTGTCTCTCTGCGCTTCCCTTGCTTCTCCCGCTCATTAGAGACGGTGTGAACGATCGTCTCCAGCGCGGGGTACTGAAAGATCTTTTTCCTCTGTGGAAAGATTTGCAAATTTGAATGAATATAACAAAAGATTACATTTTCAACAGAAATTTATTTCAGTTGGGTAATCTAGCATGAAAAAATAACTTTCTCATATGTGACTTATTTTAAGTTTTTTTTAAAAAGAAATCAGGGAACTGAAATAAGTTGATGCAACTTGAATAGCGTATTTTGGCAGGTGCAGGTCTTTACCCTTTGGTGGTTCCAGTACATCTTGAACAAAACCAGAAGTAGAAAAATCAGCAGAAAGCTGAGGCCCACGATGACACCAGTGTTGTGCGACACTTCGGTGGGTTTCTGACCGCTCAGGCCACCTGCGCAGAAAAAAAAAGTCATTTTAGTGCATGTGTCCCAGTACTTTGGTATGTTACCAACATGAGAAGAAGAAGAAGAATATAAAACTCTTCAGAAATCAGAACTTACTCATTTGTGGAGCGTTGTGCGTCACATTTCCCAGAATTCCCTCCTTTCCATAGTACCGACATGTCCACGCCGCCTCGGACATGTTGCTCACTCTCAGAAACTTCCCTCTCTGAATGACGGCCGCCGACTGGACGCCGCCCTCGCTGTGGACCTCGCGGACCCAGTCGTAGCCTGTGACCTCGCTGGTGTCGCTCAGTCGGCAGGTCAGCGTCACAGGGCCCCCTCCTCCTCTGTTTGATTGGCCGCTGCTCTCGACTACGGTGGGGAGAAAGAAAAAAAACACAGAAATTAAAGTAAACTGTTGAAGGCGGGAAGGAAAAGAAGAAAAAACAGACGATGGAGACAAAAATCTCGGGAGCTCACTTTTGGCAACGACAAGCTTCATGTTTCGAGTCAACCTCCGGTTCTTCACCATCCCAGAGCAGCGGTACGTCCCCCCGTCCTCAGGCAAAACTTCCGGCAAATTGGCCGACTTGTCAGCGGGGGACTGTGAGGAGGAGGCGAGGAGGAGGCGACGGGGCGCTGCTCTGAACTGAGACCCGAGCTCCTTTTTCTCCCAGACGGTGTCACTGGGGCTCAGGGCAGCGGAGAACACACAGGGGCAGGGTGACAGCGGAGCCCTCTGATGCGTACACCCTGGTCCCGTCATCCCGGGGCTGGATTATCCCTGAAGAACCGGAGAGAACGTCTTTGGTTGGGAAAAAATAGGAGCAAACTCAACTTTCAACGTCTGCCAAGAAGAAAAAAAGCCTCACCTTCGATGGTGAGAGTTGCCGATGCTGTCCACTCTTTGCCCTGGTGAGTGACGGCGCAGGTCCACCTCCCTGCCAGCCTCTCCGTCGCCCGATCAACAACCACAGACGTTGTGTGTGCAGTGTCGGTTTGGGAAAGTCTGGGCCGTAGCAGCAGTGCTTTGTCGTTCAGCTTCCACTGCACACTGGCCGCACTGGACCAAGGGGTCACCAGGCAGCTGGCAGAAAAGTCATTCTCCAACACAGCGATGGCTGGAGTGATGGTCACTGTTGAGGACATGGGAGAGACATTTTAAAACACACCTGGACCTTTGTTGGAACTTTGGAGGATTATTATTATCATTAGGGATTTTTCGGAATCAACCAGGTTGACGGTTTTCATACCTTTCATGATTCTCAGCGTGACCACAGTCGACCCTTCGCCGTCCACCGCGCAAGAGTAAACCCCTCCGTCCTCCTCTCTCACGTCGTTGATCCACAGGCTGTAGTCGCCCCTCTCGAACTGGGTGTGGGGACACTGAGCCCGGTGAGTGGGTAAGCCCCGGTACTGCAGGCCGCTCTTCAGCTTTTTCCACACGGTGCTGCGGATGAAAGTGCCACATACAGTAGGTTGGGTGAACAGAGAGTATAGGCGACATTCTTTCAGCTAGGTTGGGTCAGATGCTCAAGTAAAGGATCAGAAGGGATTGGGTGTTTGAGTATCTGGACGCAAAAAAAAAAGTCTCTTACCCTTGTCCATCTTTTCGCCAAACAACAGCATGGGGGTATTTAGATAGCGAGTTGGTATTGCAGGGTAGTACAGCTGTGGAGCCCACCTCAGCAAACTCCTCCGTTTCGCTAAGTGACAACACTGGGAAAATATGCATTGCTTATTAAGAAACAGAAAGCACATTACACTGAAAAAGAGCTTTTGCAACAGTGGAAATAGAGATTAAAAATGTATGTTTTTTTTTTAATTAAAAAAATAAAAAAATCATACAGTTACCTGCCAAAGAAAAGGGAGCCATAATCCCAAAGAGAAAAACCTGCAGAAACATCTCGTCCTCTGGGTTGTTTTTATATTTTTTCTGTTGTTGTTGAAGAAGCTTGTTTCTTTAGCCGCCGCCTGAACGCGTTTCGTTCCTGAACTTCAACCTCCGAAATTCAAGTTCATCACTCGACTTGCCGACTACGCTCTGAGGTGTTACCAAGAGGTTTGGTTTGATAATATATGATGCGGGCAGGGGGAGGACCGTTCTGACTTTCATGTGCTGGTCACATGACTTCAGATACAGGCCCTGCCGGGTGCGTTTGCGTCAGCTTGGAAAGTGTAAGACAGAGAGGTAAACAGGGGAACCCACTTCCTCCCACGGATTCTCTCTTGTTTTTTCTTTTTCTGCCACCTCCTTCCTATCACAAAGACCACTTTCTGTGAAAACATGCCGCAGTTTTTCAGACGCCATGCAAAACATCATGTGCAATCACAAAAAGGTCAATGCGGAGAAATAGATAAGGACACACCTTTTCAGTGCACCTCAACTGAAGCTTATGTTCCACATTAATTGCACATATATACGTAGCAATTAAACACAGCCGATTTTCGGAAGTATTTTTGTCTCCGCTGAATCTGAAAAGTGCGAGGCCTCGGAGCTGAGAGATGATTCCGTGTCCTCAAGTTTGACCAAAACAAAAGACAATTTACAATGGTCCCTGTTGAAACACAACGTAAAACATTCCCTGGTTGCTTTCTCTGCAACAACAAGGCCTCTTTCTGCAGTATTGATGTTTTGTAAAGCAAAGACGATGTGCCATTGTCTCGCTGTGATCCTGCGTAATAATTGGCTGTAACACCGTTGCCCTTCAGAAAATACGGTTGCTAATCTGACACACAATCATTTTGCAGCTGTCTTTCATTGATTTTTTTCCTTAGTAAAACAAAAACATTTGATTGGCACCGCAAAAGGCAGCGGTGACCTGTGTTCCGAGTACTGAGACAGCATCAGAATTTCCTCTGTTAGGGCACAATAAAAACTTGGACTGCTGTCATGAAATTGAAAACAGACTTCCTCTGTAACACATTTTGATGCCTGTCTACACCTTTGTCACTGCCAGGCATTTGAGATTTCAACCACTCGCGGCTCTCAGATGCATCATCACCACCACCACTACCATCATCATTGTGACCAGTATGATGGGAATGAGACTATTTACCAGTGCGCAATCTCGTTCTGTTGGATGTGAATCATCTGCTGCTTTCTCGCTTCTCTCTTTTCCTTTGCGTCAGTTGAGCGCAGTAGAATCAGCCCTACCCAGCGTGACACCTTATCTCATTGTAAATTCTTGTTGTTTATTTTCTTGTGTATACGCTGACATTAAAACATAAGACAGTGTTAATGTGATTTAACTGCTTGAGAATTTATATTTTGTGTTTTGGGGTAATTGAGGGTAACATTTGATTGCATTTCTTCCATTTATGAACGATACATTTTTCAAAGAAACTCATCAAGTTGTTAACACGAGCCATTTCACGAGAGCCCCAGCTTGCAAAAACACAACTACCTATAAATGTAAAGTGGTTACAATTGGGAATTAGTCCTTTGAATTAAGTTTCAGATTCTAAAAGCGTCAACGTGTGAGAATTTATTAAGATGTCTTTATAAATCCTTTCAATATACGTCTGAATGCATTATTTAGATTGTTTAATAGACCCCAAAGGTGAACCAACACAAATACATTTGAAACAACCAAAAAATATATAATATTTTGTTGGTGCAAGCAGACGTTATTTTCCTCTTTATAGAATTTTCAAGACAATGATGCAGCTGTCCTGCAAGGTCAATATCATCTAGACCTTAAACTGGAGAGAAAATCCCAGCATCACTGGAAGTACGTTGCTGTGGTATCATACAGTTATTCAGTCTTGCCAGTGACGCTTGAGACATTTAAGACTGTAAGATTTCCAATTACCATTATTTTTCAAGCTGGGATTTGCTGCAGCAGACTCTGTCACTTGGCAGACTGAATTGAAATACACTGGAATTTACAACTGAAGTTTAGGTTTTAGATGTACGACAAAATGCATGACGCATATTACAGGTGTTAATAGATAAAGCAGATAGGCAGAGAGCGCTTCACACAGTTGGATATACACAAATGAAACATGTGTGGGCGAAACCACAGAGCTGTTTTTTTTTTTCATCTTGTGGAGAAGTTTTCCTTGCTAGCCTGCATGATACGTTTGGCTGAGTGATTCTGAAGATCTCAGATCTTTTCAAGTCAACCACCCAGAACTTCCTCCTCACACCAGATGCTAAAAGGCTGACAAAACCTCTTTTTTTTTTTGTGTTGTTTATCTGTGTCGCATTTGTTTATCTGTGACTAAAACCCACCTGAGTGTTGGGGGCATGTCTGTGTCAGTCGGGTGAAGTGGTCTTTCCTTGAGTTGATGTTTTGCTGTCGCCACTGTATCTGAATGTGGTCTCTGACTGCTGTAAAGGAAAACACCCTTCAAATGGAAAAAATTAAGCTTTGAACTTGACTGAATGCAGACACTTTTACAAAGTAAGGGTTGCACACTAGCCCTGGAAAATAATCAAATTAGATTGTTTCTGTAGAAGTTCAGCGAGTGAGTAATTTGTTCCTGTCTAAAACACGTTCTGCTCCATGCATGTTGGTGTGCTGTCTTTTAATACATGGGGGATGAAGAACACATAGCCTTATCGCTCTTGCTAGATAAGCCAGATCTTAATTATTGTAAGCCTGCAGGCAGATTCATTTGTAGAACCGTTTTGCTTATGCATATAAGTTTCACTTTGCTTATTATTCTTGTTTATGTGTAGGTGAAAGACATTGTTCCATTATAGAGATTTACTGGCAGAGGAAGTGGAGCAGAGAAGAAAAAAAATGCTGCTCTGCTGAGAAATGTTTCATTGTTGTCAAGTCATCATTTTGGTCAGTACAGTGTCAAGAGGCACATGGAAACATCTGCGATGCACAAAAAGAGCTTTGCTAATGTTATTGAAAGCACCAGGTAAACACGGTACACAGAGACACAAATGAGAGACATGGCGGTCATTGCTGTGGAGGTTATGCTGGTTAATAGTAATGGAATATTAACTTTTGTTTCCAGTAGTTTAAACTGCCATGTGTGTTTGTAATTTGTCATAGTAAAGCATTAATGTGCTGTTTAATGTTAATAATCCGTGATAATCCGAGAACTGGATACCACAGTAAATGTGAATATTTAGTTTGTGTCAATGTTGTTTTTTTTATTTGTGTAAGAGAGAAGGACTAAGTGTGAATGACAGTTGATGCATAAACAAAGTTATTCAAAAGCCAAAAGAGAGCAATATAAACAGTTAACTGCCGTTTTTGGCTGCATTAATTATTTTTATTTGGTGTATCTTGATCCTATTTTACGAAAGAGTATTAGGGCAGTCGAAATTTCGTCACAAGTAAAAACGTAGCTGTAAACAAATGCGACATTAGGCTTTTAGACCGATGAAAAAAATCTGCCCTGTGCCGTAAACCAACCTCTATTGGGTAAGATTGAAGTTTGCCGGTCTTGCGCTGAAGTATCAACATTACGGTAGAATGAAAAACACCTACGGTGCTGCCGCTATGCATTGTGGGAGTCAAAGTAAGATGGAAGCGGCCACAAGATACATGTCGATACCTTAACGACGCGCTTTCAATGTTCTCCAGTAATATGTGGGTAACATTTATGCCTTGTTCGCGATTAGTTTGAAACATTTCCTGCTTCCTGAAAAAAACGCTGCTGGACGTGTAAACAGGTAATGTTCACTTTGCGACCGCCGGTGTGCCGTAAACGTGCTAGCTGAAGCTCAGGGTCAACGGAACGAGGGTTGAACAGCTAAGAAATGAACGTGTCTGGCAGAACATTCATGATAATAAGTGGGGGCGGGGGAGAGGGGTGCCAAAATAGCAGTTTTTACAGAGAGAACCGTGGCTTTCAGGTCGTGTTTATAGTTGTGTTCTTGTGTTGCTTCCACTTCCGCAGTCATGTCTTTACTCGGAGGGTTGCTGAAAGCCGGAGCGACCTTCTGCCAGTCTGCTGGGAACCTGCTGCACACAGCCAGGACCATCTCAACCAGTGAGTGCGGGAGTGCAACACACACACACACACACACACACACACACACACACACACACACACACACACACACACACACACACACACACACACACACACTATTGTCTAATCTGTTTGTTCTTTGAAAGCAAAAAAAAAACGATGATGTTTTCCCATATGCAAAACGTTTTTCTCTTAAATTTTCAATTTAATTGTTATTAAATTATGACAGCTTTGCAAACATGTAGGATTTTATCATATGTTATTCTTCGGAATTAAATGTTGTTCTTGAAGCCATTTTCCACCTTCATGAGAACAGCAATATTCACGTTTTCCCCCCACAACAATTGCCTAAAAAAAAAAAAGAGCTGAATTGTGTTTCTACAGTTGACACATATTTCCCCCATTGTTTTACAAAAAATTGTTGTGTTATCACTAAAGCATCGTCACCCAGTGTCTTCAATAATCATTTAGTGTGCTACACTAGAGAAATAACACAGTCTCCCACTTATAATATTTGCTGATCTTTATAACAGTAATTCAGAGGAAAGTTGAAACTTTAATTCAAATGCTAGAACCAGAGCATCTTTGACCCTCACTTATTCTAAATAATAATCTCTCTGAAGTTGTACACTGATAAGCCAGTACAGAAGGTACTTGGGAGCTGACAGGAACAACTGTGCTTTCTTCAGGTCATTCCTGCTTGATCAGAATGCATGCCATCCCCCAGCTGAAAAAGGTGGACAGGTGGACTGAGAAGAGGAGCATGTATGGGGTTTATGATAATATTGGTATCTTAGGTAAGTGCCAGAAACACTTTTTGTCCACTGAGGCTACCCGTTTATGAGTTTGGTTGCTTTGGTCTGGAACAATTTCCTTCTATTTTTTTTTTTTAATTTTTGAGAGCTTAACAATTTTCTTATGACTACTTTTTGTGTGCAGGGGATTTCAAAGTTCATCCCAAAGACCTCATTGTTGCCCCCTGCTGGCTGAAGGGCTTCAGTGGCAACGAACTGGAGCGTTTAATCAGAAAGAAGAAGATGGTGGGAGACAGAATGATGACCCTGGACAGACACAACCTGGAGAAGAGGATCCGCTTCCTCTACAGACGCTTCAACCGCACTGGCAAACATCGCTAACGTTGCACAAATGAGGCTGCTGAAACATCCGAGCAGCCAAGGTGGACTGCTGCAGTCTGTGATTTCATGCCATCAACATGCTGTACATAGCCACTCTTTTGAAGTTATAGTCATCTAACTGTCATATAACTGTTTGTTCCAGAGTTGATACATCATGTAAATCCGGTTTCTTTGTTGTTGTTTTTTCAAACCTATAAATATCCATTATAGAAAAACAATCCAGTTGAAGGTGACCAGTTTTATTCTTTCTGAGGAACATAAGGCGTTTCGACCCTGAGGCAGTGTCTTGCTGGTTGCGTGGTACATTCGTCTGTCCTTGTGTATTATTGCATTGAGTATTACAAAACGAATTTCAAGCCTCAATAGAAATCAGAAACCATTAACAGCTGGTGATGTTTTGTGTTTGTTTCTAATACAAGCTCAAAGTGTCTGATTTCCTCCGCATTAAGATTCATTTATACATGCTTTTCATGTATAAATGTCTAGAATTGCATTTAAAAACTCATAGGTATGTGCCATTTTAAAGGTCAAGTCTGTAACTTTTCAAAGGGGCTGACTGACATGAAATGTAAAATTAAAAAAAAAAAAGCATATTATGCTTATCACGCAATTCCAAAAATAAAATGACATATTTTTATTTGCTAATAATGGGTCTATAGATGTACATAGATCAAGTGACATCAGAAAACAATAATTAACTACCTTTTATTTTTGACTTAACGCCTGATACGCCACTTGTTTCTGGATTCTGCTTATGTGCACAAGGAAATTGTGATTAAAAGTGTGTGTGTGTGTGTGTGGGGGCGTTCTCTAGTAATTGAGTAATGTAATAGCAATAGAAAGTAAGATGATGCATCTGCAAGAAACTGCGCATCTTTTCATCCTTAAGAGACTTTCTCCTGAATGTGCACACACACACACACACACACACACACACACACTTGTATAAATGCCCACAGTTTGGAATTCTAGGTGAAATGGGTGGCTGAGAGGGAGGAAGGCGGGTGGAATCGCGGGCCGCCGAGGAGGGAGAAGAGCCGAGTCAACACTGCAAGGCGTGCAGCCGCTGTACCGCAGTGTCGTCCTGCCTACCCTGTCCGACTCGCGGAGCTGCAATACTGCAAAGCGTGCGAGCGGGGTGGGGGAGGGGGGTACCGCACTGTCGTTCCTAGTCCAAGTAGGAGAAGCAGCGGGGGGAGGGGCCAGGGGAGGGAGGGGCGGCGCAGAGACGCATTATTATTGCAGCAGCACTTTTGGGCCCGAACTACCGCACTTCCCGCAAGACGCGCGGACGCACGCGGAGGGAGCGATAAATCCGGGTGACAGGAATTGAAAGACAGAGCAGAGGGTGGTGGGGCGCGGGGTGTCTGATTTCCGGTGACTGACTGCTTGCTGGATCTTCTCTTCTGTTCTTCCTCCTCTTATGTTATTATTCTTTCTTCCCCCAATCTGAAGCCGCACGCATTTCCCAGGCAGCTCGAACACGAGGCAGCCATCCGAACAGCCAACCAATCACAGGCTCGGCATCCTCCCAGCATCCCCACCCCCTAACGCGTCCATCCTCCTCCCCCTCCCACCCCCCCGACCGACCTGCTCCGGGAGGGGACTCAGCATCACTAGGAGCTGGCAGCACGAAGCTCGGCCGCACTTAAAAGGGGGATTTCTTGCTCGCGGATTATAACATAAAAAATATATATATTAACAACAACTTTTGTCCTCCTCGATTTTGCGGCTGCGTCTGTGTGAGTCTCGGTGTTGCGGTACTTTGCGGACGACTCGCGGTGTGAATGGACAGATAGAGGAGAGAGCGAGAGAGGGCAGGTTCCACTGCAGCAAAAAAAAAAAAAAAAAAAAATACCTCCGCGCCTTGGTTTTTATCTAGTGTTGGCGCGCGCCTCTCAACGCAACGCCAGTTGGAAACTTGGACTTTCTTCTCGCCCTGTAGATTGTCGTGGCTTTTTTCTTTCTTTGTAGTGTTGCTGAGTTCTCGTCCCTTTTATTTTTCATCTCCACTTGAGACTCTCCCTCCTCCCATCCCGCTCCTCCACCACCGTGAGTCAGTTCCAACAGCTGCATAGAGGATGTGAGTATAGATGCGGCTTTTCTTCTGCACACGCACACACACGCGCAAAAATAACTGGTTAAAAAAAAAAAATCTAATTAAAATCGTGTGGCTGTGGAACGAGTACGTTTAAAAACAGCGCAGTTAATTTGCTTCCTGTGCTTTTAACTGAGGCTGAGCTCATTTCTTGAGAGCCTGATGGATTTTTGCTGACGCAAGTGAAATGTTCCGTCACAGCATCACTGAATTATGTATGCAGGGCCCTGCTGCTGCTGCTGCTGCTGCTGCTGCTGCTATTCTTTCTTGGGTTAATTTGATCTCAGGATACAAATAGTGGAAAAATAATATTATGCTTGGTGTAGTGGACCAGGAAGACTGAAGTTGTTGAACGACACTTACTTATTTCCAAAGCAGTTTACACTTGAGCAGGTCCATCAGACTGATTCAGCAGCAGCTGCTCCCCCACGAGAAGCTTCTTCTCTTCCTTTAAACCCAACCCCATCCATCTGCTGGATTACCTCTCCCCTGTAATTAGCACATTCACTCATCCTTCCACTCTTGCAAAATCTAACCAACTCCCCTCGCTATCCCCTCGCTGCAAACTGGAAATGGTTGCGTTGTGAGTGTGATGACATTACTACCATCCCCATCGTCCCCCTCAGGTCTGCCCCAGATGCTGCCCCAGCTGCAGCCCCCGGCGCCCAAGGAGCCCCGGGTGCAGATGGAGCTCCTGGTGCCCCTCCAGGTCCACCCAACACCACCAGCAACCGCAGGCAACAGCAGACACAGGCCCAAGTACAGGAGGTGAGCCTGCCAGAGTGACGGTGCAGCGCTTTGAAATTCCAGCAGACGACACACAGCATGAGCTCTAAAACATTTTCTTGGTGATTTCCCTGCAGACTAGTATATCATGTTTAATGGACTCAGTTACTGTGTTTTACCTCTCCCTCCTTGTCTCCTCCGCAAATGCGCTCTCGCGGTGGCTGATGACGTTGTCTAGGTGGTGGATATCATGCGGGTGAATGTGGACAAGGTTTTGGAAAGGGACCAGAAGCTCTCTGAGCTGGATGACAGGGCGGACGCCCTGCAAGCCGGAGCCTCCCAGTTTGAGAGCTGCGCAGCAAAGCTGAAGAACAAGTACTGGTGGAAGAACTGCAAGGTGAGCACAGTGGACGGTTAGAAAACAAAGGAGGGTGAATCGCTGCGTAGTGATTTATTTCGAAGAGAAATGAAACGTGACTCAGATCCTGCAGCTCTTTTGTCTTGAAGCCGTTTTTGCCAAAGCGCAAATTCAAAACGCCATCCTGTCCGTTGATGAGTAACGCCAATGCTTTGCAGACTCTTTGACTTTTAAACTTTAAGAAACTGAGCGTGTAGGACAAGCCTCCTCCAATGTCAAACACCCTGTGTCCTCTTTGCAGATGATGATCATGATGGGCATCATTGGCGTCATTGTGGTTGGAATAATATTCCGTGAGTAAAATATTTTCAGGATTAAAACCGACATGCACAGCAGTTTGACTGGTTTTATTGGCTCGGGGTAGAACTTCAAAATATTTGACACATGAGACATTTGTTTTGAAAATCTCCATTCTTTTGAAATTATTTTATCAATCAGATTTTAAATTGTGTTTTGGAAAAGTCTGTTGTCAAAAAATATATGTTAAAACAATTATGGATAGCTGTGCTTAGTAACTCTACTTTTGACCGGGCTGCCTCTGCCCGAACTGAAAATATTCATGACTCCTTGACTCCTCATTTCCGTTGTAACACCAATTTGAAAAGGTTTGAAAAAGTGTGTTGCACTGTATCAGGAGCCAGTGTGGGACAGTTAAGCTGACTGTTGTGTTTGCTGACGTGCTGCAAAAGTCATTAAACTACTGACGTCCTTCTTCACAGTGTACTTCTTCTACTGAGCCTGGCCCACCACCACTGAGGGATATGGACTTGAGAATAATTTGAGAGGGACGAGAAGAAGAATCAGAAGAAGAAAACAAACAAACAAACAAACAAACAAACAGGCACCCTCACCCATCATCAGCCGTCCTCTCCTTCCTCTTCACAGTCTTCCATCGAAACCATTGTACGCCACTACGTGAGAGTCGTGTTCCCAGGTGTCGCTGCCCGCTGTCTTCCCCTCTCCCTCCCCCACCTTGTTGGTTTCTTCCTCTATGGCTGTCCACTGCGGCCCAAAGTAGGTGAGGAAGGAAGGGAGGGAGAGGAGAAACAGTCCGGTGACGCAGGGCTCGGTCTTGCGGGCGAAGCTTGGGTGGAAGGGCACCACGTGCAGAGATTGCACAGAGTCCAGGGAGGTTAACTCGGCATCCTTTCTACCTGCGATGCACCAGGGCTTCTTCATATTAACTTTTTAAGAGTCCCACATTTGTACATTGATACTGACATGCCAAACTAACACACCCCCTTGGCCACCCAGCTACCCCCTACCGCTACTTACTAACACCTGTTAGATGCAGATAATGAACATTTGTGTTTGTGAAAGCATGTTAGCCAGTAGCTTTTTTCCGTTTTAGCTGAAAAGCTTTCAATAGTGACTGTTTCCTTTCCTTTTTTTGTGTGTAAAAGTGTAAAAGGATTTTGTGTAAATGTGTGAGGAGAGGAAGAAGCGATTCAGGGAAATGTAGTTTTGTAGCACCTTCTTTATTTTTAACCAAAGCAAAGTTCATTTTAAGTAATTCGGACAATAAGGACGCTTCATTTTCCCCTTTGTATTAACCCTGGTAGTGTCGTGATAGTGACAGCAAACACTAACAGACAATCGTACACCGTGCGCTCATGAACCAATTAACCCCCGACTGACTGACCGACAGTCGCAGCCATAGACACGTGAATGTGCGGCCTCACATTCCAAACCGGCACAAGTCCCGAGTGTGTCTGGGAAACTGAGCGTTCGCCATTTGATGGGAGAAACGACCCGAAAGCCGTTCGACCTCCCCAACCCCCTCCCACCACCTGCTCCCTCCGTCCCGCCTCACATGAAAACAGACTCACAGCCAGAGTGAGTAATTTCTTTCTAACTTGCATGGCAGGCGGTTGTTCAAGAGTTTTGCCTATTTGTGTGATCTGTGTATCTGCCCTTTTGGAACCATAGCTGCTGACTATACGTTGTTCTCTTTGTCAATGGTTTAACCGAACTGCAAACGGTGTTGTTCAAGTGTAATTATTACTGCTTATGCAATGCAATGCAATGCTGCTCACAATTGACCATTTTTTTCACTTGTAGGGAACATTTGAAGAGTTCGTGGAGAGGGTGAAGAACCGTAGTTAATACAGGTAGTGTTGTACAGATAGAGCAAGAGTAGTCTAGACCCCCCCCCCCCCAGCCCCTCTCAGACTGCACTCACAAGAAAGGTGTTCATAAATTCTTTATTGTTGACAAGCGTAGATGAAGGATTTGTTTCCCATTTTGATTTTAAAAAGAAAAACGTTTGTGCATAATTGTAGCAGTTTGTTGTGCTAATCTGATGAAACGCTATCATTGGATGAGTAATTCACAACATGTGAGGAACATGTCTTGTGGCTTACAAACTGAAAAAAGATGCAGTAGGAGATGCAAATGGTTTGTGAAAGGATTTAAAAGAAATGCATGATTTCCAAATTTGCTGATGCCAATAAATAAATGATCAAAAGAAGTGAGTGCTGACCCTCTCTTGACAGACTGACCCACTTTCCTCAGGAGAGATTCATTTCATTGAATAGTGAGAGTTTCCAGACATTCATTCAAAACATTTAGCTTTCCCCCTCCTCAGTTTGTATTTATGACATCTCTTTTACGTATGGCTCTTCCTTCTAAAAGTATTCAAACCCACTTTGAGAACTCCTGGGCCAGAAAAGACAAAAATACAGCAATCAGCTGTGCAGTGTGAAAGCTAAGATGTCTTCTTTTTCTTTCTTTTTTTTCCAAAATCCAAAGTAAAAGAAAAAAAAAAGAATACATTTTCCTGAGTTTTCTAGTGTAACTTGCTTTGTATAAACATTTCAATAGAGCGCTGTGATAATTCTGACATATGAAGTTGATGTTGGGAGCAGTTTGGAGACAAATCAAATAAATTGTGAAAAAAATAAAACCCAATGAGCTTTTTGAACTTGGAGGATAAAAGGATCAAAATGAAAAATAAATAAATAAATAAATAATACATTCAAGACTTCGCAGCACAGGCTCAGGAGTTACCAGGTTTGGTGTTTGGCTTCTTTGTGAAAACGTCTAAACAAAATGTGAGCGTAAAAAATTTTTTTTTTATGATTTTTATATTGGAAAAACCTTAACGTGCTGCCCAGAAATACATTAATAACATTGTATGGTCACAGTACAATCAAAGTCATTTGGTTTTTCTACCCTTTCTCAGATATATAAGGATATACATAGAGCAATAAGGGTCTTGCTTCTAGTTAGCTGCCATCTAGTGCCACCATTTTTTAAAGAAGCCTGTCTGATAGTGTCCTGTATACGAAACGCACTGTCAGGCGAGCTACCTTAAATACCGGGCTTCATTAAAAATCTTACACACTGGACCTTTCACACATCAAAACAAACCACACAACAACTAACAGCAGCCGTAATCCACGAAGACTCAACAATTCATCAGTAATTTAACTTTCATCTCTGTTGCCGCTGTCTTATTACAGTTATTACAGCTGTACCAGTATGTGGTTTCTTGTGAGAGTCTTGTCTTTAAGAAAATAGAATCAGCGGAATAAATCTTGTCCACATCACCTTCAAACATTTACTGTGTCATTGCAACACAAGTCTAAAAATATCTATTCTAGCATTACCGCAGCATTAAAACATTTCCCAAGAAATTTGCGACAGTGAACTTGAAGAAATTCTTATCATCACAGCATCATGTAATTTATCGTCAGTACCACAGCACTGTGGTGTAAAAAGCGAGAGAGATTCCCAGTTTCCTGTCATTACCCAGAAAATCATATGAAGTGAAGAAGCTTATGGCATTCTAAGCAACGAATAAAGAAGTTGAAACATTCAATGGAGCCAAGAAACTGAATCGCAGAAAGACGAAAGTGCACCTGATCTTTGTAGTCTGGATTACACCAATCACAATCTTGGAATTCTGAGAGGGAATGCAAATCAACTCAAGTCTAGACAAGGTCTTCAAAACCAGTAAGTATCCAATTAAACTGGGTTAGAACTTCATGCCCTCAAACGAAATCTTCTTTTCAAGCAACTCTTGAACTCACTTATTTCATAACTTGGTAGAAGAAAAGTGCAGTGATGATCAGGAAACCCAAAACCCACCAGTAGGAGTCTGTGTGGGGAGAGAAAGACAACAGTCAGTTGTATTGTTGTTGTCCATGACACAGCACACATACATTACACATCAAACTCAGGAAACTCACACACATTGACAACTCCAAATTACAATGAATACACCAGACCTTGTCGTGGGGTTTCTAGCAGCAGACTGACGGACATAGCAGACTCCAGAGCTGGGTGGGATGCGGTGCAGGTGATCTTAGTTCCAGGGGGTAAACTGGGGGGCACAGTCAGGTGGGATGACACGGAGTAAGTTCCATCACCATGCTGTCGATGGCTGGACAGAGAGCCCTGATCAGGGAACACTGTCGGCTCAGAGTCAGAGGGTGAGAGGAAGGTCCACTCCATCTGAGGAGAGATAGTAAAGCTAAGAACCAGGAACAGAATAACTAGAAACAATTTGAAGCAGGTGCTGATTGCAGAGGGTTAGTTCAATAAAAAATTCTTTCATTCAAGTTTGTCTCTTTGAAATTTCTCTAAGGAATACTGCAGAGGCAACCTTAAGCACTTTCTACAAGTTCCCTGAGATTTCATGCTTTTGGCATAAAGTCTTTAAGTGGCTGGAAAGAAGAAGACAGAACTGGTTGGAACACAGACCTGAGCATCCAGGGGAAAGTATTTGGTGCAGTGGCAGCTCAGGATCTGAGGTGACTTGTCCTTGTGAATGAGCTTCTCCTCTGAGAGAGAAAGGCCGGGTGGCTCTAAAAACAAAACAAAACCAAACCAAACAGGAAAGCAGGAGAGGAGGAAGTTGAAAGACGACCTGCGGAACCTCCGGATGAGACGGATGAGGTGAATCATCTGGGACTCACGGACAACGTGGAGCTGGACGATCTGCTGGGCGTGGAAGGGGCCGACGCTGACTGTGCAGATGTAGGTGCCGTCATCTCGAACCTTCAGCCTGCTCAAGGTCACAGAGGCGTCGCCCTCGGCCACCACCCGCGTGGCGTTCACGCTGGCGCCCGCTCGTCCTTCACCTGCTGGAGGAGAGAGGCGGCTCTCAGAGAAGCTTCAGGCCTTGTCTTGATGACTGTTGACTGCATGGAGAGCAGCTGACAGGTCACCCTTTGACTTCAATATGCTGTTTTTCAATCTGGTTAAACAGTTGAACGTTCTGATTTAATATTCAATCGGGATTGTGCACCTTCATCATCCTAATTTAATTTCTTACATATAGACTTGTTTTCATGCTGTTAAAGTTGCATGCCTTTTACTATTTCTTTTTGGAAATCTGTCCAGCACTTTTTCAACTCACATTGACGATTTGTTTGATGTATTTTGTCTATTTGGTATCATTACTATTTGATTTTTCTAAGGTTCTCTAACTGTGAATTGAAAAGTGCAATGCCAATTAAATTCCTGTACTATTATTATTATTTCTTGCTTGCTAGTAATGAAAGGCTTTGTTTCTCTACAGTGATGGATGGGTGGGGGCCTTTAGGTCCAAGTAGTATTCATTTCAAACAAGTTCTTATAATGACAGATGTCTATTGTGCGCTGCACTCACCCATTGCGCTCCCCTCGGCGTCATCTAGCCTCGTCTTCATTTCGAGCACCCTGTGCCCCTTGCCCCTGTGCTGCAGGCGCCATTCCACGCTGACCTCCGGTGCGAAGGGTTCGTCTAGCTGCTTGAAGCCACAGTTGAGGAGGACGTTGCCTCTGAGCGGCGCCGTCACAGCTTTGACGGGAGCGAACACCAGGAAGATCACTGTGGAGCACGGACAAGGATTAAAGACATTTAAAAAAAATTAAAAAAAATGTGAAGATGATGGTACGGCCAAGATGTAGCTACGTCTCACCCTCAGTCAGAAGCATCCCTGATTGGCTGAGAGGGAGACCCAGGTTGGTCTGCACGAGGCCGGTGTCCTCGGTTTTCACAGTCTGCAGGATGATCATAGTGCTGAAGTCCACTCCCTCCACGTCCAGGGACACCATCAAATAGGCCGAGTCCGAGCTCTGCTGCGCCCCCTGGGGGGTGTACCGGCTCAACTCGCACAACACCTCCTGCTGGTTGCAGTCAGCGTGCAGCAGCACCTCCGCATCAGGGATCTCTGGGGACAACACTGCCGCCGGTGGCGGAGAGGGGAGAGTGTTAGACTCACAGAGGATTCGCTCAGACAGGGATGGTGGCTCAGCAAACCTTTGGCCTCCACCAGGACAGCATCGGGGTCGGCAACCGACGGCGGCATAAACGGAGTGAGGGTCTCCAGCGAGTCGTCCGGGGGGACGGAGACATCCCGCAGGATGAGGGTGGCTGGGGTCCGCTTGAAAGCTCCGCCGCCCATCGCAGCCATTCCGGCCCCCTCCTCCACCAGGGAGCAGGACAGGACGATGTCCACATTGACATTACCTTAAAAAAAGTATATTAGAGTATATCAGACTTATCAGGTATTCATACATACTGATGCTTGATAGTTCTCACGTGATGTTTAGAAGTGGATTAAAACAATTGCTCTTACCACAAGCGAACTTCAGGAAGAAGCCGAACATCAAGACCTCGATCCTCAGCATGGCGCCAAAGTAAAGTGCAGGTTTCTTGTTTTTTTTTGTCGAACACTATGTTTAACGTTGCTACCATAAGATGAAACAATATAACTGAGGAGAGCACCGCCGTACTTTCACTTTTGATTTTGTCAGCAAACAGGAAAAAAACGTTTCGTCGAAGTTATGTTTTCAAGCATTTTAAATAGAGTTGTTAATGCCTTCTGTGTATAATTACCTTGGAGCGATAAACCGACGTTATTTTATTTATTTCTCTATGAACGATCTCACGGTGTATGAAGTAAGGAAGGAAGACCTCGCTTGCTGTAGGGCGCATGCGCACAAAGCAGCAGCGCCCAAGAGGGAAAGTGAAACTAAGGAAAACTGATATTAATTCGTCTTATTTATTTTTTCTCTCTTTCTCTCTCTCTCTCTTTTAGATTTTTTTTAAGATTAAAAAAGTGTTCAACAAAATTCTGCTGTTTCTAAACTCAGTTGTTACAGAACTAAAGTTATAAAAAAAAAAGTTGAACGATGAGATAAGATGAGACAAATTGAAAAAATAATGTGTATCTGATTTAATTAGAATTCTTTATTCAATTTCTGACTGTATTATAACCGCTGCAGAAATATTGTAACAAAGAATGTGAAATTATTACATTAGCTCACACATTTTTCTTTATGTATTTCACATTGTAGTACACTTCAGTGCTCTGCTATGGTGTTGTTGATCCAGTCCAGGTAATTGTCGACTTTGTGTAGACCCCATACGTGCCCTGCATGCCACAGTCGACCCCCCAGCTGACAATCCCAGCAGCCCAGAAGTGGCCGTCGTCATGCAGGGTGTAGGGCCCGCCGCTGTCTCCCTGGCACGAGTCCCTCCCACCTTCAGGGAAGCCGGCACAAAACATGTTCCGAGTCAGACTGGGCACATTTGTCCTGGTCCTCTTTGCAGAAGCAACTGAAGCGCTGCACGTATCATAATCCACCACAGGGAGCTGCACATATTTCAACGTATTTGTGAGTATACGTGTTATTTTCGACCCTGTGAGGCCGAAGCCCGACACCAACCTGGAAACAAATAAAATAGAGAGTTATGCCGAATTTGTTTCAGGAGTCTGGATGATTTGTCCCTCCTAAAAGCAGCACTAGTTTCTTTACCCCATCATGCCAGTGACATATGTAGCGCCCGCTTCTGGCAGACACACAGGCATGACCGACGCGCTGAACGTTATAGAGTCTTGCAGTTTGATCAAGGCGATGTCGTTGTTGTAGTTCACATCGTTTGGGTTGTTGTAACCGGGGTGAATATGTATGGAGGCGGTGGTCCAGGGGGACGCCATTAGGGCATTGACATTGGTGAGTCCCATGTAAACCTGCATTAACAACCACACAGAGGAAAACACTTTAAAACATGAAGATGGGAAAAACAAAAGCAGAGCCGTTAGCCCTTCAACCGGTGTCTGATGTCCTACCCGCACTTTCTCCACTTCTGCTTTAGCTCCGTTTTTGTCAAGGACATGAGCTGCAGTCAAGATCCAGCGATCTGAGATCACCATTCCTCCTGCTCTGTTTCCACCCACACTCAGCATCACTTGCCAGGGGATGGTATGTTGAGGCGCTTCTTTGCCCCCAATGATTCTCTGATAGCTGGAGATGAGCGCCGTGGGCTTCCCACATACTGGACAGACAGGGACGAATGTTTTTAGTTTGGCGTATGTAGGACACTGGAAAAGAAATCTTCTTTTATTTATTTTCTTTTACTTTGTCTTAAGTTACCTGTGTACGTTTTGACACAAGATAGCTTCCTGATAGCCAGGTGAGGAGGGGGCGACATAGCAGTGAGATTCCGCTCGGTGACTCTGGGATCGATTACTAGGGCCTGCTGATTCCCCAGACCACGTTTGGGAACGGAGGCAGGCGTGCTAGTCTCCTCACATATCTACTATTTTGCAGGTCAGTAGTATACGGTGACAAACACCTTTAAAATCAGCGCTTGAATCGCAGCGCAGGATATTACATGTAAAATGATCGTTGCGCAGACTCTAGCTGTCTTTCTTACTGCACTCGCTTCTAACATGTTTGCTGTATTTTTGTGAACACCGATTTTTATTTTTTTTATTTTGTTTTTTTTAGTTTTTCCCGCTGTTTAGGTTATCTTTAGTTAGTTCTAATGACTTTTAAATGTGTCATTTGAATGCACTTTAACTCAAACTTCTAAATCAAAAATAAAGTGAAATGTCTGATTTGTCAAATTATTAAATTGTCTTTTATTTTATGTAGGTGTGTAAGTTTTTTGTATGTTATCTGTTATGTGTTAATGTATATTTTTGTATAAAAAAGACATGAGATTATGTAAATATATTAATTGTGAAATATCACTGAGTAAAGAACCCTCTTGGGAGTAGAAGCAGGCGCATACGTGTCTGTTTATCTCCTCATATATCTACTATTTTACAGGATTGTGGAGTGCGACTGGAAAATTAAAAGCATCTTTGTGCTGCTGTGACCTCACACCACGTGGCCAGTAAGTCTTACAAAATTTTTCAACTTTACTCACAATCTTATCTTGTCTTTGGAGGAAATAGTTACCTGGTAAACACTTTGGTATGGCCACAATGTCATTTTGGGATCTCCATTTTCTGTCTGATTCACAGATGAAGTTAACTGAGGAGTGGAAATAAAACATGTATTTATCTATTTGACAGCTGAAGTAAAGATAATGGCTGCAATGAATCTGAAAAAAAAACATTTAAAAAGGAACATTCAACAGGCTGTGATCAAAACATGCTTTTAAAATTGAAAATTGAAATGTTGTAATCTTACCATTCACCCCTCCGAAGAATGCGTAAAACGGTTCGTTGCAGTAATACTGGACGATGGACTGATACTGATTGTCACGGCCAGACACTTGTCGCACACCTCCATTCAGTAAAGTTTTGGGTTCCCCACAGTTAATGACTGCAGACAAGAAAAGAGACAGACATCAGTGAAAATGTAGAATAAACAAAAATTCTCTGGGCTTTGAGTCGAACGCTCCCGTCAACCCACTGTGGCATTCTGGCAGCGTGAGGTGCCACTCTCCGTTGCCTTGACACATGGTGGAGAAAGTGTTCAACTCTCGTCCATCCTGAGAGCCACAACAGAGTCAGTGAATCATATCAGCTAAAGGATTGTACATTGAAAACAGCGCTTTGTGTTGCCTGACCTTCATCAGCTTGTAACCGGTATCACAGCGCACATAGATGTAGTCCCTGTAGAGGTATTCACCCATCTGGGTTGCGGATGGAGTGATCCGACCATTGGCCACGTTGCCAGGTAACGGACACTTCACTCCTGAGATGCAAACAAGTCAAATGCAGAACAAATTTGCAACCAGGTAAATATTTTTTTTGTAGTCTAAATACCAAACTATTGTTTAATAATTGTGCTATATTTCGCTCTTGCTCTCACTCTGTGTGCTGTAGTCCAGACTCCAGCCGGCACTCTGGCCTTTGTTGTCAATGTGATAGTCTAGCGTCACAGTGTTTGAGTCTGTGTGTATGAGGCCCGGACTTCTATTGCCACACAGCTTTACGGGCCCTCGGTTCGATGTTTTCATCTTTGTTGGTTGGAGCATATGATTTATTCAACACAGAAGAAAATAGTTGTTTTGAACTAATAAGCCACCTGTTGTTTAAACCATATGGTGTGAAAGAGGCTGTACTGTACCTGCAACCAGTGATAGGGACAGATGGGGCCTTGCTCTGTGTCCATGGCCTCAATTTGAAAGTTGTCAGAGAAGTTCAGAGAGATGGTGAGGCCAGACTCAACAGAGATGACATACTGGCATGATACAGCATGAGGGGGGAACTCGGGGTATCCAGGACTTGTAAGTTGACCCTCTGGCTCATCAAATATACCACCTCTGCAGGCCACTGGGAAACATGCAAAATATAAATTGCAAAATCACTGATGTGTTCCCTTTCACTGTTTGTAGGAGCCATTTTGTATTTATTTATTTAATTTATTTTTTAGTTTCCCTTTTAAGTCAAATCATCACGTTCATGACCCCTGCTGGCAGTTTTTGGTATCAAATAAAAGAGTCCAACACACCTGTGCAAACTGGATGGCAGACAAAGGCCACGTTGGATTTTGTTGAAGCAGTGAATATTGTAGTTGGAGACGCCAGCAGGCAAATGATTTTCAAATTGTTTTGTTTTTGAGCAATTTTTGAATTGGTTTAAATAATTCTATCATCTGTTGTATTATTTTTGCCATTTTTGCCTCTTTTTGTAATCCCTGGACGTACAAATAATAGGACCTTTTTTCTCTCGACGTCTTTATTCTTAAGTTTGTTATTTACCTTTTCTACAAAGAGACATATTGAAACCACCTTGGCGTCCAAAGTCAATGCCTTAAAAGAAGGCAATACACTGTTTACTATTCATGTATTAAGTCATTTTGTTTATAGGTGTTTTTTCCTGTCCAGCAATACTGAATATCTTACATGGAGGTTTTGCAGCAGAATCTGCCTTTGACAATCACCAAGAAATAACTTTCAAAGTTGATTACTTCGAGCAGTAGTATGATCCAGTCTAAAACATTTTTTGCCAATTTTTGTATTCCCCTTAACAATCTGCCTACTTGAAGCAATAGCTGCAGAGTTTTTTGAACGTTGTTTCTAGACATATGGTTCCATAAACGAATACATAAATACACCTCTAACTCAAATTGTTGAATTGTGTTTTCTTCCTGATATTTAATTTGTCAGTAGTAGCGACGCTGTGGTAAATAAGAGACTGAACTATATTACTATATAGCCAGAAATGTGCCATGTTACCATTTTAAAACAACAGCACGAAAACAAAAAAGAGTACTCACACACACAAGTGCGCTGGTCTGAGCGGAGGTCATAGCCGTGGTGACAGGAGCAAATGTACGAGCCGAGGGTGTTGATGCATATTTGGGAACAGAGGGGAACATCTCCAGGTTGTGCTGCTGCTGCTGAACACTCATCTAAGTCTAAGGGAGTGAGTTGTTGTTTAGTCAAGAGGTAGTGGTTCAGTGCCGATGTGGTACACTTCCACAAGGGGTCGCCACATGAGAATTATGCTGCCTACCTATTGCCTGGTACTGAGCAGAGAAGCCCACGTTCTTGTGGTATTCTGGGTTGCTTTCATCTGACTGGAACACCAGGATGAGCTTGTTTCCTGGTGACAAAATGGGCTGAATCCCAGGGTGGTTCCCATTGGCAGAGTTCTCCATGCCACAAAACTTTCCCAAGACTTTATTGTCATGGAGAACCTGAATAACCATATGACAAATACATTGTTATTATAATAATAATAATAATAATAATAATAATAATAATAATAATAATAATAATAATATATTATTATTATTATTATTATTATTATTATTGTTATTATTATTATTATTATAAAGCAAACTTGTAAAACATATCCTTTCAACAATTATGAGTTACAGTTGAGAGAATTTTCCTTCAGAGGCAGGATTCTACTTAAAATGCATCTATCCAATAGTGTTGTGCCTGCACTCTTGTTAAAGTATACACCACCAACTGTTATATTTTCACGTGTGTGGAGTTGTGGCTCTGACTGTAAGAGAGTCGTAGAGGCAGCGTGGAGAGGCTTCAATGTCCATGTGGGTGAAGGTGAGTCTAATCTGGAAGCCCTCGGGTACAGTCAGGACCCACTGCTGCAGCAAGTTGGGGCCGTAGGGCTGAGGGTACTCGGTGGAGTGGACCTCCCCGTACATCTGAGGCTCTGAGCGGACCAGCCACAAGCAGCCACTTGCCGACAAGCACAGAAGGCTGGAAAAAGTATACAAACAGAGAGTTTGATCTGTTTATCAGATTTATTGATCGGGTCCAAAGTTGATGCAAAGTCTTTGATGAAAGCAACACCAACAACGATTGCAGCTGTAAAACATGGTAGAGACTTCATATATGGCAGATTAGGATGGATCAATTCATCAAAAAACTGAACATTGATATATTTGATTGTGCAGATGACAAACAGTCGAATAAAGCGCCTTGAATATGGGCAAATATCGGAACTTGGAAAGAAGTACAAGCAAAATTCTATTCGCAAGCGGGACAAACAAATTAGTTTTAAATTCCATCGAAACTCACCAGATGATGTAGGAAAACCAACCCATCCTGCATCGGCGACTGAGAATCAGTTGGTGGGCTCTTGAGCTGCAGCTAGAGCAAATCCCTCAGCAACAAATGAAACATTAACGCCTCAAAGTCCGTTGTTGTAGAGTTTAGCAACTGATTGCGTTAATGCCAGGAATATGTCCTGTTTGTCTTGGCAAAATCAAATGATCACTTGACTTTTGGTAATTGATGATTTATTTATTTTTTGTACATAAAATCTAACTTAAATTTGGGAATTTGTTATGATCAGGACAATGAGATTAACTTTTCAAGGAAACTTGACTTCTGGTTGTTTTTTGTTTTTTAAAAGCTGGTGTCAAGTGTTTAGGGTTGCATTGATTATTGAGGTTACTCTACCACTAGAGGGAACTATTTCACAGTTTTGATTTCCGACGAAACAAACGGGACAGCTACGTCGACTCGACAAGACATAATAATAATAATAATAATAATAATAATAATAATAATAATAATAATTATTATTATTTATTATTATTATTATTATTATTATTATTATTATTATTGCTTGCTGATACGACTGTGAAAGACTGATTTATTCAGGATTTGTGTCACAGTTGTACTCTACTGTGACATTGCACAGAAAGTGTTTTTGACTACGACAGAGTGGCTCACCAAGACCAACTTCAAGCGCAGAGAGATTGGAATAGTGGGTAAACACAGAGAACTTTATTGATCTGGTCCAAAGTTGACTCAAACACAACTGTAGCGCAAGGATGAAAAGCGAGCTTGCTGACGCACATCCTCCTGACTGATGGAGGTTCTTCGTGTTTTTGGAGTTGTTGGTCCACTAATGAATTTTCTTAGCTTTTACTGGCACAAAACCAAATAGTGACCTGCTGGTAGCAGGATTAAAGACACTAAGTGTCTTTAATCACAAATGGTTCAAAATAAATAAATAGACAGATGAAAATTTGAATCATCCAAATTCCGTGATTCCAGACAGTAATTATGCCCAACAAATTTCTTTTTGTTTGGTCACTGCGATCACTGCACAAATTGAACCCTAGATTTTACTCTTTTGTTGTTGTTGTTGTTGTTGTTGTTGTTGTTGTTGTTTTGACGCTGCATTGATGATTCACTTTATTCCACCACTAGATGGGGCAATTTCCCTATTTTCATTCCCTAAAAAGCAACCAAAATATATGTTCTGGCTATGATTGGTAAAACATGTGCTGACAAGTTTTGACAGTCTTATCACTAGCACAAAATGATATCTTTAGCAGATCTTTGCTATTAGTGCAATATGTTTGTTTGATTGTGTCCAATACATTTCAGTCAGGAAGCTTTTGTGTCGACATTTTTAAAAGAAACACAAGGTTATTTAATTATAATTATGATGACTTTATTTTTTCATGTGACAGCGCCATAGACCCACAGAGGAAATCAATTTTCAATATGATACTGCTGATGTGTGAAGTATGATAGTATGATTATATTTTATATTATGATTGTATTTTTACGACATGCAAGCTGCGTGTGATTGTGGTTTTAATTGCATTGAATCTCCTGTGCTTGATAAAAGTGATCAGATTTTAAGGTATTGACGTGTCTGCATCAAGTTTTGGTTATTATTAGTTATTATTTGGTTTGGTATATTATTCATCACTTCTTTAGTCTGAAGCAGCTTCTGTCATCGCTCTTTGTGTATTATTATGCATTGTCTCCTCAATCCAGGCTACATAATTCTTCACCTTGGTATAATAACCTTTGTACTGCCTCTGCTTACAAGGGGGTCCCCAGGAGACGATGCCGGACAGATAGAAAGGTTCACTGCCCTGAGCCAACATAGGTGTAACAAACGGACCTCCACTGTCCTGCTGGCAGCTGTCTGTCCCCTCCGCACCGGCGCAGAACATGTTATCAGTGAAAATCATGTTCTTACTATCAAGGGTGGGTGTACTCCTACATTGAGCGTCGTCGTAGACCCCGATATAGGCATATTTGAGGGTCTTAGATGTGATCAAGTCAGAAGTCTCTTTGCCCTCTGTTTTCCCAAAGCCAGACACCGTGCCCTGCTCGCCCACCACCAAGTTCATGCTGGCGTCTGGCAGACAGATGGGGAGAAGTCTGGGGCCGAGAGTCACCCTGGAAGAGAATTTAATAAGAGCAATGTCGTTGTCGTAGTTGGTGCGCTGAGCACCAGCATCCTCAATGTAGTCGGGATGAATTATGATCCTCTCGCTGTTCAAGAGAACGGCACGCTGGTTCCTTGTATCTCTCCCATGCACCAGTCCTCCATACAGCGTCAGAGAGGTTTCACCCAAACCTTCCACCATGTGAGCTGCTGTGACAGCCCACTGGTCACTGATCAGCGACGCTCCACCTCTTCTTGGATTTCTGATCAGCAGTTGCCAGGGGATTTCACCCAGGCTTGCATCCTTCCCACCCAGGATTCGACCTGCACTGCTGCTGTACTGTTCAGGCCTCCCGCACACTAGAACACATTAGCATGACGTCATCAGACTTGTAAAGGAAGAAATGGTTAATTGCATCAGTACCGATACCAGGGTGGATTACTCTAGTCTAGTCATGCTCGTAAGATGCGTGCCAATACCACAACACCGATACCAGTTGTATATGTATGCTTATGACAGTTTTGTTAAGTTTCTTTTAGTTCTGCAGTGAAACTTGTGACAGTCACTCATATTCTAGAAAGATGTGCAGAGGAATGTTGTTCAAATAACAGAACATCTGTCGCAAAACAAATTTTTTCAACTAATTCTATAATGTGTAATGGCCATATCAAGTACCCAGTATCGGTATCAGTTAGTACTGAAATGCAAGTACTCGTATTCTCTTCGTTCTTTATAAAAGTGGTATCGGTGCATCCCTGATGTTTCCAGTGAAAGAAGTGACAGAATATACATTGAAAAGCAAACCTTCAATGCATTTTGGCATCTCTGTCCTGCCTCCAGCTGATACCCATTCACCCATGGCATTGCAAATGTAAGTATCTGAAAGAATAAAGAGTTTATGTCATTAAATTAAAAAAAAGAGAAATGTTTATTTTTACTGCTAGTTCAGGATTAAAATAGATGCAGGCAAGCTTGTTATATTTACCGTCTCCCTTCAGTGTGTAGTATTCTGAAGTGCACCTGAACTGGACTTGGTCTCTGTATTGTGTGCGTGTGACGTAAGAGCCAACCGGCTGAAGAATTCCATCTTTAGGGATCTCAGGGGAGCCGCAGTCCACCGCTAGGAGTGGCGATATGAAATGCATAAAACCAAATAAAGGCAGCAGAAGAAATCCTTTCATAGAATGAAACTGAATGTAGAGTTAAAACTCACGTTCACAGCTGAAACTGGGGCTCCACTTTCCTGTGGGCTGGCACGTTGCCTCATACTGTGCTAACAAGTACTGTTCTCCATGCTAGTGTATAAAAATTTGATATTTTATGCATATATGTTATTTGAATTGTTGCCTTTTGGGGGGGAAACAATGCATCTTTAGCTCCTGGACATGAGTTGGAGACAGTGTCTCCAACCACAACATCAGAATTTAGAGCATTCAATCAATAAACTTCAAAAATCAACAATTAGAAAGAATATGAAAACTTGACGCTAGATACGATGGGTGGTTGTTACATGTGAAGAGTGCACGATGACACTGTGTACTCACTGCATTGAAAACATATCCCGGCTCACACTTGACCGTCACAGTCTGACCCTGCTTATAGTCTGCTTGCTGGGGGGTGGCTGTGGAGTGTAGGCTCACCACTGCCGGACACACCTTCCCTGCAGTTTAAACAGAAGTGTGAGGAGACTCCGTCTCAACCGGCAGCACTTGCTTTCCATGTCTGTTGCGTGCAGGTGCGAGTATTTTGTCAGCACCTCGGGTCCCGAAGCGGAGAGAGAAGCCTTTGTTGGTGCCGAAGCTGTCGGTGGTGAAGCGAATCTTCACGTTATGCGATTGGGTGAGGAGGGGCGAGGGCGGAGGTGTGTGGCCGCAGAACGGCCCCATGGTTTCAGAAGGGGTCTCAATCTGGAGAAAAAAAACCCAAAAAAAACAAAAAGTAAAATGTGGAAGTGTTATCGAATTGCATTTCCTGATATGTGTCCTAGAGTTGAAAACACGCCAGTTTCATCATTTGTTGCATGACTTGCAAATGCATTTTTCGCCAGTTTTTTCTTTATTAAAGGAAGAACTCTGGAAAATCCACACAGTTCCAAATAAAGGAAGCCTGAAAAACAAAAAATGCAAGTGATAAGAGGAAACTCCTGCAGAGAGCTGGGAGGTTTGAGGATGTTTAAGAAAATACATGGAAACCTATGGGGGAAAACCCCAACCAGCCCTGTATGTGTAATGTGTTGCTGAAAGGGGGGGGGTGGGGGGGGGGGGGGGGGTGCTTTCGTCAAGACCAAAGAAAAAACTTGAATCATAGATCCAAATCAACGCAAACAACAAAATAGGTGGAGGAAATTTTGTAGTGTCCAGGTGTGACGAGGGAGTCTGAGCCCATGTGACTGACAGCAACCAGAAATGATGCACATGGGGGACAGGAAGTGTGCAGAAACAGCTTGTCTTTCATCTGGATTCATCACAGTTTCCTTTTACCTCAGCGGGTTCCTGCCCGGGTGAGGGAGAGTTCTGACATCTGACGTGTGTCATGACATAAAAAACATAGTTACTGTTCTAAAAGGTGTCAAACATTTCTTGTACATGCTGCAAAAAAAAAAAAAAAAGACAGAACGGCCTCGACGTGAGTTGTTGAAGGTGTGTTTTTTGTTTTGTTTTTTTAAATTCACTGCCTGATGCTTTGCTCTAATTGGACACCTACCCTCAAGGCGTCTATGCAGGGACCGTCTGGACTTTGTTCCACGTCAAAGTCAGTGGAGAATTCCAGCTCCAGCTGCAGGTGGTCCTCCACAGACAGAGTGTACTGGCAGTTGGCGTTCTCGGCGTAGGGAGCCGGCCAGGAGGGGCTGGAGATCTTGCCCCTCCGCTGCCCCGACAGATCCTCACTGCAGCTCACTGCGTTTAATAAAAGAATTACCTCATCATCAACCAGCGTTATTAGGACGCCACACAATTAATCCCACTCTCTGCCTCCCACTTGCCTGCCCCCAAGCCAACCCTCCCTCTGCTTTCTGCACTTCCTCTGTTTGACTCGGTTTTGTTTCCCCTTCTCGGTCTCATTGGGCAAGTCGCCACGAGCTGCCCGTACCAGTGCAAGTGTGTTTGTCCTTGTCCAAGTGGTAACCGTGTTGACAGGAACAGTAGTAGCCCCCGATGTAGTTGTGGCAGAACTGGGTGCACTGGTTGTCCGGATCGTCCCTGCATTCGTCATAGTCTGAGGGAGAAAATGTAAAAGAGGAAATGAGAAATAACAGCCTGCTACGAAGAGTTTAAATGTTCTCGGGCGGCTTCTGTTTTTGTTTTTCAGGTCACTTTCATTTTCTCCTGCCTGAATATGAATTATGTCTCAGTAATACTGAATTCATTCTCTCTTAAATGTGATTGCAATTCTAAATTTTAATTGATTGTTGATGCCTTCAACAACATTCACTTCCATGTCATTGTTGTAAATGCGCTGCTTGTGCTGCATAGCTTTTCTTCATCGAAAGCAGTGTAATCTTATCTATCATTTGATCACCTTTGAATGAAATGCCTTTAAAACCAAAGCGTTGCGAGCCACTTCATCCAATTATTACTACTTACGTCTTATATTTAGTCACACCAGCAGCATCTTACAGTATTGTGTGTGTGCGCAGCGCTGTCATTTATTCACTGAATCTCTGACATTTTTCTGAGGTACGTCAACAAAAAAAAAGAGCGAAGTTGTTCCGCATTGGTTAGTCGAGACCGCCATGTCAGCACATATTTAGAAATGAAACCATTATGTCTTGATGCAAATCCCCTACTTGCGTGACTCAATCCCACTGATCTTTAACTCACTGTCTGTTCTAAAAAGCCATTGTTTTAGACTGATGGTATATTAATGATATTTCATGACAAAGTCTACTGTGTTTTAGCTTTTTGTTTTTTGCTCAGTATTATTATAAATTCACAAAAACCCTTCAGATCCAGAACACTTGTGCTGCTCACACATATAGCTCATTGCTCTGCTCTTCTTCTTCTCCATCTCCTTCTTCTTCTTCTTCTTCTTCTTATCCTCGTGCTGGTCTTACCTTTATCTGTGTAAAAGCCCCTGAAGCCAGTGTGCCTCTTGGTGTTGGAGTAGTCGGAGTAGAAAGACAGCGAGAGGCAGCCACCGGGGAGAGAGACCAGGGTGGGATTCACGCTGGACTGAAGCTCCTCCAAGTTCTTTTTCCCGCACAGAACAGAAATAATCTTCTTATTGGAGAAGACCTGAGGATTTAACCAGAGGGCCACACGGTTACAGGATACAGGGACGGTGTTGGCGCCCAGTTGATGGAATCGGTCGGCGGCTGACCTTCACGGCGTCGTTCTCACACTCGTAGCTGTCCTCCAGGTCCAGGTGGATGAGCCGGAGGGAGATGCTGTGACCTTTCTTTGCGCACCTGCTCCAGTTGTAAGTGGCGTGTGGCGGGTATCCATGCGGATACCCCGGAGACTCCACCCTCCCCAGCAGCATGGCAGAGGCTGAGAGGGTGAGCAGGAGAAGCAGCAGAAGCAGCAGGCTGAGGTCGAAGATGGGTGGAAGTCAGATTAAGAAATCCCCCCATAATCATGCGTTGTTGTTTTTTTTTCATTCTGAAATGAAATCAGTTGGAAAGCAAGACGAATCCGAACCCACCTTGTGCGAAACATGATGTGATCTGATCAAGACCTCTTCACGGGCTAAACTACATCAACTTTTCTCCTTCCCCTTTTCTCATTTATTTTCCATTCCAAATAAGCAAACCTCAGCATTTCAGAAAAAAATGTATTTTTGCAATTTGTTTTTTGAGTGCTTGCCAGCCCAAAGGAAGCAGCTGCAACCGAAACGGACTGGACACTTCTTTTTTTTCTCTTTCTGTCTTGATTTCACCCTCTTGTATTTCCAAATTAAGGAAGTTTCTATTTGCAGTTGCAGCTCCAAGACTGGGCCAACAGGTCAGCAGGGACAATGGGGGATGGAGTAAAAGGAAAGGGTGTAGAAGAGGGGGAGGAAATGCCTCATTGTGCACTTTGTCGAAAATGCCAAAAACGAGCTTCGGGTCCTGCGGCTGCACAGGAACGAGAGTGAGCGGTGTGAGGGCTGACATACAGGAAGGAAACGAGGAGAGAGAGTCACATAGAGCGAATGCAGACAGCCAGACGGAGGGGAACACTTTTAAAACGGCAACAACAAAAAAAAATGTTCTGTGGGGTTTTCCATTGTGTAGGATCAGAAAGTACAAGAGAAGTAGGAAATGCAGGGCAGGGAGGGGAAACATGCATGTAGTCAGAGGAGCCAACAGAGAGCAGCAGGAGTGAGCAGCTGAACGCCAGAGAGCGATGCCCTGACGCGTCAAGAGGGAGTTCAGTACGAGATTTCATACAAAACAACCGAGTTTGTTGTCTTCAGCTTGGATATTTTGACAAACACACACACACGAGTGAAGGATTGCGGTTGATCATGACAAAGACGTCCTGCGAGAATAAGGAGCAGTTCTACAGCAAAGGCGGGAGATGCTGCGACGTCTGCGATGCAGGTAGGTCCACGTTACCCGCGATGCGCGACAGTTTTGGGCTGTGGCCTCCGAGTGTGTGTCAGTGTGGCGTTTCAGCCAGTTTGGTCACATCGCTGCTTTGTTTGTGTCGCCAGGAAGGTATGTGAAGGCAGACTGCGACGGGAACAAGGGTACCCAGTGCACCCCGTGTCAGAAAGGCTTCTACACGGCCACCAGGAACCACATGAGTTCATGTCACCGCTGCAGAGTCTGCAGTTCCAGTGAGTCCTGCAGCACAGCACTGGAATTGCTGAACACACACATGGTCACGCACACAGACACTTGCACTCGCTGGAAACCAGCCACTTGTCCATTTTTTTTTACCTTCAGCCCCTTTTGTTTTGCAACAGTTTGCAACAGCTCAGCCTAATTTAGTGGTCTCACATATACAAAGACAGAGCTTGTTTTTTTATCCGTGTGTGTGTGTGTGTGTGTATATACCAAGGTACGTGTATATATCAAATTTTTCAAAACAAACAAACAAAATACACTGTGGACGAAACCACTTGTGTATGTCAACAGTTGCATGACTAGACAAAAATGACCATACTGTAGATTTTAATGTTGAATACAATTGGATACGCTCAAAGAGAAGAATTCATACTGAATAACCCATCAGGTATTGTAATGTGTGTCCAAACTTGGTGACTTATTCTTGTTTCTATCGTTCATCTTACCAAGTTCAAATTCAGCTGTTTTAGTCATGATGTTACCCGCTCTCACAGCTCAGAGGGAAGACAGAGCTTCCTGGGTGAGACATGGAGACTTTGAATATTTTGGAAATGTTATTTTGACAGATAGCAAACTGGAGAGTTTTCCTTGTGTCTGCTGTGAAGCACCTAAAGAACAGCCACAAAAAGAGCCACTTTTTAGTTGGTCGCACTGCGCCTCAAAGGTTTGAATCCCTCTCAGGGGATCATGACCGTAGAGCCACTTCTACTTCTCCACAAATCACAAGTCAGACTCCTTCATTCATCGGAACCTTCAACATAAAAACAACGGTTCCAGACATCACAGAGAGCACATGTGGAACCTCCCGCAGCCTGCTAGCAGCAGAACAGTTAAACACAGCTGCTTTCAGGATCTCCACACACATCAGGGCCCACACTCGCAGCATCTCACTTTTGATTCTCCATCCAATGACGGCGCTTCACTTTCTCAGGTGAGAACCAGAGGACAGAGAAGGATTGCACGAGCCAGGAGGACAGGGTGTGTGCGTGTGTGAGCGGCTACGTCTGCATGAACGAGACCTGTGACCACTGCAAGCCGGTCAGCAGCTGCCGCGTGGGTGAAGGGGTCATACGTCTTGGTAAGTAGACCTCGGTGGGCTGCAGACCAACGAGAGCTCGCAGCCGAACTGACCAGTGGTGGTTTCATTGATTTATGTGTTTGTTTGTTTGTTTGTTTGTTGCTCGCAGCAACACGTACCAACAACACAGTCTGCGCTCCGTGTGAAAACGCGACCTACAGCAACGTCACCGATTCCCAGTCGCCGTGTCTACCACACACCAGGTCAGTGGGCGTGTGGTGTGTGTCCGTCCACAGTGTGTGTCCGTCGACTTCGGCTTTCTGGGGAACACAATCAGTCAGCAGCTGCAGTGACCGAGCGTGACTGCTGATGAGTCAGTCGCTCGTCATCTGCCCGAAACTTCGGTCACACGCATGCACGCGCGCGAGCACGCGCTCACTGTATAGGAAGTTTGCCGTGGGTGTCAATCGACCGCACAGCCGTATTGTTAATATTTGCTCCGACGCCTTTTCATTAGGTCAGCACAGTATTTTAATGTTTATTTTTTTACTGTACTAATGTTTCCTCCATATTTTTTCTCTTCTCAGCTGTGAGGAGTTTGGCCGAGTGTTGAAAACTCCTGGGACCCCCACATCAAACGCCATTTGTGGCGAGTTTAAAAACAGTGAGTTGCCAAAAAAAAAAAAGATTTCTACACCCTCGTCCTTTTATTCCTGAATAGATGAAGAAAACCTGAAGCCACTTGCTGCGTGTCAGCCAGTGAGTTCCTGCTCACTCTGTACTTCCTACCACGGGGTGGGGTGGGGGGGTGGGGGGGGTGCGACGACGACGTCCTCTCGACGACGACCTCTCCTGGCCAACAGCTATTCCTACTTCTATTTACAGTAATCCACTTCAGCCTGTCTTTCTGTTTTGTTCTTTTCAACACATTCTACATTGGAAATATTTCCTTTTATCTTTCTCTGTTTTGTTTTTTTTTTTACCAAAGCTTTACTCACTGCCAGTTTGTATTTCCAGAGAGTGTATAAACCTTCTGTTGTGGTTTGATCCAGTTCATGACGTACTTGAAACTCAGCATGCAAATACATGTGTCTAACCTGTGGGAAACTTACCTGCAGCGTTATTTTTTTGACGTGGAAACAGAACAAAAGTTTTCATCACAGCAAACTAAAACGAGTTTCCTTCCACAGTGGCAAGCTAACGCTACGATAGCAACGTTATTGAAATTTTGGCCTGTTTAGCATTATTGAAATTTAAGAATATTAAAATCTGTTTATCGGTGTTATAAATCTTAAAAATTGCACATTACAACTTTCCATTCTTTCAAACTAACCTTTATTTGTTTATGCGTTTGTTTGTTCATTGAATCGTTGAGGTGGATCCACTTTATAATGTTTTACTGTTTATATATTTGCACTTAACAATGCTGCTCTGTTATAAGACCATAAATGGAATACAGGCCTAGCTAAAATTCATGTTTCAAGCCGTTTTTAACTATTTCCACAGAAATTGTACTGGCCCTGTTGTATCTGCCTCATATTAGCCAGCATTCGTGCTCAGGAGGCGAGATCAGTGCTCCGTCGTGTGAGATGAACCACACTTGAAATGTACCTGGGTTGTTCTCTAAACTCCCCCCGTTCTTTCTGTTTCGTCAGAATGTCAGTGGATGCTTCCTGCCGGTCTGTGGTCAGGACTGGTGTTGACAGTGCTCGTGCTATTTGTTCTCGTCTGCTGGAGGAACAAACGCAGGTCTTACCGGACAGGTAAGCCTAACACGTGTGGGTGTGTGCCATTATTTGTCTGCTCGATTGTCAAGGGGACTGCATAAGTGATGCCCACGCTCCCACCAATGTGCGAATGTAAAAGCCTCAACCACAAGGCTCAAGTTGCTTCATAGTCATGTCAGCCCCGTCATGACCACCCACTGTTTCCTTTACTGTAAATGTCGCCTAAGGCCCTTCTAAAATGTTTAAGCTAGGTTTAAAAAAAAAAAAAAGAAGAAGAAGAAGAAGAAGACAGATTAAATCTAGTATTTGGCCCCGGTTATCACAATAAAACATCTCTTGCCGACTTCCACATCGTTCGATTCTGGCTTGTCGTTGAGCACAAAAGCAGAATGACAGTGAAACCCCGTATGTAGCGAGAAGGTGGTGGCGCACTGCGTGAAAAAACTCGGCGATGTGACGAACTGAGGATCCAACCACATCCTGTCTGCACAGGCGGTCCTACAAGACTCGCTCAGCTCGACGTGACGCACGCAGGCAGTGAACTCATTATCAGAACCAGCTCCCACACACACGCAGTCGGGTTTCAGTTTCTCTCCCAGGTCACCGACATTTACCGCAACGTAACGCTGGAATTTACAGACGGTTCAGTTTGTGAGATAATAGGTGTGAGTTTTGTAGGACACGTGTGATTGATCTTACTCCACACACTGATTCACAGTTTAGGTTCCCGCAGTGGGGTGTTAAGAGCCCCAAAACAAGGTGTCCAGGACTTTGTTTGTGCTGCTCAAATAGTTGCTAAACAGATGTGCAGGTGATGTGAGTTTGTTGTGTTCAACTCAAAAACAAATCAAATTGACAACCCTAAAAAATTTTCATAATAACATTTACTACAACATTTTAAAAAGTATTTTATTTATTTCAGCATATTTTAGTTGTAAAGGGTTGCATGTATCGAAAATGTTGCGGGGTCGAGCTATGTACTGCATATGATGCATCACAGCCCAAGTTGTAATTTGAGTTTACAGCACCATCTAAAGGCTGACTAAAATCCAACCCCTGATGGCATTACTTTGTCATGTTTGTCTGTCTTGTTTGGGCCACCTGTGCAGCAGCGACCGCCACTCCGACAGTCGCCGTGGTTGGCGTGAGGCCAGTGGGAGACGAGCAGCTGAAGCTGGACTTTCCCTTACAAGCCACAGAGCAGAAAAGTGGCTGCCAAGAAGACTGCACGACAGTCAGCTGCACTGTTGAACTGTTTAAACCAGGTAATTAATCCAGGCAAAAAAGTAGATTGATGCCCTGTGCCCTTATTTATTTAAGTTTTGTTTTTTATCATTATCTTTCCTCAAGCGACATATGTTCTTGATTGGACCGCCTTTTTGACTAATATTTCAGTCACTTAGTCAACTGTAATTTCTTCTTTTATCTTTGTGGTATAAGACTGATCAGCATGGTGCACGTAGCTTTCCTACTTTCCTAAGTTTGGCACAAACTCTAATGAGCCCAAACTGAGAGTTGCACTGACTTGACTTTGACCTCCCCCTCAGTTGAGGACCCGGCTGACGGCAGCACCCAAGACAGCCTGGACAGCAACCAGCCCATCACCCCGTTCAAGGCCTCCGTTTCATTTGCCAACTGGGGTCACGACAACGGAAGCGCTGACTACTGCACCAGCACCTTCTGCAGGTCCCACTCAGAGCCACAGGAGGACGAGTGGTGCGGGACATAGACACCTGTGTGGCAACGCTGCAGTCAGCGTTTGAACAACATGAAACTGGCGGATTTTCCACACCAAAGGAGAAAAAGGAAGTGTGTTCCCAGCCACAAGACTGAGGAACTGATTATTTCTGTGGCGTTTTTCAAGGCCACAGGAGCGACTCGAAATGTCAGTCATTCTATACGGCTGGGAATCACAATATTGACCAACAAATCGACGGTGTGACCACATCTGAGTGATATTGTGATGGTATTGTGATATACTGTGATATGTTTGTTCGCTTTTTGTTTTTTTACATACCAAACTTTGCAATACTCAAACCTTTGGTGCTCCACTTCGCATAAGTGAGCACTTAGCACCACCTAGTGTGGATTGAGACGTCAGTCGGCTTTTGTAATTTAAGAACAAGAAAGGCTCTATTGTTTATCGTTATTAACTTGATATGTCGTGTCTTTGAATTGATATGAACATGCAAAATATTGCAATACTTTCTTCCTTTACCAAATTCAACTAACATGTCGGGAAAAAATTGCAAGTTAAGCCATCAGTGTCAAAATAGTTTTGTTTTTGTTTTTTTCAAAATAGTTTTTTTGACTTGGAAAAAGACAACAAAACCGATCATTAACGAAACAAAGAAACGGCTGCATATATACACACACACACACACACACACACACACACACAGTTATCCCAACAATTAATCTTAGTTCTCTGTCTCTTATTTATATATCACCCATTTTTGGGTTTTCATTGTTTTATGCATGATATCTATGTTATTTTGGACGTCACTCAGGTTTGGAAGGGGACTAATAAAAGAAACCTCTGGCAGCTTGAGGATCTTATCACTACCCTGAGAGAAGTGTCAATGCACTTTGTGACATCGCAAAGGGCGGATTAGTAGCACTGTTCCAGTGCACACACATTCACTGATGGACTGATAAGAAAACACAGGTTCTTATGGGATCTCTATTGTTGATGACTTCTGAACCGTTTCTCTGCTCTACTCAAAGGTTCTGTAAATGTCAATTACTCCACGGTTGCCATTTATCACATGAGACTCGCACACTGTCTGAAACAACTCTTGTATTTAAAGTCTAAAGTTCCACTGCAACTGTACTGAAACTTCTTTCTATAAAATATCGAGTTTAATTTATTTTCCTCCAGAGGCCTGAACAAACCCGGGTCAAAACGTTGCTGCATTTCTGAAACCATTGAAACTCTGCATGTGCTGCTGTGCTGACGCCACAGGGCGGCCTCAGTGCAACGGTCTAAACTGTTTCATGTCTTTATTACGATGCATGATGTCGTACAAAGAAACATGTTTGGTTTTTTGGTTTTTTAAGAACCCAAACAAGTTTGAGGAGCGGTTCTGCAGCTCGGCTCGCCTCGTCCTCTCGGGCTGCTTCTCCGTCACATCTTCTTGAAGACTTGCTTGGCGATCACATTTTCAACTCTCATTTCCTGCACAGAGAACAAAGATCACCGAGTGGGGAGGTGGGTCACTCGGAGGTGTGATGAACACAGAGACTCAAACAGAGCTGGAAAAAAAACAACCTGATCCTTCCTTTTCTCATACTTTGACCTCTTAATCTGACGACCTTATCTTCTCTGCGGTTCAGTCCACAAGCCCTCCCCTCTGTCGCCACTCACTGAGCCCGCCCCCTTTCATTCCCCTCAACTACACTCATCATTAGTCCCTCCCTGCCCACCTCCCTCCTTGCCATCAACTTTGTGCCAGCTTGAAAAATCCACCATGTTGGAGGCCTGATCCGTGCTGGCGTGTTTTACCAAGGCTCCTCCTGCGTTTGGACATTTTGAACCTTTAACTCTTTGTCCGCCCTGCGATGAACTGGCGACTTGTCCAGGGTGTCACCCTGCCTTCGCCCTAAGACAGCTGGGATAGGCTCCAGCAGACCCCCGTGACCCTGAATTGGAATAAGCGGGTATAGAAGATGAATGAATGAATGAACTCTTTGTCCTTCTAGCGACAGTGGAATAGGAGTCAGTTGAGAGCCATTTGCTGGGACAACGCTGATTGTTCTGAGTCCTATTAAAGGCATGAATCCATGAGTCGTTTTTTGTCCTCCACCACTGCCACCTTTCAGGGAAGAATGCAAAACGCTCTAACTGGAACGTTCCAATGTGGGATGTGCTGCCATTTGCATGACCATTCTGCAGCACGTCTATCAGCATCGGCATCTTTTTACTCTCATACTTGAATTCTTTTCATTGTTCCGTATCCTCCCACCCCATCTGTTCCACCTCCAGATGTAACCCTTGATTGTTATCTTTATTTCAATCATGTAAATGATAACTTTAAAAAATAAAAATAAAAATGAAAAAGTTAACATCAAGAACTCAAAACAAACAAAACAGTAACTCATAAGTAACTCAGTTTACATGAGCGAAAAGGAATAGGAAGAAGTATAAATATATCTAATCCTCCTCCCTAAATTGTACTATTTCATCACAACTAAATCATAACACTGCCTCACTCACCAGATGCAGCTTTTCACCGTCCAGCCAGTGTGTCCAGCCTCGGCCTTCCTTCTCGCCACACTGCACACACTGCAGCTTGTCGCCGTCCCAGCTCACCGTGGTCTGCAAGAGGACAGGGAGGTAGACGTCACTGGAGCAGTAACACGTAACATGTATTTCTGACTTGATGATTGACCTGGATTCTGTTCCTGGGGAAACGAGACACTTGAAGAAGAACTTTAATGTAGCCGATGACAGTAGGATAATGAATATTAACATAGGTGAAGATTTCCTGCTCTCTAATTCGTAGGAAAGGTGAGAGACTTAATGACACTCCTGTGTGAGTCATTATGTCACCCTGTGGCCACCCCAAGGAAACATTTCTGGCTCCAGCAAGGCCTTCTCTGCTAGCCTAAACATTCTTAGAAAAGTACATTTTCCCATAAATATGGTAATAATGGACATTACAAAGTTTGACCACCCAAAGTTATTCCCTCTTTTACTATCATAACATCCTGTGCAATATTTATGTATCCATTTTTATGGCTTTTAATTATCTATCATCTTTTATACTGATTATTTTTGGCGTTTTTACTTCTCATTTTCGTAATTTATGTTATGTTTTTATTACACTAACTGTATTTTTAAACTGACTCAGGGAAACTCACAAAGAATTCCAATGCACCCGTTTTAACCTGTTTTTAGCTTGTACAAATGGCAATAAATATCTATCTACAGTATCTATCTATAAAGTTATTCTCCATAGTCTCTTCTTTTCATATCGTACAATATCCCACAATGCGAAGTTTATTGAAAAAGTTTAGGCAGGAGTTTAAACTCACTGTACTTTTGGTGAACTCATTAAAACTTTGTTGAGGAATCTCCTACAATTGCCTTTTACTCGTACGTATGAGTGACCTTAGTTCCAACTCTTGTGATTTAATTGCTCTGGAAACAAAATGTTGATCGACCAAAAGTCACCTGTGTGAAGGTGATGTAATGGGTAAGTGTGATTCTGTTTGGATTCTCGAGGCGTCGTGTCATATTGAGGGTAATATGAAGTGTATTCATTTAGGGTGGGCTAAACATGACATCACTGATGGGCTAGGCGTGAAATGCACGGTGTGTGTATGCGTGTTTATACTCTAGGTGCCCTCTGGAGATCTACAAAGGTTTCTATTCTGGAATTAATTATCTGATGGAGCTTTATTGATGTGGAAAAAGAACAATACAAGATCTGAAAGTCACACACACGCACGCGCGCGCACACACACACACACACACACACACACACACACACACACAGATGGGCGAGTCCAGGGTCTAAGCAGCAGGGAGCAAAAAGCACACAAAAGATGGGTTGGGTGAGATGGCTCCTCAGACACATTCCAAAGTGAACTCGGCAAACTTGTGCAACAGCAACACACAGGCTGGAGTTCACATCAATCGAAGTGCACGCTCCGATCACCTGACATTTGCGACCATCCACCGGCCCGAGGTCCTCCGTGAACTCCTCTCCGATGGTAAAGTCCATGTCGAAGTTTCTTAGGGTGGTGATGGTGCGGATCGTCATGGCACCCGTGTCGGGGTTGTGGGTGATGTCTTTGGAGGGCTTCAGCAAGCACACGAGCCCCCTTAAGACAATGTTGATGTCTACAAAGGCGAGAGTGAGAGAGGAGGGAGCAGTTGTGAGGAATTACACGGTGCATAAAAGAAAGAACTCATCCATTTACACAAAGAGCGCGCGCGTGCGTGTGAGCGCGCACACGCGCGTTTTCCGGGGTCATACAAAGGACAAGGTGATGACTTAATTCAGTGCAGCTGCACATACTGATGACCCTCCTCACCATTACACGAAATGAGACTGCGCAAAAGTTTGCGGTGACGCCTCGAAGTCAATGTGCAAAAATGGAAAATCCTTCAAAATAAAGGTCGATCAGAGAGAGAGAGAGAGGGGGAGAGAGAGAGAGAGAGAGAGAGAGAAAAACGGACAAGGAAAGACTTCATCTTACCTAAAGCTGAGAGGTACGCGTCCATGTTCTCCTGGCTCTCCAGCTGATACACGCCGGTGTAGTTGGGTTTGGACATGGTGGCGGACGTGCTGTTGCCGGGGGAACAAAATCTTCCGTCGCCGCTTTGAAGTCGAGCGAAGAGTGTGTGTGCGTGGATCCAGCAGGTGAAGCCGCCGGCGGAGGCTGCTTTTGATATCCGTCTCACTTGTGGAACGAGCAACAGGACAATGCCTGGATTGGACGGAAGTGCGCGCGATTGAAACGCTGTTGCGTGCCTCTGGACGTAGAGCCGCTGCTGCTGGAACTCCCCTCTTCTTCTTCTGCTGCTGCTGCTGCTGCTGAGTGCTAGACTGGGCAGGGCTGCACTGGAGGTCTGAAGAAATCCAGCCTGCTGCTGCTGCTGCTATTATGTGACTCAGTCTCGCGGGGCTAGAAGCAGAGGGGGGAGGGGTCATGCGCGGCACAATTTACACGGATGGTGTCTTGTAGTTGGGGGAGAGACTCTCTTTATTTTGGGGTGGGCAGCGTGAGTTGCATGCAGTTTTATGTGCGCCCATAGATCATATTTTCAGGTATTTTCAGCTGTGGACGGATAAACAAATAAATAAATAAATAAAAAGTTGATTTCACAACAAAAATGCATTGTTGTTGTTGTTGTTGTTGTTGTTGTTGTTGTTGTTGCGGTTGTGGTTTTTGTTGCTGAAGGCAAAGTTCAACCCACATTGACTTTTCACCTATTCACAGTTCTGCTGCTGCTGCTGGAGGTTTTTGGTGATGTGTTCTAATCTGCAGCAAAACAAGGGTAGAGACCTCAAGCTGGCTCTCTAGTTCACATCAGATGCCAGCAGGAAGAAAGTGAACAGGAGACTCAGGTGACAGCAGACACTGGAACACGGTTGTGTGACTGTTGCTGCCTTGAAGCCAGATGTCTTGGCAGACGCTGGTGGATGACGCCGTGCAAGAATTAGGGCGGCGTGTTGTGTTTTCATTTTTTTTGTTCTACATCTGGGTCCACGGCTACCCGCAGGCCTCTGTTGCGTTGGCATTGTGTGTGATTATTTCCCTTTTGTCACCACCTGGCTGCTAAGCCTCAAGAGAGAGCACAGGAGACCCAGTCCAACTAAGAACCGTCAAATGCAAAGGCATGTGTGCCAGTTGCATCAGAGATGTTTGCACGTGTGCTACTAGCAAAACACTCCTCCAGTCCTCCAGACCAGGGGTCACCAACATGGTGCCCCTGAGCACCAGATAGCCCCCCCGAGGACCACATGAGAAGCTCGCAGGCCTGTTTGAAAAATTGCACAACTCTTCGAGCTGCGTCTAAAATTCAAATTTATCCAACCTTGTTAAGTCATTGTTGATAATTATTGAGAACTCATCAACTTGATAAGTGTCTTCACAAAGATGAGTATGAGTTTATTAGAGAGTGAAGCAAACTTGTAGCCCATCATATGACTCCGGACCCACGAAGTACAGTAGCTCTCAGGTCCAAAAAAGTTGGTGACTCGTGCTCCAGACTTGAGGCTCGTACTTGGCTAAACTTCTGACTGTATTAAAAAGGTGTCTGAAATTCTTGTTACCAATAAGCGACGCCTCAACCGCCTTTGACAAACAGAGATCAGCCTACGGTCGAGTCCCAGCTATCCAGAAGATTCAATGCATTAAAAGGTGTGTTCATGTGTTCATAAAGAACAAGTGCAGGAAAGAGTTGTTGCTGCTGTTGTTTCTAGCACTTCTAGCTGTCTGATGTAAACAAGTTCCTCAGGAGTGATGGATGGTTGGATGGATGGGGGAGGGGAAGAATAACAATGCTGAAAGTTGTTTTTGTTAATGTTGTTGTTGGGGTTGCGGTTTCGAGTCAGTTGGATTTTTTTTAAATGCAACATTAGAGGACAATTGTCGATATTTGACATTGATGTTTGTTCGATGTTTCAATTTGGAAAAATTTGTCAACTAATTCAAAATCTGTGCGACTGCCAAGACAATCTCTGTTTTAGTAACTGTTTGTGCCACACGTTGAAAGAAAAGGAAAACAAAGTTATTTCAAAGAAAGACACATGCAGGACGCAGTGATTGCGCAGGTTTTTCCTTTACTTTCAATAGGCGCATTGGCCGAGCATTGATCTGACATTTGATATCAACAGGTTAACCAGATTTATTTTGTTACTATAAATGTGTTATCGTCATCAAAATACACTCTTCTTTTAAAAAAAAAAGAAAGAAAAAAATCATTGCATAAATACATCAAAATGAAATCATTTGACAAAACTTTCCCGGCCTCCTCTATCTTTTCCTCACTGAGCCGCTTTTCTTATCCTCCTTCGTCTTCTTCCCGTCTTTCTTTGCCTTGGACAGGTTCTCATAAATGTCGTCCTTGTTTCTGTTAATAAGCACAGAGAAAGGGATTAGGATTAGAGATTTACACGTCCATCGCTGGGTAGACGCGCCTTTGTTAGGGGTGAAACGAGGCTCCTTGGGTTAATGAGCGGAGCTGCTGCATTCAGGACGACTGACCCTGAATCAGAGCCTCAACGCTGCCGCACGTCTGATCTTCTCGCCAAGTGGGTCAAAGTTTGACGTCCTCTCCGCTAAACTGTCCTCTGGTGTGTGTCGTTATGTCCTCCCTAATTGGTTAATTGGGCCGTCGCTGATCTCAGTTAGACTGGTGTCAACATTATTCATGATTCTAATTTTTGGGTTTTTGTTTTTTTTCTTTGAGTCAATTATTCTTGTATAGTCTGTACGGTCTATTCAACGACACCATCTCGATAAAAATTCCAAATCGAGTGGTTTTAACTGCCATCCTCTCCTCCACACTGCCTCATTTTGGAATTCTGTGTGCTCATGATCACTATATTGCCGTGGAAGCCTGTCAAACTAGGACTGGGATGTTTTGTCTGGATGTTTTAGTGTGTTGAGTTTGCAGTCAAAACTGGAACTGTCACAAAGCTTGAGGGGCAGACTGATGGCGCTTGTTTCTTGCGAAAATTATATTAGTTTTTCATTTAAAACTGAATTTTTTATTTTATTTTTTTGAAGCGCAGTCAGAAATAAGCACCTGAAATTGTGTCTTGAAATGCAGCAACTGACATAAAATGCTGGCTAAGCTTTGTAAAGGAGAAGCACGGAGGCAGTGTGAAGTTTGGAGAGGCCCTGTGAAGCGTCTCTCTCTCTCTTTCACACAAACACACACACATATACAGGACACTCACTTGGAGGGCTTCCTGGTGGCCGGCTGGTGTTTGAGCTGCAGATTTCCGTACTCTGGCTCGGTCTCCTGGAGACAGAGAGACAGATGGTCAGACACAAGCCGAGGATCCCCGACACAAAGACACGGTGTTTCTCTTCCAAAGCATTGGCTCCTGTGGCTCTTTTTATTCTAGGCCCTGATCAATGCAATCAATCTTTCTCATCAACAGCACAGTTGGACCACAGTGGACCAGTCTGCTGCACTCAAAACTTGTATATTTTCAATATGTTCTTTTCTGCTGACTTGCATTGTCCCATGTCTTATTTCCTGGGTAAACGTCACTCACCAGGTAGGCGCAGTCTTTGAACTTGCTGGCCTGGATGCACTCGGACACAGCCAGGTAGATGAACTTGTACTGGGCTTCTGTCTGCACCAGGCCGGAGCGCTGCTCTCGCACCATCTGGATGTATTTGGGGATGTCGATGTCACAGTCCAGACCTGGCGGGGAGACGGGAAAACAGTGACGCATCGGCTTGAAGAGAAGTCAAAGAGAAATGAAAAGGTTTGTTTGTTTTAAGTTGTAGGAATATTTAAAACTTACCGAAAGTGTCAATGGTCTCAAGGATCATATCAATCACCAAAATAGTGCCTGTTCGACCAATTCCAGCACTGGACAAAAAAAAAAAAAGTTATCAGTGAAGCTTAAATACTATTGTTGACTGTTGTGAAAACAATTGAGCTGACTGCAGGTGCATGTTTTACATTCATAAAAACAATTCTAACTTTTATTTAGGGATGTGTGCCGCTGAACTCGTGATATTAATGGCTCCATTAAATGCACGATGATGCAAAGCTTCACTGCCTGTCAATGAACTACCATAAGTCCATCGTTTACTTCTTTTGCTTGCTTTACTTTTATAAAGTGTGTACTGCAATGCATTCCTGGAAGTCAGCCCTCGCAGACACCTTACTAGTATCCATAAAAACCACTACTTTTAGCAGGTAGCTAGAGCAGTGGTACCTGCAGTGGATGATCATGGGTCCGGCATCGGGAAATTCGCTTTGTTTAGCGTTTACTTGAGTGAGGAAGCTGAGGACGCCGCCGGGCTCCTGAGGCACGCCGTGGTCCGGCCAGCTCATGTACTGGTAGTGCCACACAGTCCGAATCTGCTTGGGCTGCACGGGAGAAAAAAAAGTTTCAGAAAAAAAAAATCATATATTTTTTTTGTTTTGTTTTTTTCCCTGAATGAGCTACACACAGAGATGTTTGTAAGTTACCGTGTGAATGCAGGAGAACTCCAAAACTCTGATTTTGTAATCTGCGGCCTCCATCTCTGATTTGCAGGTCACTATATACTGACCCGCCTCCTTCCTGCTGTCAGGAGCTGGCCAATAGGGGACGCATTTATTCTGCGTCAGGGAGGAAAAAAGGTTTGTTATGAGTAATATTTTATAGTGCAAAGTGTTCATCATATGAAAATGAACCCCATCACCAATGGGTGGCGGCTGTCATGCAAGGCGCTGCCAGCCCCATTGGGAGCAATTTAGGGTTCAGTGTCTTGCCCAAGGACACAACAACAGACTGGGACGGAGCAGGATTTGAACCGCCAACCTTTTCGTTGCTGTCATTGGACAACCCGCTCTACCTCCTGAGCTACAGTGATGTGAAATACCATTACTGACCCGGAGACACGACCCTGAGCCCAAAAGAAAAACCTGCTGAACCGCGTGTGTGTGTGTGTGTGTGTGTGTGTGCGCGTCTGATATGATTTTTTTCAAAAAGAACAAAAAATCTCCAGTTTTTTTTTACTGACCCGCCCTTTCTCCACTTCCCTCGTTGTCATGACGATCACCCTCGTCTTTTCCTGCCACACCATCTGCCAGAAATCGTTGACGGTCGTTGTGAGACATCCCTGAGTGGCAATGTAGACCTTCTGATTGGTGGACTCGGCCATGGTGTTCTACAAAAAACACACGGTCAAAGTTTGGAGGACCAGCAGCACCAAACAGCGGCCGATGACGGCCGATGGGAAGAACCAGTGAAATGTGCTTGTTTGTTCCTTTCGAGGGGCGGCGACCCCGCGCTCGACTCACTTTCACAAAGTTGGCGTTGATGTAATCGGAGCCCGCGACGTTGGGATCAGCAGAATGCAGGATGACCCGGGTTTCGTTGACTTGTGGGAGGAAGATGTGAGCCAAGAGTTTGTGGGAGAGCGAGAGGAAGCAGTTTTAATCACCAGAGCTGATCACTGGCTTCCAGTCCGAATAAGCTTAACTAACAGAGAGATGCTGTGAGGAGGTGAAAGACTCACAGGGAAGAATATTCTTGTATCTGTTTTTGCTTTTATTTTCCGGGCCGCTGTCCTTCCTCCCTGCTCTTTTTTACCTTGGCCTCCAACTTCTGCAGAGCCTGTTGGAGAGAGAGTGAGAGTGAGCGAGAGACAGAGACAATATGGTTGTGGCATTAATGCACATATCATTTACATGCTGCATACAAGTCGCAGCAGTGTTGTTCTTCTGCTCGTATTATTAAGGTCCCATCTTCAGATCATTATTTTCCATCACAGACTGTGATGGAACAGCTTCGCAAAGCTAAATGTGCCAAAAGTAAAGTATAGATCTCAGCAAACGTGGAGGTTGCAGGATCGAATCCAGCGTGGACCAGAGGTACAACACTCGCGTGTGTGTGTCGGGCTGTGTGTGTGTGTGTGTGTCTAAACCAACCAAAAACTAAACACAAACCAAAACCTAAAAACCCAAAACAAAACCAACAAAACAAACTACAAACTTGCGGTGCGTTGCGTACGTCGAATTTCCAAGCATTTCAAATTTCCCGCATTTGGAATTTCCTTCAACTTGATCAACAGAAAGCAGCAAACAGGTAAGTGGAGCTAGCAAGCTCCCCCTTCCTTCTTTTCAAATTCTGATTGAATGAAATTTAAGAGTGAGTGGACATTTTTCTTTGTCCACGCTGCCGGCAGGTTGGCTCAGTGGCTCCGACCGATGACTCTGGTGCAGGAGACCAGGGTTCGAATCCCGACCTCCACCACCTGAAATTTATCTGTCTTTTCAAGTCAATGTCAGAGAGAAGGTGGAGGAAATCAAGCTGCTCCTCACCAGAACAATTGTTTACAGCCTCCAACAAAAAAAATTGTCCAGTTTCATGGTAGAACTGATGTTTTGGTACCTGGTACCTTCCACATGTTTGGTGGTGTCACAAAAGGATCAAACATACTGTTATGTTTGATGGTGGGGATATTTTGTTGCCCGCATCATTTTAAAAATGTCCTGCAGAACTTGAATAACACACATCTTCTTACGCGATGCCCCTTCGGACAGCATTACTCTATAAATGTGACGTCTATTGCCCCACCACAAGGTGGCAGTATACCGTCGCCGACTGCACAGAGGACAGAGCTCCTGCGTGCTGTCGCCCCCTTCAGCTGCAGCTCAGCACGAATCAGTCTCGCTCAACGTCGGTTTGAGCGGCGGTTTGAGGTCTTACGTCAAACTCCTCCCAGAAGCCGGCCTTGCTCTTCTCTCCCTCGCTGTCCTGCTGCTGCAGCTTGGTCTCATCCAGCTGCTTGACTCTGCTCTCGATGTCTGACGCGTTCACTCTGGTGGAGTAATACGGCTAGAGAAGGGGACAGAGGGAAAGGATGAGAGCGACACCTGATGAGAGCGACGACAGGCGGAGGTCACCCAGAGAGAATCCTCAGCCGCTGAGGGAGGTTTCTGTGGCCAAGTGCTTTCCCAGTTACCATAAAAGGAGTTTTTACAGCTCAAGGTTTTTATTTTTAGTACAAAATCAAACTAGAAAAAAAAAAACACTTATTCTCATCTTGCTTCATTTTTTTTTTCTTTTTAATTTTGATTCTCTGTTCACCTGTTTGAATTGCACCCACTTCCCAGACATCTCCTCAATGCCTTTGCGCTTGTAATACTCCACCAAGTCAGTCAGCGTGTCGAACATCTCCGTCCCTCCGATTGTGTAGTGGTCATTCTGAAAGGACGGACACGACACGTCATAACAAGCACAGGGCCGGAGCGCTTCTTCCACGTTTTAGTGAAAATGAATCAGGAATAGATGTGGTCAGCGTTGGGGGGTTTAAAAGCAACGACTGGGGAGTCAGAAACATCAGCCTCCCCTTCTTTTTTTTTGAACGTTAGTAATCTACAAAAGAACATTTTGAATATGATCAAGTTTTTAGTACTCTGATGATCAGAGCCGTCAGACTACGTTCTCACTCAGTGGGGTAAACCTCTGCTGGAAATAAAATGAAAAGGCCTTGATGGTGATTCACGTCAATGTGAATGCGTTTGCAAGGTGGCTGAGTGCGTAACTAAAAAAAAAAAAAAAAAGTTGGTGAAGACATGAGTAAAGACGCTGTTTTCACACACGAACATCAACCATTGAATTGCACAAGACGGGAAATGAGACTTTAAGCCTTATTTGAAAAAGCACAGTGCAATTCTGGGAATACCCCCTATGGTGTTTCAACACAATGCAAAAATGTCCGACGCCATATTTACAGCGAACCGCCAACTGAAAATAAAACCCCTTTAATTCTGTTTTTGCTTTCCCCGCTCACAGATGTGTCACAAACGACATACTTCTATGCTGAACACTTTATTTTAAGAGCACATGCATGCAAAGTAGTAAAAGTAGTCGTAGTAGCATAGGTAGTAGTAGTGTGTGAGAAACACTGTGTACGGATAAAGAGTGTCTAATGAGGGACAATTTACTTCCTCAGTGACACATCAGTGACCCGTCGGTGATGTAGCGGAAGCATCTTAATGGCATTAGCATGCCAGCTAACACTGGCATCTGCAAGCTAACTCACGTGCACATTTTTTTGCAGGCACATTTTAACGAGTCGTTCCTAATGTTGTGACGTGCGTTTGGTTTGTGCAAGATAAAAACAATGTCTGCGCTGCCTTTCGCCAATGAAAAATTAAGTAGAGCAAGAGGAAGAGAGGTGGGTTAGCAAAACTGTTGGTGTTTCACGAAGGTGTAAGTCGGAGGCTCAGCAGTTTAGGAACGACACAACAGACGCCAAAATTAGCACACGTCTATGTATAATTGCAGCATTGTGCGCCACAGGTGTGGTTGCACACTTAAAAATAGTACAAAATAGGGTGAGGGTGAGGGTTTGTGTTTGTGTTCACACCTGACACATTATCTTGATGTGGGAAACCCTCTTGGTTCCAGTTTTGCTCTTCTCATCGGTCAAGACGGACAGGACAAAGTCGCCGGGTTTGGACATGGACTCTCGGACCAGGAAGGTGTCCGGCTCGTCTCGGGCCACCAGGAGCTTCTCAGCGTTGGCCCCGGACAAGTGGCCGTGGTACCACCTGAGACACAGGAGCGCAGGCTGAAGACTGAAGGTTCACAAAGGTGCAGCTCATGTGTCATACTTGCATGAATAACAGCTGTTTGTGTTTACTGCGTGTTCTGCATTCCACTGCACACTGCCTGCCACCTCACCTCGCCTCACCTCACTCTCTCACCTGTGTGGAGCAGCAACAAAAATAAAACTGGCAACTTTTCTTTCTATTTTTTTGTGACTGCTCCCTTCCTGCTTTTGGTGCGCGGAGCCACGCGGTCGTGCAAGTCTACAGCGACAGCACAGCTGCATTTTCATGCACATCATGAAACAGCGAGAGCAGATTTTGTGTCCTGTTTTTTTTGGTTCTTTTCCGTGCTAACCAGCTGCATTCTGTCCACCTTGTTCGCATGGCTTTGTGCCTTAGAGTATTTAACGCTCTGCCTCGGCCGTCCTGTGTTGTGACTTAATTTTAGGCACAGTTCTCGATTTCTACTTCTCGGCTTCCTGCTTTGCGGTCGGAAAATTTCTCATGACAGATTTCGCGGCTAAAGGGGGGCAAAGTATTTATAGACTGGCCCCTCCCCTCCCTTTACTACACACCACACGCACCAGTGTCATGTCAAGTTATAATCTTTTTTTAACTTTTAAAATCAACATTTGCGCAAGTTAAAAAAAAACGCATCTGTTTGGAACACGAGTGGTTGGAAACCGTCTGGTGCTCAGGAGGAACTGATGTTTCGCCTACTGTGATGTGTCTGCAGGTGAAGCTGTACCAATCGTACCATCTGTACCAATCGTGTTGAGAGGGTCAGTATTAGAAATGTGAGATTGGCAAGAAAGTGATCGAGTGGCGATGAGGAAGCATGCGAGTTGTGCGAGAAGGCGATGGAGTGTGCAATAGAGGAAGACAAAACAGGCTCTGGCCATTGCTTTCAAAAAGTGTCAAAACCTAAAGTTTCCAACCGCAGCAAGAAAAGGGAAGTTAGACAACTGACAGAGCGAAGAAGGAGGGGGGCAGGGGGCAGCGCTTCCAGCAGGGCCAAAGTACATGAGAACCTGCGCGTGCACGCACACACACACACACACACACACACACACACACACACACACACACACACGCACAATCACTCACACCAAACAGAGCTCTGTCCTCCAAGACTGCAAGAAAAGGCAGCGGAAGAGGAACCTTGCTAGTTTATTTGTCACCAGTCTGACACTAACCTCCTGCAAATGTGACAAGAGTCAAAGTCATAATGTTGGCAAAGCAGAATTGAATCTTCTTTTTTTTCCCTTCAGGTTCATTTTTGCACGTTGAACAAAGTAATGTGTTGAAAAGGCTACAAAATAGGATGCGAAAGGCCACACAATCCTGCAGTGACGTCCTCATCTAGAGAACCTCGAGAATTGCCGTGGCCATAAATTGGGGAAAAAAGGGGGACGGGGGCAGGGATTTAATTACATTGTGGGACCAGTTTACATTTAAATCTAAACTATCAGCATGCTTCATAAATATCCACCTCGGTTCTTCTCCCCTGTCTGAAAACAGCAAACGTCTTCAGACTTGTGCAACGTGCAGAGAGGAGGCCTGGAGGAGTCACGCAAGGTGTCGTCGGCGTTGGGAGCCGGTGACTTTACTTTTAGTCAAGTGTGTCTGCGTGCAGTGTAAATTCATTTTGATAAGTAAATGCATAAATAGGCACACTTCTATGAAGAACCGTGTAAAGTAAGTAGGTTTTCTTTTTAATGTCTTACAAAAGCTAAAGTTATCTAATGACTTTAAAAAAATAATAATAATAATAATAATAATGCGCCGTCATTTGGAAAGATTCAAACTCAAAATTGCAGTTGGTTCGTGCCGACTCATTTTTTTTCCCAAAATCTTCCCACACATTTATTTATTTATTTATTTATTTTTTCTTCCACACATTTATTATGAGACGAGTATTTAGAATCACTGCTCTCATATCCGTAAGCTTATTTAGAAGAGAATTCTAAAGAAAACTAATAACAATTATGATGTTCTCTTTTCGGTTAACAGATTTTGGTCACAACGTGATGGAACTGTTTAACCTGCATCCTGTTTTTATTAAACTCTAATGACACAGAGTTTAAAGGAATTATTGACTGCATTTATACTAAGTCTTTTTAATGTTATGTGCTTTTGATTTATATTTTCCCTGTACAGTGTTAAAAACAAAAAAAAAATCCCTTAACCCCTAAAAAGACTTGGCGTTTGACTGCTCTGGAGAAAAACAGTGTTTGTGCAGAGAGAACTTCAAAACCTCTCTGACGGTAAACCCGAGTTTAAAGACGCTGACCTAAAGAAGTTGTGGTTAAATATGCAAATATTAAATCTGGGATGTGAAAGGTTGAAAAAGCCCTCTCAGTTTGCATCGACGAAGACTCGGCTTTTCAGGGATTAAAGACGCACATCTCTTCAGAAAATAATGTTTGTATATTTAGAAGTTTTTTCTGATTTTTATGTCTGTTGATTTGAAATAAATTCCCCCAAAAATAGATGTCACTAATTTGCAAATAAATAAATAAATAAATAAATAAATAAATAAATAAATAAATAAATAGTATTAGTAGATCTGCAAAGTGGGTGCATTAAATCTTGTAAAACTACAATAGTACTATATACAGTATTGGTCAGCTGTACCTCTGAAAAAATGTATGCAAATATGTTTTTTCCCCCAGGTGGAAAATGTTTGCAGCTTTTACAATAAACCTAAGAATGGCTCTCATTAGCCCTGATGAATATTCAACTTTCAAAAGAAAAAAATGCTCATCAAAGTCGACTCGAGTCGACGCCACTGAACAAGAGAAGTCCAGATGGAACAAAGTGTTAGTTAAGTTAAGTCAAATTAACTTAACTTCGGTTAGCAGGTCAAGCTATGGATGCACGCACCTCTCTGTGGTGGGGTCCGAGCAGTTCAAGGGATACTTGAGCTCGATGATTGTCCCGTCCCTGTCCTGCAGGATGCCGTTCTCCGCCGTGTAGAAGTCCACCAGCTCGGACAGGGTGGCAAACTTCTCCCCGCCGTACAGGTCGTAGAAGTCGCCAGTGTTTTGGATGCGAATGTGAGTCACCTGGTCACCCACCCTGGTGTGAGGTGATAAAACAGGTCAGCAGGTGTGTTTTGTCATTGCTGTTAGTTTGTTTTTCTTTTTCCTTTTTTTTTATCACCAAACATTTTCTGATGAAAAGAAAATGGTTGTTTCTGCTCCAATGTCTTTGAGAAAGTGCTTTTTTTCATTTGTATCAATAGAATTTCTGGATTATTTTTCTTCAGGGTTTTCGGGACTTGAAAGCTTTGATTTCTGGACACATAAGTCAGCAAATTTAATTTGCTGTAAAATGCTGAATTTACTTGAAACTTGATGTGCCGATAGGGTTAAAACATCAAAAATTACAAACAGGAGTGGTTTGGTAAGAAGGTGTGATCACAGCACAGTTTAAGAAAAAACTGTGCCCAATGAGTTACTGTGTATAAAACAAAAGGAGTGTTTGGTTTGGTTTGGCTTGGCTTGGTTTGGTTTGGTTTGCTCGGACACTGGTACCTGACAGAGAGCGAGAAGTCTCCTACGTTCTTTTTGCTGGGTCGAGCCAAAAAGCTGCCATGGCTGCCGCGAATTTTCAGTATTTCTTCGGCCTCCAGGCCAGTGATCTCTCTGTGGAACCACCTGCAGGGCCACACACACACACACACACACACACACACACACACACACACACAAAAACAAGGTGTGCACTCAGTGTATGGCCTCTGCATCTAATATAAAACACACACTTAGAGCTGATAAATAGAGATACACAACTTGACACGCAGGCATTCAGACATTAGAGGACAGAACATTCTGAACACCCGCACATACATTTACAAATCAAATCCAAATCAAAACAAAAGGTAATCGAGGTTCAGTCACACCCAGACAGTATGTCTACATTTTTCTTTCCAGATTGTTGAACAATGAAGAAACAATGACAAATGAATGTAATTTTTTCCACCTAAATGCTTGTTGCGTATAAATTCCGTCATCATCTCTTTGCAATGTAGGATGAGCTGTTCCATGATGATTCTGGCATTATTTTTTCAACTTTTTCTTTTTTCTTAATAAGACAATGCCAATTCTAAAAGATTCCAGCTATTATCACCAACTCAGGTTAGATCATTCTACCTTTAATATAGGCAAACAAATGTGAATATAATTGAGAACAATCTTAAGACTAGTTATTATATTTCATTATTACTTTCATCCATTATCTGTAAACGAAAGGTTTATTTACCAGGCACAATGTACATTAATTTGAAGGGGGGGTGGAGTCTTGACGAGAACAACTTATATTTTTACTTAGACTGGTAAAAACGGTCTAAGTTTAAACTGGTTATCTGATGATCTGATCATTTCCTGGATCACTGAGGCAGTGGAAAAACATACCATAAAAAGCACATTTCCAAATAAGTCCACAATTAGGCAAACGCACAATGAAGTTCAAAAATAATGATAGTTACATGTAATAATTCCTTCAGTCGGTATTTCTCCTCACAACCAGACTGGTGACGTTCACAGCGATGCTCATGTTTTTTCACAAACTGCATAATTTAACAACAGAGGTGTACAATTTACGAAGGTGTCTCTTGCGGAACCCAACATGTGGTGGTTTTCCCCCACTACCGCCCTATTTGAATAGGGTGGTCGGACCTGAACCTGTCAGTCACTCCAGAGGGGAGACACGCCGGGCCCCATCGAGCACCGGCCGGCGACAGGCACCGAGACACCGGGCACGGGACGACGCTGAGTCGCGCACCACGCATCACATGACGGAGGGGAGAGCGAGAGAGAGAGGGGGGAAAAAACCCGGCAGGGGGAAGACAGAAAAGGAGGAACGGAAAGAGAGAAGTTGTCATCGCGCCTTGTACGGGGCGGAGTGCACGCCAGCCCGGCTCGACTCGGCTCGGCTCGGCTCAGCGGGGGACTCACTCACCGGACCATGATGCCGCCTCAGGTCTTCGGGCAGTGGCGGGGAGAGACGAGAGGACTGGGGTGCGGTGACAGGGGTAATCGGTGGGGGAGGGGGGGCTCCACTACCTGCACAAACCGGAGAAGCCTGAGCCTGTTTGCAGTAACCTTCCGCCCCGATGTCAACAACTAACAACTTCCTCAATCTGAAGCTGCTGCTGCTGCTGCTGCTGCTGCTGCACCACTGCTGCTGCTACCCAGACACACGCTTTCATTATCACGTCTCTGCTCTTTTTACTCTCTCTCTCTCTCTCTCTCTCTCTCTCTCCCTCTCTCTCTCTTTCACTCACACACACCTGACCAACACTCACCAAAGCTCTTCTTCTCCTACAGAAAGCAGGTAGACGCTCTGCCTCTCAACACTGACACTCCCCCAAAAAAAGCCACTCAGCCTCTACAAGTCCGTCCCCTCTTCTCTCTCTCTCTTTCTATCTGTCTTGCACTCCCCCTTTCCTCCTTTTTACGTCTCTTTTCACAGCATAGTGAAAGCGAGACAGGAACCAAAATAGCTGACAGGCCGGAATTCCTCCAACAGATATAGATGTTGCTGGTTTTTTATTGTTTTTTTTTTCTTTTCTTATTACTGTTTATTTTTTTCACTTGTTTTCTAGACCACCATAAAGTCATGCAAATAAAAAAGAAGACAAGGCCCCATCTCTGGAAACTGTCTGAAGTATCATCCCACAACATTCTGAAATGATTGAAAACTGTTCCACCAGCCAGACACACCTGCACCGCAATCAGTAATGCAGTCAAAGTTTCTTGTTGAACTTTTTTGTTGTTTGTTTTTGTCTGTTGGCTACAATGGCCCACTTGTCTGGCTGAGCCCTGTTGTCTGTTTGTTCTGTAAATCCAGGTGTGTGTGCGTGTGTGTGTGTGTGTGTGTGGGTGGGGGGGGGTGCTGAGAGAGACAGAGAAAAGGAGAGGGGAGGGTGAGAGAGACAGAGAAGTGTAACAAGAGCAGCTGTGAACAGAAGAAAAGTGACTGAAACACAAACATTTAGGATGTATTTACTAACAATTTAACCCCTGCTTACGATGACAGTACATACTGTATTTTCAAACATGAAAACTCAAGTATGGTTTATATAACCATTTATATAGGTCTATATATATATATATATGTATATATATGTATATATATATGTAGGTTTATATAGACACCCTGCTGTGGTCTTTGCATTGCTGCACCTCTGTCTCAATCATCTATTCCTGACACTTTCATCTTGCCCAATTTTAAATGTGTTAACTGTACCGTACATAATGGTTTTTGCTGTGTATTACAGTCTTCTTGTTTTGTTTGTTTCGATAGTACATATCGACACAACACATGTCACATTGACAGGAATATAAATTGATGTGCATTGTCCTCTTCAAATAATAAAAATAATAAGAATTTGATTGTAATTTTCCGACATTTTTCACAATTTATTTCACTTGTTTGCATCGGAACATGTGTATCTGTAGCGTTGACTGACTGTGGTTCACACTTTTGTCATTAGAGTGTGACCTGTGATGGTTATTTCTAGACAATGTGGAACTGCAGACTCTGCAAAGGTGGAGATGACAGTGTGTGTGTCTGTGTGTGTGAGAACTGAGTGAAGAACGAATGAAAAAGACAACTGGATGGCGGAGCTCCTCCCCTCTTAACTGACACCGAGGCAGATGCAGCGCTGCAGGTGTCATCCAACGTGGTTAACAGCAGCTAACTTCAGTTTACACTTCGCTCACGGCTCCAAAAGCTGAGCCCAGTTTATTTTTCTGGTCCCTCCTCGCACAGCAGCACAGAAAAGCAGCACGCAGCAGTGTGATGTGAAACACACTCACACACAAAGGTGGGATAGATGTAATCTGTAAAACTAGCTCTGACCTCTTAAAATATGGTAAATACCCACCAAATCCCATGTGTTCTGAAACAGATAGTCAACTATTCCTAGAGTTCTTCATTGGTATTAATATCAGTATCAACTTTTTTACTTTCAAATAGATGGCAATGCATCTTTCTGTCGTGCAGGATAAACAAAACTTTCCACTTGTACAACTGATGCTCTGCCGACTGCTGTTGTAAATAAAAAAACAACCTTTTTCAGTCTCTTTGGCTCAATTGTTGACATCATATTGAATACAGCACGTTAAGGCTTTAGATTTTGCAATTATGCAATCAGAAATTAATAATTCATGAATTATTAACTCTATAATGATATTATGATATGCATGGTAATTTGGCACTCACCTGAAGGGCATTATGGGAAATTTACTAGGTTTTCTGCATGAGGTGAAGAGTTAAAACTCCTCTTCGCTGTTGACTTCTATATGATGATCAGCAAAAAAAGAAATAAAAAATAAACTCCAACAGCGCGATGTGTTTCTTCAAGTGCAATAAAAACCAGCTGCATTTGTTGCTTGTAAATTTGCAGCCTGTGTGCTGATAAGATATCAAGCTTCATTTCCATCCCAGGCGATCCACCCGCCCTGTAATTACCTCTAATTTTCCTAATTGCCAACTATCACTGGGGGGAAATGTTCCTGTTCCTGTCCACTCCCCTTCACTCACCGCTGCTCCTCTCATGACCTCCCCTCTCTCTCTCTCTCTGTCTGACAATAAAATAATATTTAAAATGTTACTTTGTGCCCTGCATTCAGCTTCAACACAACGCCTTCAATTTGGCCGTGTTTTGCCACCAGGCTGAAGAGAATCAATAATTAATAATAATAATAACAAGTAAATGATTATTAAGTATACAGTTTGCTGTTTAATCTTGCTTTAACCCGCATTAATAATTTTAAACTGCTCAAATTGTGTGTATAGCTCTCAAAATATTGAATTTTACAGTATTGATATCGAATATTACACTGAAATCAGAACATTCAAGTTGCTGTACTTTAGGAAATTTGTTCTAATATAGCTGAACGGCAACAATACGGTCCGTTTGCCACTTTGTGAGCGGCGGTATGGTTGTTTTATGACGTCATCACCCGTCACACGGGCATGGCGGTAGTGGATGTTTGTAATGACTAGCACCTGTGCACCGGTGTGTCGGTGGGGAGATGGAGTGAGGAGAAAGAGAGAGCTCATCTTTGCTGAACTCGCCGCTGCTTCTTCCCCCCTCAGTCCCTACAGTTTGTGTGTAGCCGTATCATTTAAAATGCGGAGCTAAAGCAACGGGAAATGAATCGTTGATGGAAACTTTGTGGAATTCTTCATCATCAACACCGTCGCTCCTTGCGCGACCCCCCGGGGTCGGCTACCTCCGTCCCCTGCGCGGAAGTAGCTTCATTGTCAACAAACTCGAATCGTATTTTTGTAGTCAGAACTGCCTTTGTGAAGAAGACGAGCTGAGCTCGTCACCGCCGAGCTGGGGAAGTGTCTCGTAGCGGAAGGGTGAAGTGGAGAGTGCGTCAGTCAACGCAACACCTGCGTAAACAAAGTCTCCTAGGAACAACAACACAACGGAAGCGGTACCTCTCGATACTCACTGTGTGTTCTAACGCTTTAAAGGCGGTTTCTGTGGTTACAACCGTTTGTCCAGTGGGGCCGTTGTCTGCCTGTTTGTCTGTGTGGCTGCGCTGGTTTGATGGATTGTTGTGGCTTGTATGTGTACGTGCACTGACTCTTGCTCCGATTCAACTTATAGCTAAACACTGAGTGGAAGTGACGCTAATAAATGCATTGGAAATGGAGGAACACAAAAGTCAACCTAAACTCGCTGCCGCCAAAGGTTTGGCGAATACAATTTAAAGATCTGAACAAGAGACATGAGAGGCGATAAAAACTAAAAACTATATTATCTGCTGTGAATGCTCTCTGGTGAAACAGTTGCAAGCTCACTTTCAGATTGATCTGTGATTCCTTCACTACCTAAGCATGAACAAACTGCAAAATGAACTGTGGTTTTTCTGGTGTCAAGACATACAGCAGCACATTGAAGGATGATGGAATAAACTAGCTTGATCAATATGGATGTTCTTCTGACACAAGAGGCCTTCGCAGCTGAACCAGTAGACAGAGAGACCTTGGAAAGCTGTTGCATTTTTATTGTAGTCCATAAAAACAAACAGCCATGATAAAAACAAATAATTATAATAATAACTCCATAATGTAAAACAGTGAAACAATATACAGTAAGAAATTAAATTAGGACTGCCGCCGCTCTCCAAAACCGTCCACATGTCATGTACCTAGAGGCTGTGAAGCGGTCGTGTGTCTGCGTTTCAGTTACTCCGAGCAGTGCGTCTGCATCAGAGCAGTTGGGAACGCTGAGGTCGCCACCAGGCCAGTGCGCTGATCCAGGATCAGGTCACCTGATCACAGAGGCTGAGAGGGATGCGGGGAGGTACAAACAAACGAGAGCGACGGACAACAAACGGTCTCTCTGTCTGGCGGAGGTGGGTTCTGCAATATGCCCTAATTTACACACACGCACACACACATAGTCAGACGTACACATGACAGTTGTATAATTTTAAATTTAAAAAAGCTTAGAGCAGACAGTAATCCCTTTAATAATTTAGTCACCCAAAATTTTCCTGTGAAGCACCAGTAAACATTCTTTTTCTTTGTCTTCTTCCCCTTTAGCTTCCTGTTACATAAAGCTAGATACACGCACGCACGCACGCACGCATGTGGCCTGGCTGTGATGACAGAACAGAGCAGGACAGGACGGGTCGGTGGAGGTTTAGCGCAGTCGACCAGTGCTCAGGTTGCAGGAGGAGAAAGTCTGAGTTCGCTCCCATCTTCAGAGCCGCCGCACCTGCAGCCTGTCGCAAATCCATCCAGCAGCCCACTCAGCGTTCTCTGGTGGGGGTGGGGCATGTGATGAGTCGTTGGGGTGCAGAACGAGGAGGTGGAGCGTGATGTCACTGTACACGGTGGGGTTTTGGGGCGTCTGCTACATGGCGGCGAGGTGAGACGGAGCGGCGGCCTTGCCTCGAGGGGTCAGCGCGGCACTTGCATCTGCTGCGGCGTCTGCGACTGGTTCTGGGAGGCGACGTCGGGCCCCCGGCTGGCTAGTCGGCTGAGGATGTTCCTCTCCGACATCTGCAGCCGCACGGCCACGGGCGGGATCCTGGCGATGGTGGCGGGGAGACGGGTGACGTCAGCCTTCATGTCGCTTAACAGTTCCTCAAGCTGCTTGAGAACTGGGGGAGATGACCGAGAATAACCTGTGAGCGCCGCTGGCGGACTGACTGAGTGTCCGGCTCTGGTTTGTTTTATGTTTGGGAATGTCTAATCGTCTAAATATTCTGAGGATGGCAAATATGAAAAGCAATAAAAACTGAAAAAAAAAAAAAATGTTTTTACCATGGGGCAACATCAGTAGCTCAGCTTGCTAGCAGGTCAACAGAACACCGGGAGATTTTATCAGATGTACTTTTATACAGAAAATAGTAGCAGTCAGTTTCACATGCTTGAAAACCTATTTTGAGTGTTTAGATTTGCTTATCATTTCACAAACATTTGGTGGTTTCAACTTCTCAAATGTGACTGGAAAGATAAACCTAGAGGGTGAAGATTCTTTTCTGCAACTGAAATTCTTGATTGTTTCTCATGTTCTTTATTTAGCAGTTTGAACAAGGTCAACAAGAGCAATCCCGGAGTGCTAAAAGGTGTTTGTTCTTTTTCTAAAGAACAAAGCAAAAGAAATAAAGGTGTGAAAGCTTCTGACAATTACACAACATACAGGTCAGGACCTTCTTTTTTTTTTTTTTAATTCCTGCCATGGGAAAATGCCAATCAACTACTATTGTGTCTGTTTTCATTTACCTTTGTGCAGAACTGCGTTGGCCGGCTTGTTTCCAGACATGGACTCTTTGCTGAGGTGCTGGTGAGACTCAGCCAGACACTCCACCTCACTGAAGCGGGTGTTGAGGGCCATGGAGGGGTGGGCCGGGTCCTCGGTCATGTTGAGGTAAGCTGCTCTGCGAAGCTGCTCCTCGATCACCAGCGCCTGCTCCAACAACTGCGCAAGAAGCACCAGTTCCGTTATGTTTTTAAGCTGGGCCTCTTATTGTTGCTGCACTGACAGTTGAACTTGAACACATCACACAATAGCAACGAGAGACGGAAATGTGGAAAAAAAAAAAAGCAAAAGCGATCGGCTCACCTTAAACCTGCGAGCTAGAAACTTGTTTTTGATCTCCAGGAAGTTCCCCCGGCTCATCTCCCCTTTGAAGGGCTCGTTGAGGATGGCAAAGCGCACGTCGTTCTGCACGTCCTGCCACCGAGCATAGCCGTGACTGAGGCACTCGGGTCAAGTGCAACAACATCCACGTCTTTTCTTACACAGCAGGACATTTATGACGACGCTCAACACAACGGAATCTAAACCCAAGAAATAGATATTGTGTTGTACACTCTGCCTGATTCCCCCAGTGACATGTAGCATGTCAGCTAATGAACTAACCAGACAGGAGGAAAGCCCGTCCTTTGGTGCTGCAACCATGTGTGCTTCAAAGCACAGTTGAGGATATCAGCCCTTTATGATGTCACAAAATAAACAGTCGTCTAGGTTTTGGGTGGTTAGCTCTTGTCCGTTCCAAAAAGGATGTTTTTGTTTTCAAGTAAGAACAATAGATTTTAAACTCTGACTGAATGAATGAATGAAACCAGCTAACAGACAGACGACCATCAGGCAGGCAGACAGCTTCACAGCATCAGGGAGTTCTGACTGGTTAATCCCTCCTTCTAAGGATACTGGATGATGCCGGCAAGGAGCCAGTAGTCATGGCGGCGGTGCCAAATCTCAAAGGTCTTCTTAGTGACGGTGGCTGCCCTCTCCTCGTTCTGCCACAAGGAGTGAAGCTCTGGGAAAAGAAAACAAAAATAAAAAAAAAACAGGTCAAATTGAAGACAAAACAAAGAGAGACAAAATTTAAAAAATACCTGTGTGTGTGTGTGTGTGTGTGTAGCCACCCACCTGTGAATCCTCCGTCGGCGATGTTGAACATGAACCTCTGCTTGGTCGTTTTCTTCTTCTCCTCGCCGACGTTGACCACGGACACGGCCACCGCTCCGTCCTTGGCGCTCTCGCCGTTCTGCAGCTTCCCCGGCTCGTCCGCTTTCACGCTGTCCTCCTCTTTTAGCTCTGCACAGAGGAGGACGACCACACACTGTGAAATCTTTTCCTCCTGGGGAAGAGCGACAGGATTGGACCGTCCAGCCTCGCGAGCGCCGACGTACACCTCACCTTTCTTGTCCTCTGCTGGCGGACTCGTGTCCATTTTCTCGTCTTTTCCTCCATCAGCTGAGAAGGAAAGCAAATGAAATAGTGTTATGGAAAGAAGGAAGGAGGAGGAGAAAGGGGGAAAAAGTTTCAGCACACTTTCTCACCGTCATTGTTCTTGCTGTCCGATTCTTCACCTTTGACCTCTGCGGTCACCTCCTTCTCCGTCGCTGAAGTCTTCTTCTCCTCCTCCTCCACCTCCTTCTCTTTGCCCGCCTCTCTGCTCACTGCCTCCGTCTCTTTCTCCTCCTTCCCTCCGGCAGCGACCGCGTCGTCTTTGCTCTCCGCGGCGGGGGATTTCTCAGGCTCGTCTGGTATTTCGATGACCTTCGAGGGGGAGAGGATTGATCTCACGCAAGTTGAATCAGAGGAAGCACACTGAAAACCAAAAGAACGGGACTCACCTCTGAATCGTCCACCTTCTTGGTGCCTTTGCCGTCTTCGCTCTCCTTCTTTATGTCGTCCTTGTCCTCTGATTTTGACAAATCCTCTGAAATCACAGCACCCACATGCCAAAATAAAACAGGATATTATAATAATGCGTCAGATCTGTGGTTATTATATCATTGATACGTTTGAAAATATTTAATTTTATTTCATTTCATTCTGTAAATATAAAGGTGTTTTATATCTTTTTTGTATTTTCTCTTCCTTTGTGCAAGCCAACAAAGTCTGTTAACTGTTTGCATAATGACAGAGATCTTGAATCTTGAAATATAAATACTACAATATACATTTATAGCACAGCAGAGTAAAAATTGACTTTGAACAATCCTGTGTAAAAAGAAAATGTGCTTTTGTCTCATTTAAAATGTTCTTTTTAAAATTCTCATTTAGCCCAAAGTTCCCTAAAAACTAAAACTCCATGAGACAACTTTATCCCCCTCTTCTGGCCATGGGAGTAAATATACAAATATACAACTACTATAGCTGCATTTCAATTACAGTTTTTTGCAAAATAAAAGCGATATTTCTAAAATTTCAACAAAGTACAATTGCGATGACCAGGTGTTTCCACTGAATGGTGTGAAGCGCACAAGCTGTAATTCTCGAATTACGTTTGCTTTTGTTTGTTTTACGTTTGTTTGCTGTCAAGAATGGTTGTTATATTTTTCTCTTTGATTACTTGTAAAAAAAATATTCCGTCTCCTCCTTCATCCAAACATAACGCGCCATTTTCACTTGAAGTGAACTGGTCACGTGACCCCTGTAGTCACATCCAGTGACGTGTAAATGCAAAAAAAACGTGTTTCCATGACAATATACCTCTATATCAATACATCTGAAAAACCACCTCATGAGAGCGCCAAAACCTTTTGGCGATATTTGAGAGGTTTCTCGAAGTTTAGGTGTTTCCATTACCAGTTTTTTATTACGATATTTAGGTTTTGCGCAATTCTAGGGGAAATGGAAACACAGCTACTGACAACTGAAGGAGGCCATTAAGTTAAGGAACGTCTCCTCAGACTTTAACATAAAAACGTGGGTATAGAGCAGCAGTAGTAGTCTGAGCACCCAACTGTCTCAGTACAGAATGTCAATCTGTCGTAACAATTATTTTGCTTGTTTCATTGATACAGGACTAAACACGGGGCGTCTGTACATGCCCGTCTACCTGGGATGGGAGTGTTGGGCTGTGTGTCCGCAGGAGTGCCAGTAGAGGGCGTCTTTGGGTCCTCGCCCGCTGCCAGAGCTGCAGCTCTCTTGTTCTCCTCCAGCTCTGCCATCCAGGGCATCGACCACTGGCCGTTGACGTGCTCGAACTCCTGCACCTGCAGACAAGGTGCAGGAGTCGGTGACTCTCTCGTTGACTTCTCACTCACCCGTGTTTGTTTCTGCGCCGTCTTCCCCGATCTCGTACCTTTTTCCTGATGAGCGACATCACTCCGATGCGCGTGAGCACGTGCTGCCTGGACAGGCCCTCGCGTGGAACGCCGTCCGCAAACGTCTCGGCGCCGTCGGCCCCCGGCTCGCAGAGGTGACGCATGAACAGAGACACGTAGGCCCTGCAAACATGCAGGTGGAAGGAAAGATTGCAAAAATGCCCAAATGTCTTTTAAACTAGTTAGAGGGATTTTTTGAAATGAGATGACAAATATGGACCAGAATCATCATATTGTAAAACTACATGTCATGACAACGGCATCTATGTTCTGATTTTATGATTTTTAATGTAGCTGAAATCACCAAAGTGTGGAAACCGAGAAAATCAATGTAGGAAATTTGCTCAAAAATAAATAAAATTTGATCATTGTGAAGCTTTTTGTACTTGTTTTTTTTTCTCTTCTTCGATATTCTGCATCAATAACGTTTGTTTTTGTGCGATCAAGCGGAAAACTGTCGAGACTCACTTAAACTCTTTCTCAGACTTCCCTCGCAGGTCCCTGACCAGCCACTGGTTGGTGAAAGCATCCTGGGGCGGCATCCCATAACGCATCACTGCATTCAGGAAGGCCTTCCTCTGCCGCGCATTGAAGCCCAAAACCTGACCGGTCACAAAGAACAGGTCAAGATTAGACACTTCCAGAAATGACCGTATCTGATTCGCCTTCAGTAAGAAGTCACATCTATCGTTCTCACTAATACAATAACTTTCTAATATTTGTTTTTTTATCTTCAGGGTCTCACCTCGATGTTCCCGCCCACTCTGGCCAGCAGTGGAGGTAGAGGTTTGTCCCGGTCGTTCCGGAGTCCTTTACGGTTCGGTCTGCGGGCATTTGCTTGAGAAAAAAAAGTAAAAAGGTGAATCAACCTGTCTGTTTAGAGTTTGCAAAAATAAAATATTACCCTGGAACACAAATATTGAATGTTGGTACGTTTTCAAGTGTGCCCTGAACATCCTAAGTCTTGTTCTGTGAAGACGTACCACTGAGGGATCCTCCTGTCACTTCCTCACAACCTCACAGCTCTCTTGCAGCTCTACACGCTTTCAGGACAATTTACAGCTGAAAGCGCTTCCGTTGCACTCTTCATTTATTGAAACCGATTCAATCAGCATCCAAATACAAATGAACCAACCTGTACAAAGCATTTCCTTTCATTGATTTGTACTGACAAAGAAAATGCCACACGATAAAACTTTTCAAGAACTTAAAAAATATTTGTATAAATGAATAGAACGGAACAGGGTTTGTTTTTTGTAAACTGCTCTCAGCCAAACTTCATGGAAAATGTCTGAACTACTCAACACTTAATGCCATGTAAACAATCAATTAAGGGAGAAAGAACACAGTTCAGACAGCTGGGAAACTGCCATTTGTTTGAACGTCATTTTGTTTGTTCTCAACATTGAATTTCAGTTTCTCTGCTTTGTTCTTTCTTTTCTTCTCGTTCCTCTGCCTTTGCCTTTCTTTTCTCTTCGCCCTTCTTTCCTTTCTTCCTTTCCTTTTCTTTTTGTGGGACATGCAGATGACGCAGATACAATTGGTTTTATAGGTGTAGTTCAGGTTGGTAGTGAGCATATCGTAGCTCTCGTCTGAATCTGAATAAATATCTGTATGGGGGGGTTGAGAGGAAGTTAAGCAACAGCGGGACTGCAGATCACACATTCACACACATTCCTAAAGACATGGATGAGCGTGTGGCCTGTCTTGCTCACCCTCCCCCTACAGCCTCCCCCGAGTCTTATCACCGGTGAGCCTTACCCTCACTGCGTTCATCAAAGTCCTCGTCACCTTCCTCCGAGGCCACGGAGTAATCCGACTGGTTGTCCGACTGGTCCTCCTGCCAGTCTGAGAGCGGCAGAGGGAGAAGGCAGTTAAAATCCACTGTCATTGCTGTGGCGCAGGACAGGGAGCCTCTTCTGACTGAATTGTTGTTGTTTTTTTAGCTAATTGTTACCAAATCAATCAAGAAAGAGACATTTTTCAACTAGGAAAGTACATAAAAGTTTTGACCTTTTCTTAAGTTAAATAAGCTGGCAAGATAATAACAAAGAATAAAAAAAAAAAAAAACAAATCTAACCAAACAACAAATTACTGTCACAATGATACATTCTAATTTTTTTTAATTACTATTTAAATATCAGTGTAAGAGATAAGACAGAATTGTAACATTCATTTATTTTACTACACAAATTGAACTCAATGCCAGGAGTTCATGGACTTCTATCACATGTAGTTTGGACAAACAAGATCCAGCACCAGCACGGCACGGCACAGCACGGCACACACAAACATAGAGAAGTTGCATGATGTTGTTCTGTACCCTGTCTAATACCTCGTTCCTCCTGGGAGCCATCATTGTAGTTGACTGGCTTACGGGTTCGTTTGCCCTTTCCCAGGTTGCGAGCGAGATCCTCCTGCTGCTGCTCGTAGTGGTGGCGCAGCAGCTTCTCCCAGTAGTCGGGATCGACGCTCTCCTCCTGCTTGATCACCTCCCTCTCCACCTCCTCCTCCTTCACACAACGAAATGTTCAGCCCAACGTCTGCGTGCGTGCAAACGTTACCTCGGCGCGATTCGCAGTCAATTCCCACCTCGTCGTCTTCGTCCTTGACCACGTACTGAGCCACTTTGAAGGAGCTGAGGTACTCGTTCATGCTCTGGAGCTCGGTGTCATCCGTCGCGTCTTGATTCCGGTCGAGCAAACGGTCGATGGCGCGGTCGTCGTAGTGGATCACGCTGCTGTCGTCCTCCTTGTTGTCCCCTGAGAGCACAAGAGATGAAATGCAACCAAATCCAACACCAGACTGAAACTGAGTTCCACATTAAGCTCCAGTTTGCCAGGGATCTTCAACCCTTCAAAATGACCACGGCCATAGATAGAAATCCTGTAAAGCTGCTTTATCATAAAGGCTTAGGATGAACTCTGAGCACAGAAGTGTACAAAAGTTGGAAAAATTCACACCTTCTCCAATTTCATCCTTGAACAACTCTTCGGTTCCAAACTTGAGGATGTCATCGAGCTCCTGCTTGGACATGGAGCCCGTCTTGGAACCAAGACCTGGTCGCACCACTAAATGCGTGAGCATCATTTTCTTCTTTGCCACCTGGTTCAAAGGAGTGAAAGACAAACCAGCATTGAGCAGGTCATCACAAGGAAACGCGACACGAGGTCTGTGAGATTCGCTTTTCGCAGACCTGTGTGATTCTCTCCTCCACAGAAGCTTTGGTGACAAAGCGATAAATCATCACTTTCCTGTTCTGGCCGATACGGTGAGCTCTGCTGAAAGCCTTCGGGGGTGCAAACAGAACAGTGAGTGAGTCGGCACCGGTCATTCCTTTGCAATCAAAACGCGACGGCGACGCAGCTGCTGAGTTCCACTTACCTGGATGTCGTTGTGGGGGTTCCAGTCAGAGTCGTAGATGATGACGGTATCTGCAGAAGCCAGATTGATGCCGAGGCCACCAGCTCTTGTCGAGAGGAGGAAAGCAAACTGGGGAGCACCAGGAGCTGTTCAGATGAAACAAGACAAAAATTAAAACAGAGATAGACGGTGAGGACGCAGAGCAAGCTGTCAAAACAAATGGAGTCTCACCGTTGAAGCGGTCGATAGCTTCCTGCCTCATGTTGCCGGTGACTCCTCCATCGATCCTCTCATACTTATAGCCCTCATTCTCCAGGAAGTCCTCCAGCAGGTCCAGCATTTTGGTCATCTGCGAGAAGACCAGAACCCGGTGGCCCCCCTCCTTCAGCTTCCTCATCATCTTCTGGAGCAGCGTGAGCTTCCCCGAGGACTTGGTCAAGGCGTTGCCTTCATACATGCCGTTTGGAAGCTTGGGAGCCTCCTGCAATAAGAAAATGAAGAAGCAAATTGGAATAAAAGTGGCTGCGTAAATGTCAGCTTTCGTCAACTGCACGCGAGCAGACAAGAATGTCATGAAATAGAGTGAGAAGGAAGCGAGGCGTACAGTGGCGGCTGCAGGGAAGAGGTAGGGGTGGTTGCAGCACTTTTTCAGGTCCATCACCACGTTGAGCAGGGACACTTGGTTTCCTCCTCCTCGGGTGTTCAGGGCCTCAAAGTTCCGCGTGAGGATGAACTTGTAGTACTTCCTGAGCTCAGAGAAACAAACAAAATTAATATATATGTTCATGGAAAATAAATTTTATTTTAGGCATGAAGGGATTGACTCAGCGATATTACTTCTGCATGGGGCTGAGCTCCACTCTGACAATGAGCTCCGTCTTTGATGGCATGTGTTTGAAAACGTCGGCTTTCAGCCTCCTGAGCATGTGTGGTCCCAACATGTCGTGGAGCTTCTTGATCTGGTCCTCCTTGGCAATGTCTGCAAACTCTTCCAGAAACCCCTCCAGGTTGCTGCACAAATAAATGCACCAGCGTGGAGAAGGTGGTGGTGGTGGTGGGGTCACTGTAAAGAGGCAGTAACCTCATACGGGGGCTACTCACTTGAATCTCTCAGGGGTCAAGAAGTTCAGCAGGTGGAAGAGCTCCTCCAAGTTGTTCTGAAGAGGAGTGCCGGTCAGCAGCAGCTTGTGTTGCAGAGGGTAGTTGTTCAACACGCGAAAGAACTAACAACAGGAAGACAGAGGCAGAGCAGAAAGGACAATTTATGCCAAGCAAATATTGCATTGTTAAAATAATTGGGAGAACTATGTATGTGTCATTTAAAACAAGAGATGTTGATTTTAAGCGTGAAGTTTTGCAGAAAGCGCAGGGAAATAGCTTTGACAACAGTGTTTCACGTCATCACCTTGGACTGGTTATTTTTGAGTCTGTGAGCCTCATCCACAATCAGACAGGCCCACTCAATAGAGCCCAGCACAGCCTGGTCAATGGTGATCAGCTCATAGGATGTCAGTAGGACGTGGAACTTGACCGTGGAGTCTTTCTGCAAAACACATCAAAATAGATATTGGCAAAACAGTCGGTTCAGTTTGGTCAAAACTTTTTGCATCTTTATTCATTTTGATGGACGACAAAGTCCAACCTGTGTGGGTGGCTACCCCACAAATATACAAATGGGGTTACTTTTAGGTTTACTTTGTATTTTTATCTTTTCATGATTTTTCACTGTCACCTTTCACATTGTTTTGTTTTCATTACCTTCATTTTGGAAGCCTTTTTCCCTCCACGGATGGCATTTCCCTCAAAGGAGAATTCGTTCTCCCGGATGACAGCCCTGCTGTCCTTGTCCCCGATGTAGGTGACCACGTACATGTCGGGGGCCCACATCTCAAACTCCCGCTCCCAGTTGATGATGGTGGACAGGGGAGCACTGACCAAGAAGGGACCTTTGGAGTGGCCCTGCAACCACGGGACACGCAGTCAAGAGTTGCACTAGCGAGATGCTAGCACTGATGCTACAAAGTCATTGGTCATCTTTTCATTCGCTTTCACATGTGCAAGTCAGGGCAATTTGCTCTTAACCGGCCAGTTGCACAAACTTTTAATGTCATCAAATTAAACTAGGGCTGTCAAACGATTAATCTTTTTTAATCGCGATTAATCTCAGAATCTTCTTAGTTAACTGTGATTAATCGTGGTTTGAATTGCATGTGTAAAATTCTGTTATTTAGCATTTTAAGGCAGTTTTAACCACATAATGTAAAGCATTTCTTACCAGAAACGCCACCCCTGGCCCAGAAGCCAGCCCGCTCTGTTGGTCTCTTTCACATGCATGTGTGTGTGTGTGCGTACGTATGTTTGTTTGTTTTCATCTCTACGCACTCTGTTTAGATACTGACAAATATAACATGCACAAATTTGATCGCATTTGTCAATTGCGGTATTTTATTTTTAAAATTGCTTTTATTTAACGCTGACAGCCCTAATTTAAACACAAGCCGTGGATACTAAAGTGTTGTCTTATCCTGCCTTTAGGATAGAGCTCCTTACTTTGAACTCAGCCCCTTCTGATGGACAAAGTTTCTGTCTGTCACATGTCTGAAACCCTGCCTCCCTTCTGATTTAAAGGGGGAGGGGCAGACTGGACAAAAAATAAAAGCACAGCATTCCAGATCTTTGGCTGACTCTGGCTGGCATGATGATCACTCGCATCACTCTCACCTCCTTGTAGAGTGAGTAGAGAAAGACGACCGTCTGAACCGTCTTGCCCAGACCCATCTCATCGGCCAAGATGGTGTCAGTGGCCTGAGCCCAAGAGAACCTCAACCAGTTCAATCCCTCCAGCTGGTAGGGGTGCAATGTGCCACCCGTGCTGTCCAGGTAGTCGGGCTGCCGGTCAAACTTGATAGTGGGCTGAGGAGAAGAAAAGCAAGAGGGATCTTAACTGAGCGTCCATCCTGATTTGTTGCTGTTACTGTTGTTGTTTAACTTACATCCACAACAGGATTAGCAGGCGGCCGCTCGGCCTTCTTGACTTTGACTGTTTTCTTCAGCTTCTTACCAGGTCGGCCCTCCTCACCCACCATCAGTTCTCTTCAAATAAAAAATGTGACAGTGAGCGAAAGATATTTGATTTGAATTTAAAGTAGACGGTGTGTGTGCGTATATTTATGCCAACCTGTGATTCCAGTAAGTCTGCTTGAAGGTGTCAAACTCTGGGATGTCCATGTCCTCACTCTCCCAGGTCGACTGGTCATACGGCAAGTCTCTCCATTTAATCAAGTAATGCACATTATTCTTTTTGTCAACGCTGTCGGGAAAAGGAATACAGAGGAAAATAAGGTTCCAAACTTGAGTTGAACTGCATTAATACAATTGTGCATGTGTCTTACCTGTGATTGAGCATGCGGTGGATCATCAACCATTCCATCTTGACTCCGTAACGGTGAAACTCCTCTTCCATGTGGACAAAGAGGGGGTCTTTGTTTTTCCTCTTTGTGCTCTTGTCGTCGTCGCCCTCCCCTCCAAAATCTGCAGGTGGCGGCTCGTCCATGTCAGTCTTTCTCTGGTAGTTGCGGAACATCACCTGACAGTTGAGCTCCAACTGAGGACCAAACAACAGGTTTGTGTGAGTGTCCCGTAAGGTGCTTGGAAAAACCCAAAAAATAAAAATAAAGAGGCTGGAGAACAAAGAAAAAAGTCTCTGACCTGCAGCTCCAACACCCAGGAACAGTGCCAGTAGGACATGTTGCACCATTTGACGAAGAACTCCCTTTCCCTGCGGCCTACCAGAGGCGGGGGGTCGGGAGCGTCGGCAGGGAGGTCAGCAGGTCGGGGGACGGGTGTGGGTGCAGGAGGCTCCCCCCATCGCCATGTTATGACCTTCTGGACCTTGCCCTTCATCGGGGGACACTGTTCAGAGAGAGAAAACATCTCTTAGGAGGTTGTTGTACAAAAGCAATTTGGTAGGAATGAACATCAGTCTTCCAACAGAAATACAGAAACAGTAAAAAAAACAGACTGAGCAAGCTAAACAAAAAAAAGTTGATAAGGACGCTGACGAAAATTAATACCATCATGAATAATAGTAGGCACCCGATCTATTCATTAGAGGTGTTCAGATGGAGCAGACACTGAGAGGCTAAAGTTAAGACAGAGATGTACACAAAGTCATTCCTGCCTGCTGCCATGAGGCTTTTTAAAGATCAATAATGCGCAACACCAGATTTGATCCCCTGATATGCAATTCCAATCTCAACTTGTTTTTTTTAAAGTTATTCAACCCCTAAATAATGCAGTTGTGCTATGGTAACTTAGCCTTAACTGCTTTAATACTTTTTACTACGTTCATTGAGCTTTTCCACTCATTGTTCGTGTGATTTGTGACTTGGACAGTTTTATGGATCTGGAGAATTGTTGTCTATTGATTCCTATGTGGTTGAGTGATGCTGCAATTTCTTTCATGGATTGAACAAAGTATCTTGTTCTTGTTTCAACAACTATGTAATTTTCTGGGGCATGAAATGGCACCATAATTCTAACTAAATAATGACCTTTTTTTTAAAAAAAGAAAAAAAATTAAGAGACAAGATGCACAAGATGGACTCTGGTCCAAAGGCGCATCCACGTGAGTGAGCACACGCACGTGCAGTCGCTTATGCACCGGTGCACAGCGCTCACCTTGCAGCGGGGGCAGATCCACTCTCCATTAGGGATTTCAGGGAGCGGAGGGTTGAGGCAGTGGATGTGGTAGGAGGAGGGGCAGGTGTCACAGCACAGCAGCTCTCCTCCGTCCTTGCACACCCGGCAGAACTCGATGTGGTGGTCGTCCTCCTCCTCCACCCCCTCGTCCCTCCTGTCGTCCTCGTCCTCCGCCTCCGCCTCTGAGAAATCGTCCCTGGCCTCCCACTGGATGCCCTCCTTCTCCTGATGGCGGGCATTGCAGGCAGCAAGGAGCAGTGTCCGTGCGTGTGTATGCACGTGCACGTGTATGCATGTGTGTGAGTGTGAGAGAGAGAGGGAGAGAGATAGAGTGGGGGAGAGGGCAAACAGACCAGGGAGGTATGCGGAGCACGGTGGAGAGAAAAAGGGAGGGGTGTTGGGGGGGTGTGCATTGCATGCGTGTACATATTTTGAGCATGGTGGAAGGGGGAGGGGGGCAAAGAGGCGGAGGACATTAGTGGGAGGGGGTGGGACAAGAAGAGGAAATGTACGGTTGGCGGGGGCAGGGGTTGACGTGGGAAATCGGAGAGCGTGACATGTGGAGAAGGAGCGAACAGAGAGCATAAACATTATTTGAATTCTATTTAACAACACAAGCACAATATATTTTGACTAGGTTGTGATTATTTAATAGGGTAGGACAAGCAGAGCATCATTATACAGACACCCAAAATGCTGGCAGAGTCATCTCTCACACTATCTCTAAGCCCAGATACAGAGCTGAGTAGTTTCTGAATGACTTCTATACATCAGCTTGTATGTTGATTTGCAAGTAATGGCAATTGGATACGTGGAGATATGTGCAAAAACACCACATGCGCACCAAAATAATAAAAGGTATCATAAGGCCCTAAGCTATCTTCTTACTGCAATACAGAGATGAGAGCTTCGGACACTCACACAGTGTGGGCAGCTCCACTTGCCCTCGGGTGCTTTCTCCATGTCGGGGTCCAGACACACCATGTGATAAGCTCTGGGACAGGTGTCACACAAGATGATCTCGCCGCCTTGCTGGCACACCTCGCAGTAATCCTGGTGGTCCGTCTCATAGCCGTCGCCATCCTCCGTCTCCACTGAGAGACCATGAGCAAATAAAAATTCAATTCAGACATTAGGCGCCAGCCAGGGACATGATCTTGATTGTGGCTTGCTAGGGCTGCTTCTGATAACAATTAGGTCTGATTAAAAACAACATTTCCTATGACGCAGGCTTTTGAGCTTCCATTTTACAATGCAAACCTTTCTTCTTTTTCTTTGAACTTTTGGGTTTCTTCTTGGGTCGGCTGCTGCGATTGGAGCCATCTGACACTGAGAAATTCTCGTCAAAGTCGCTGTCGGCATCGGGCTCATCTTCATCGCTCTGGTGGAGACAACACACAAGCGTTAAACAAAGCATAGAGAGAAACAAAAAAGCAAAGAGTAAAATCAGATCAGAAGAAGTATCTCACTGATGAGCGCTTCCGCTTGCTGTTGAGACCCCCGAGTTTGATCTTTAGCGGCGCCACCTTCTTGGGTTTGGGCTTAGGGAGAGCCTTAGATGCAGGCTTTGACTTTTTGCGAGCGTTTGGACCTAACAAGACAAAGAAGAAACAGAGCTCAGGAAAGGTGAGAAAACGAAAAACCAACAAATATTCAAAATGTCACTGATTCCCACTTTACCTTTGCCCTCTTTGGTCTTGGCCTTGCGGAGTGGAGGTGCAGGCGGCGGCAGGGCTGCTGCAGGTGTGGGAGCAGGGGCGGCGGCGGCAGCAGCAGGTGCAGCAGGTGTGGGAGGAGCCACCATGGTGCTCTCTGTCCCACCTTCTGCCCCAGCCACCACCATGTTCTCCACAGCGGCAGCGACGTTGGCTGCTGCCAGGGCAACGTTAGCGGTGGCGCAACCCTGCAAAAAAAACATGCATCAGATTCTGTCTTACAATATTAAACTGGAATAAAACGGGTGGCAACTAATGAGAAAAGCTTCATTCTATTATGGAACTTAAAACTTAGTTATCAAACAGCCATAATACCTTCAGAGGATTGTTGATGCTGAATTCTCTCCACTTTGCCATCATTAATGTCATCATCTTGGACACAGCAATTTTGGGGTTCTTAGCTGCAATTAGCGGCCTGACAACACAATGTACAGTATATATTGAAGAAATCAAGTGTTAATTACCTTATTTTGTTTATATAAATGCATTATCTCTACATTACAATGAACACACAATATTATGTTTTCCGTTTTCCCTCACCTGACAAACTGGCTGAAGGCCTTGTAGTTAGTGAGGGAGCTGTAGTCTTCCTGAGTAAAGATGTGGTCAATGTCTTTCATGCCCCAGGTCTCCAGCAGCTGGGCGGAGCTTTTGGGCTAAAGGCGGGGGCACAGTTTTAAAAAGAAGAACAAAAAGAGAGAAATTATTTTTCACCACATTGTTAGTAGAACGTACGAGCCGATCTGTGGATGGATGAGTAGTGTTGTTGTCACCTGGCAATCGTCGTCGTCATCCTCCTCATCCTCTGGTTCAGGTTCCTTGCGTTTGCTCTTTGAGCTGGACGAGCCTCCTTTCTCTGCGGCGGCGCCACCTTTCTTCCTGTCTTTGGCAGAGCTGGAGCGTTTCTTCTTCTTCCTCCCCGGGGCATAATCACTCCCGTCACTCTCCGACCGCATCCCTCCTTCATCTGCATCTCTATCTGCCACGTCAGCTCCAAGCTGGTGTTCTGGGGAGCTGACAGGAAACTCCTGCAAGACACACACCATTCTATTGTAGACTACAGGTGGATGCTGGTGCTTCTGAACCTCTTGCTTATTTCAGACGGTAATTAATTAAAGTGCCATCCTTTGTATTGTAATTAACAACCGTAATTAATCGCAACTAAGAGGGGAGACTCATCCAGTAAGTAACAGGCTCGTTAAGCCACAGCATTGATGAAAAAAAAACCAAAACCAATGCATCAAGAGGAATGCTGGGAATAGAGGGTGGTGTAGGGGCTGCAGCAACCCCTACTGGCGAAGTGCTGAAGCTGCAAAGCAACAAAACATTTTTTTAACTTGTCAAAACATTCATTCAATTCATTCATCTTCTATGCCCGCTTATTCCAATTCAGGGTCACGGGGGTCTGCTGGAGCCTATCCCAGCTGTCTTAGGGCGAAGGCAGGGTGACACCCTGGACAAGTCGCCAGTTCATCGCAGGGCCTTGTCAAAACATTTGTTTTATATTTTTTGAATCAAATTAGGCATTTATGCGTCTCCTATTCTGACATTGAAAGAGTTGTAAATGTATAAAACAGCCTTACAGTACAGGCGCAATAGCTGAATGACTGCTGGAGAATAGTGACTGTAATGATGATATATTATTTTCAATGAATCAATAATCTACTTATAAATCAAAACATATGGCCATATGTGATAAATAGTTACATACATTATTACATTAGAAATGAAACTAATGATACAAGACAAGGCCTATATTGCTTCATTTACTACATCCAATGAATTGATTACCTTTTTTTTGGCTAAGAATAGATACCACTTAAAATAATCGCGAATTTGATTTTTTTTTTTTTTATGTTTTATAGTTATGTTGAAATAAACAAACACACACACTGGCTGAAACGCGCTTCATCTTATTGTGCCTATTTTTGGGCGGGTGTTTCCGCACCCACGTGGTTGAGTTTCCAAAACAATGTCCACAAAGCCACATTTCAAAATAAAACGCGAGGAAGCGCCAAACACACGCAGAAACAAACGCACACACCTCTCTGGTGGGTCTCTGTCTCTTGCTGCTCTTGCTGTCTCGGCTGCTTTTTTTCGCCTTCTTCTTCTTCTTGGACTTGGGCACCTCGTCCACGTCCGACAGCACATTCTCCAGCTCGTCCTCACCTGCGGACGACACGCCTTCGCTTAGCGGAGACACGACGGAAATGTGGGCGTCACTGTCGGTCAAGATCACCGCTGCAGGGCCGGGGGGGGAGGGCGGCGAGGTGGTGGTGGGGGGTAGGAGGGTGTGTGTGTGTGTAACAGACCGCGCGCTGGCACTGTGCGCCAGTACTCGTGCACGCCCGCGCGCTCACATACACACGCTCACGCACGAGAGAGAGAGAGAGAGAGAGAAAAAAAATAATACCGAAAGAAAAAGCGCAGATTTTGAACTTGTTAAAAAAAAAAACCAAACTTTCAGAGTGCCTTTCGCACTCGAAAAGTCAAGTGATGCTCGCGAGGGGGGAGAGACGGCGCTGTCGGCACTTTATTGTGACAAGTTAGCTTCCTAGCTTGTCCACCACCGAGGCGACGGACAGTCGAGCCGACTACTCCCGCGGCTAGCGCCTGGCTAACGTTAGCCTCGGCGAGCTCGAGTGACTGGGGTTAGGGTGGGGAAGTGATGGACCTTCGTTCGTCGCGGGGGTGTGGGTGGGTGGTGTCGGGGAGAAGAGGAAGGTGTCTTACCGTGGAGAAGTGAGTGCTCGTCCGCCACTCCAAAGTCCTCCCTGTCATCCTCGCTGCCCGACATTTTCGCCCCCCCCAGGCGCTTTAATTCCGCTGCTCGCTGGTGGAATTAATCCCCCCCTCCACTAAACCTTGCTCCTTGGTGGCGGGGGAGGAGGGAAAATGACGTGGGACTACTGCTGCTGGAGAATGGACCGGGGGTGTCCAGGAAGGGAGGGGGCGGCGGGTGCTGAGCTGAGGGGAGGAAAATTAAATAAATAAAATGGCACTGCTTGGTAGCTATTCCCTCCTCCGTTGTTTATTTCCGCAAATTACAGCTCACCTGCACCTTCGAGGGGAAAAGTTGGGACAACTACACGTCATGTTGTGACATTATTCTGTTGTCAAGTGTGTCAAGTGTGTCATTATTTCAAATGTGAGCGGCAAACTGCGCCCTGTCCTGTCAAAACAGCGAATCTGGGGAGAAAGTTGAGGGATTGAAAGCCTACCTTCACACGTTAGAAACTTGCTGTAGTGCGCGTGACAGTCCCGGGTCGAGGTGTGCTCTCGCTCTCTCTCTCTCCCTCTTTCTCTCGGTGGAGGAATTGATTCAAGTCAGCGTGTTGACATTCAGCCCTTAATTATGACAACGCGGCGGAACCAATAATCGGAGAATTTTGAGTGGGGGGGAAAAAAACGAGCCGTCACCGACCCAAAACACGCCGCACCGTCCCCCTCGTCTTCTTCCCCCTGCCTCACGCGCCTGGCTTAGCTAACAACCTCGCAAACACACAAAGGGGGCAGACATCCCATAATAACCCGCCCCCCCTCCCACACTCGTACAGGACTCTGCATAGTTACCTCGCAACGGACAGACCATAATACTCCGCCGTGCCCCCACCCCCTCTCTGTCGCGCGCGCGGCCGCACGCGCACGCACGCACGCACACCAGCGCCACTAGACACGCATGCACCGAGCTCATCGCATGCACGCTCTCCTTCCCCTTTCGCGCGAGCGAGCGGTCCCAACTCCCCTTAGCAACCTCGTTGTCATGACGACGCCCCCCCACTCCCGCGCGCTCCCCGGCAGACCATAATACTCCAGCGGTGGCAGCATACATCCCATAATATGCAACTCCTAAAAAGAATGGAGGAGGAAAGAAAATACCACTTGCGCTCTCTCCAAGGGAGCTCAGGTCCACGAGAGACATACCATAATACTCAGAGAGCGTCCACCTGAGAGTGAGGATGACTTTTTGCTCCTGCAGGATGTATGGAACAGGTAGTCGGCAGGGCTGCCAGTGTTGGAGGGCAGGTCAGCCAGGCCCTCTCTAACTGCTGGAGCACCAGCTCCATGTGTGTCAGACCACACAGACACCAGCACCTGTGAGAGCGTCTAGGCCGAGGCCGAGGCCTCCGACAAAAACACTCCAACTACTATGGCGTAAACGTGCCGCTTTTATTTCCACGGACCAAAGGAAAAAAAATGCCACGATTTGATCGTCTGTGTTATGTTGAGTCATATAAGAGCGACGGTGACCAGTGTGTTTGTCAAGAGACTAATTGAAAAAACACGACTCCTGGTTTATTACTACACCTGTCATAACAGTGAAAGTTTCATTTGACAGTGGCACATCAGGAAACAATGCAGTACAACTTACCACAAAGAAGCCACATCAAGTGCACTTTGCATTTACACTGCATGTCAAAATATAGAGGCTTGCCTTGCTTTACAGTGTTTTACTCAAAATACAAGGCACCTCTGTGTGTTTTCATTTGGCCTTGGCAGACTTTGGTTTTGTTCATTCTGCCATTTCAAAGTAAAAGCATTTTGTTGTGCAACAACTTAAATATAAAAGTAGGGCCTGAAAGCAAAATGTCAGCCACATTACTTTTAAGCATGCACAATTTCCTCCACGTCATTCCACATATGTATCCTAGTATAGTAGCACATACAAGCTTACCTGACATGAATGTGGTCAGTGATCATGGGGGAGCCTCGAAGTATGGCAGGTGTCCATTATATACTATATATATGTCTATAGTGGTTGTTGTCGTATCATGTTGCCTTCAAGTTAAAAATGTATTGTGGTAATAAAAATGTATGAATCCCAATGCAACAAAATTGCCCACAAACATGTACAAAGGTGGTAAGCACACAAGTTGAATAAGTACCAAAGATTTCAAAATTTACCATTTAAAATGGTTAAAAATGTAGTATACAGTTTTCTATTCATATATTTATGGTGTAATTAGAAACTGTATTCCGTTAGGTTTCCTTAAAGACAATTGTTTGTGGTCATGCTGTGCCATTTGAATCTATTTGACTGAACACAGGCATAACATCGATCACTCAGTGCTCAAGCGCTACTGCGCTTGGATGTGATCAGCAGCTTCTGCCATAACTTCTTCTGACAAGTGGATGTGCAATTGATCCCTGAAAAGCCAGAAGTACATTTATGTGGCGCAGTGGAAAGTGAAAGTTTTTTTTATGTACGAAGGCCGGGCCTTCGACTGGTTCATACCAACAATGACTTGTCTGGCATGTGAGACGTCGCCCCTTTGGATGCAGCCTTCAGCAGGTGGACACAAGGACGGGTCAGCGGTCCAAACGATGGAGCCGGAGGTTGACCTGCCTCTGCCTCCTCCTCCTCCTCCTCCTCCTCCCCCTCCTCCTCCTCTGACCATCTGCAACACTCCCTCCATGCTGCACTTATGTGCAGATAACAAAGGCCTGCGTCTCACCGTTGTCTCTTACCATTGCTCAAATGCCCCCCCACTTGCACGTGCGCGTACATACGCACGTGTGCCAACGCCTCCCAACTTCACCCTGCCGCCTCCATCCCGTATGCACGGCTTATCTTTGCACTTCACATCCACTGCGCAGCAGCATCGCTCCATAATGTGTATCACGGGTCGGCCATTCCCCTCCCTCTGCCCCCTCCCCCCGCCGCTCGACGCCCACTCTGCCCCCCCCCCCAGCCCCCCGTCCCCTCCCACCCTCCTTCCCTGCCTGACAACACCACTGCCGGCCATCCCATAATAGTCACGCGCACGCACACACACTGGTGCGCGGCAGTGCATCCAGCCCTTTGTTGGCAGGGGATGCCTGAGCGATGTGAGCGTGCTCGTGCACGCCAAGACGTGCTTTTTTCTTTTTTTTTTCGCCTGCTATGATTATTCAATCCGCACCAGAGACTGCTGAGGCAGGTAGCATCAAGTGGAGAAGTGGTAACCATGCAAATGAAGGGGAGAGCAGAGAAAAAAATTAATGATAAGGAGGAGAAAATGGAAAAAGTGTCAAGCCCGCATCTCGATCCGATATTGACCTTGGGTAGAAATATGGCAACTGTGCCCGGCGTCGCCCTGAGGCAACCACCTCCAAACGAGGCCCTGCTCCAGAAAGCTTGGCCGCAGAGCGTCGCTGGACAGAGTAGCGTCGGTTAAAGGTCTCAAAGTCTGTTGCGGCCCTCCCCTCAGCGTCGGGGAGGGAACGTCTGTCATCTCAGCGTACTGTATATGTCACGCTGAGGCTTTAACAAGCGTCTCTTTAGGGCTCTGCAACCTTGGCTACAGTCAATCGTGACCGGGGCCGCTGTGCCACGATAAAATGTCCACAAAATGGGGGAAAGATAAGGATAAAAAAAGAGGGCAAGTTATTTACGAGAGAGGGGTGAAGGGATGAGCATAACAGAGGCGCCGGACGTGACAGTTGCCGGCTCATCACCATGGTGTTGCTGTGGGAGACAGCGGAAGACGTCATTTGGAAGAAACAGGGGGACACAGAAGGGGGGTGATACAACATGAGGTGGACAAAAAAAAGAAAGGTGGGAAAGAGGGACTCCAAGGAACCTGTCTTTGCAGATATGCATAGTGGACTGTGTGTGTGCGTGTGTGTGTGTGTGTGTGTGTGTGTGTGTGTGTGTGTGTGTGTTTATTCAGGGTCCGAGGGTCCAAATTCCAGAAATGGAAGTTTTTGCACGTGTGGTTCCAGAGCTACGTACATCGACCCATCGTGTTCAATGACAGAATTACATGGAGACGTAAACACGCAGGTTTCATCAGGTAGGACATAGTTGTGGAGAAGAACCGCTTTGGTTGAAAGGAACTCGAGAAAAAAAGCTTCTCTACAGAAAAGCAAAAAACAACAACAACAATGGGTTACCATGGTTCTTTTAAGTTCAGTTACTTTTAGACAATAGAATAGCAAGAGATTTTCTGTAATGAAAACCAAAAAGTAAAAAAGTGTTGCAAAATAACTGCCAGATTCTATCAGAAACTAACTGCCAGCTGAACTACCAGCTGAAGGCCCATTGTGCATGATTCAGTGGGATCCAATCATAAGAGAGCACATTCCAAACAATGTTGATCCCTGTTTTCTGCTGTTTTGATCTCACATTTTTCTTAGATCAGCTGCAATATCAGGGTAGAAACAAAAAAACTCTGAGAGGAACGCACTGGAGCAATATGACCTATGATGGTGACCAAGTTTAACCTTTTTTTTTTAAAAGATCAGCCGTATGCAGTATGTCAAAGTTTGATTGAAACTTAGGAAACACTCCCGTTTGATAATGTTTGTCAGTTCTGCGTTGTCGCTGGAGGAGTTTGTTTAACTGAGGCAGCTCATTTCAAAGCTTTACGTGCCAACTGATCAGACAAATGGGCTTCTTGCCATGTGTAAATGTGCTTTGGTGTCGTATGCTCACAAAAGCGCTCTTCATTTCTTCATTTCTCAAAAGACAACACTTCTCAGCTTAACTCCTGAAAAAAGATAAATCTGGGAGATATAATGAAACATTTGCCATAAAAAATTAATCTAATCTAAAATTAAAAAAAAATCTTGAGTCAACTGTTCCTTAACATTAACCCACAATTGTCTTTCTAAAGGTTTGCAGAACATTTTTTTTCTCATGAATGTGTTTTCTTCAGTGCACTGACACATTTTCAAAGACCTCGACTAAATCAATCCACATTACGGCATTATTTTTTTTCCGTGTACATCACAAACCTACTTTGTCATTCTTAACAGCGCAGCCCGCCACCCCCCCACCCCCGCCCCGCCCAACGCCGGTGTTACAATCTCCACTTATTCCCCGCTCGCCCTGCTACTGTGTGGTGATTTATTTGCCTCAGTTCCAATATTTGTCGGCAGTGTGTTTTCTTCCCCTTGTCTAAATGTCACCCCTTCTTCTAAGACAATGCGGGCAGTGGGAGAGAGGGAGAACGAGAGGGTAAATGCGGGGGAGACAGGGGACGAGGAGGTGGGGGCGGAGGGGGGTGACTCGTAAAATGAGCGGCAAAGTTTGGGAAAATTAAACATTAGGTAAGAGTATTACTTTTCTTTCCCCCCTCCACATCAATGTGCAAAGATAAATGCTGCGTCAGTTTTTTTGATGAGAGGTATTTTTGCAGGAGAATCACTCAGAGGTTACACCAAAGGGTTTGCAATATCGAAATCAATATACTTCAGTGACATGAATAGAACAGAAGCACATAAGCAGCTTTTATATTTCTTATATTCATCCAAATGATGGTTTTCTTTTTAAATGGACAGCTGTGGTTTCATGCAAAACAAACATGGCAGGAATTAAAAACTCGGCAGCCTGATGCTCTCCCCTCCTCCTCCTCCCCCTCTCCTCTCTCGGCATCACGCCTGGCCTCCCCCTCTCCCCTCCACCTCCTTTATAACCCATCACTCCCATCCCGACGCCCTCACTCGCTCGTGTGGCTTCAGCCTGGCATGGATTCGGCTCTCCTGGGAACGAGGCACTCCGCTGACTAGTCGCAATGTCTTCAAGCCTCCCGGGATTCTCATCTTTTCCGTAACCTTTAGAATTCTGCCCCGAAATGGTCAATTGAACTGGATTACGCGGACACATTTTCCTGTGCCTAAAGGATGAACTTTGGGGATTAACTTTCAACTTGACCGCCTCGACACTGCAAAGGAAGACAAAGTGGAATCCGAAGGCCGTTCGGTCTGGTAAGGATCATTATACTTTTACGCACCGGCGACTTTGAAACAATCCCTAAAAAGAAATTGCCGACTGCTCCAACGCTGTTTGGGTCTCGACAGATATGCCCAACTTAAGTTGGGGTCGGCGGCAGACCAAAGCGGGCGGCTGGCTCTCCCCATCCAAACCCCCACCAGACGGACGGACGGACGGACGGACAGTCTGATGCCAACTGCCTCCACTGTCAATCTCACCGCAGCTCTCCTCCTCCTCCTCCTCCTGTTGCTATGCGCAGCCCACCCCACCATGGCAACCAACTGGCTGTAAGTCGGGCATGAGCGGCGGCGGGAGAAAAGAGCGAGTTTGTTTGTCCTGCTATAACTTTTAAAAGACGCTGACACGTCTCTAAATCTCTTTCAGCCGCTGCCCTCGCTCTCTTTGTCTCGCTCCCGCTGACCTTTTCTCTCTCCTTTCTCTCCGGAGCCTTTCTGCGTCGCCTTCTCCTCATCCTCCCCTCGTTTCCATCCTCTCTCACAAAAAAAAAAAAAAGGACCAGGTTGTTACCTCCTCGTCCCCCTTTGTGCTGCTCCCCTTTCTCCTAATTACTCATCCTCTCTGCTTGGTCCAATAATCCCCCCCCCACTCAACTTGTGCCGCTTCCACCTCTCTCGATGTCCCAGCTCCCTGGCAAGGCTGCCTCGCTCCAGGGCCGTGTCCGGTGATGCCCCCTGTGCACGGCTGAGGGGCCTGACCCCAGGGCAGGTGGGGGTGTGCAGGGCACGAGGGGAGGTCATGGATTCCGTACGCAAGGCGGCTGAGATGGTCATCGAAGAGGTGGGGTCAGAGGTCGCAGGACGTCCGTGCCGCCTTTGGGCGTCAAGGTCTGATCTTTGATCTCACTTGTGTCTCCGTCTCGCCGACTCAGTGCCAACACCAGTTCAGGAATCGCCGCTGGAACTGCTCCACCACCCCGCGTGGAATCAATGTCTTTGGCAGAGTGATGAACCAAGGTATCCTCCCGTCTGGAATCAGGGTTCACAGACATCTCCAGTGCCTAGAAACCCATGCATATTTAAATTTTTACATTTTTTCGTTTCAATGCAGGGACGCGTGAGGCGGCCTTTGTGCACGCTCTGTCCTCAGCCGCCGTGGCGTTGGCCGTGACCAGAGCTTGCACCCGCGGCGAGCTGGAGAGGTGTGGCTGCGACAGGAAGGTCAGGGGGGTCAGTCCTGAGGGTGAGCACGTATGAACATGCAGCTGGTGGGGGTCACACTTGCACACGCACACACACACACACACACACACACACTAGAAATAACATATTGAGGATTAATACAGTCTATCATATTCAATCAAGGCCATTGGTGGAAGGATATGATAAAAAAAAATGACTTTTTCAATGAATAAAAAAAGGGACAAATAGCAATCCCAAAAAAAAATCTTGCATGGTGACGCTTAAAAGAACACCTGCATAATGGGAAAATGAAAGTGTCTAGTGGCTCCACATCTGCGGCCAGAAGGAACCAACATGAACTCTGACTGGCTGGCATCATACAGAAGTCTTTCTTGAAGTTCCTGTCTTTGTACGTCAGGACATTATTCCGTGTTGTGTCTCCCATCTCATTGCTCATTGCTTGAACCAAAGACAATGACATCCTATACAGTCATTTCACAGCAGTGGAAGCGGAACTGTTGCCATCTGAGCAACTATCCAAAGGACCAAAGAATTTAGTCGCAGAGAGGCTAAGTAAGGGAAAAAACTCTTACCTGCCAGACGCGCTGGTTGCCGATGAATCACGGCTCTGAAAACGAACTGCTTTGTAGATTTATTGCAGCTCAAACACAAACAGTGGGGCGATTTCATCACGTTGAATATTTTACATGCATCTTTTTTGAGTATTAAAACGTAGTTTAAAGCAAAATGAAGCAAAGCAAAGCAAAAGCAGTCAGCAAAGCAGGACGTTCCCCCCTCACCCTCTCAGTTCATTCGAAAAACCCGCCAGGTTAAGGACAGCTAATACTTATTGATAAATTCATAATAAAAACGTCCTAAGAAACACCACGAGCACCACAAACAACATTAGCTGGCACATACGCCATCCACTGTTGGATTCCGTTCAACTCAGTGCTGCTCAGCACTCACTGGTTCCCCCTCTAGGTTTCCAGTGGTCAGGATGCAGTGACAACCTCTCCTATGGCGTGGCTTTCTCTCAAACATTCGTGGACGAACCAGAACGGGCCAAGGGGCTGTCAGCTGGGCGACCGATCATGAACCTCCACAACTACGAGGCTGGGCGAAAGGTTGGCGCAAGAAGATTTATTATTATCATTGTTTGACGGCTTAAAATGTGTCATTCTTACGCTTGCTGTCCGCTGCACTCCCAGGCTATCCTGCACAACATGCAGCTGGAGTGTAAGTGTCACGGTGTCTCTGGGTCTTGTGAATTGAGGACCTGCTGGAAAGTGATGCCGCCGTTCCGTCGCGTCGGCACCGTGCTCAAAGAAAGATTCGATGGAGCCACAGAGGTAGGTGTCCCACCGCCAGCCAACAGGAAGCCCTCAAAAGAAAAAATGTCTACTTACCTGTTAATACACTCCTAAGAAGTTAGTCCATGCTTTCTTACTTTGTGTGTGTTGAAACTGCAATTGTGGATCTGAAGCCTTTGTGATATCACAAGGGGCATCATTGGTTCTGCCCTTTGAGACTACTATTACCAAAACATGCAGAATATCTGAAAAGAATCTGTTTCGTCAGGAAGCCACGAGCAAGTGTTTTTTGTTTCTATTCATTTGCAGAAGGGTCTAAAACAGAGAGTCCTGGATGTAAAACTAAGTTTAGAAACTGGCACTTTTCACAGTTCCCAGACTAACTCTCTCAACATCAATGTCCCTCTCAGGTCCGCCTCACTCGTGTTGGAACCAGGACGGCCCTGCTACCCCGGGACCCGCAGGTCAAACCCCCCGCTGCCAGAGACTTGCTCTACCTTGCACCCTCCCCAGATTTCTGCCATCTGGATCCGGAGAACGGCATCCCTGGAACAGCCGGTAGAAGATGCAACGGTGAGACCGGCGCACACGTCAGACACACTGCTGAGTTTCCTGTTTTGAAAGCAAAGCTCAAAAAGTGTTTCTCTGTTCTCCAAAAAAAAAACATCCCAGGAACCTCTCGCCTGGCGCCCGACGGCTGCGAGCTGGTGTGCTGCGGGCCGGGATACAGAGCAGGCCGGGCGGAGGTGGTGCAGCGCTGCTCCTGCAAGTTTTCCTGGTGCTGCTCGGTCCGCTGTCAGCAGTGCAAGAACACAGTCACCATCCACACCTGCAGGGTTTAAAGCAGCCCAAACTGGAAGGAACGGAGCGCCGGACACACAGAGGACAAGTCTTTCAATAAATTCCTTCACTTAACACCAATTTTTTTTTTTCAAGAAAATAAAAAGTGTCTTAATTATGTATTTTCTGACACCTTTTAGGCCAAAGCTATTGAAGGACTGCAGAAATAAGAATTTAAGTGCAAAAACATATTCCATCAAATAGCTGGAAAGACCTGCATGCATAAAATAATAAATAAATAAAAAGCAGTTAATCTCGCAAGGAACTCACTTTTTAAAAAGCCGAGTCTAACTAAAACTAACGGGGGACACAGGAAAACTTTGTTTTGTGCCAACGGCTTCCATTGTTAAAAACCTGCAGGTCTCCGACTGCATTTGTCTCTTCTTATCTTTCACGGTTTATTTATTTTCACATCCAAATCTTCAACCTTCAGGCGCCACCTTTAATTGTGAAAATAACCCCTATATTAATATGTCTGCCTCGTGTTTTTGCCCCTCATCTTCACATGGATCTCTTTTGCACAGGCACTGCTTTTAGGTTCATTTAAAAAAAATCTAATAAACAGTAGTTTTATTGAAAATGTTTCTTGAGCATCTTGTTGACCAGAATGTAAAAAAAAAGGTGTTGCACAAATTTCCTGTAAAGGAAGGCTGCTTGTAGTGTGGGTCAAAAGTCAAGATGGTTGCGCCTCTATATTTTTTGACACCATTCTGTTGAAGGTAAAGTGTGAAGAGCAACGCGTGCAAGTCGTAAAAACCCAGAGTGACACAACTTCAGCAAAGACAGTGGCTGTTGTTCATGCAAGCCAGGCAGGTTTCACAAGAGACAGGGTTTGAGATGGAAGATGTCTCTCATGTTGGGCCCCCTCACAAACATAAAACATAACAACTTTTTCTGTTCTCTTATCAAACCATTTTATTTAAGAAAAAAACCAACAAACAAGTCCTGTGATTACAAACACCCAGAATATCACTTGCACGGGCTATCATCTCCATCTCTAACAAGATTAAGAGCTATTTCAAATATTACAGCTCAATTTGTTATAATCACCAATCAGTCAAAGTTGGTAGTCTAGCATAAAACAAAAAAAAAAAAAATACCAGTCACAGAAGTAATACAAGATAGACATGAGAAGATAAAATGGGCAGTTTGGAAGAGAACTGGAGAGCAATGTCCCCTTTGAAGTCTTGTATTTAGAATAAACATGTGACATCTACCATTGTTTGGAGTGATCAAAATCTTGCGCGCTTCTTGTATTGATTTCAAAGGGGCGAGGAAAGAAAGTGATTAAAGTACCTCTTAACATTATTTTGCCCCTTAAACCAAAGAAAATAATAATAACAAAAAAAAAATAATCAAAGCTACACGTTTCTTTTTAAATTTCCCTACACTGGGCATAAAAAGCCCCAAAAGGCCACAGAATGTAAAGCATAGAGGAGACTAAAGGCATCTAGTATCAAGTAATAGAATATAATTTTTGTTGTTTTTTTTGTTTATAATGGAGTGACAGTGACAGGCAGGGAGGCCCGCCCCACCTGAGCAAAGTAGAGAAAACACTGCAATTTCAAAAGCTTTCAGAAAAAGGAGAATCATGACGCTTGCTGCATTTTACTGTATGCTGAATTTTTTTTGCTTGCTCAGCTTCTTTCAAAGTTTATTTTGAAGGCACAATCAGAGTACACCACGAGATGATGAGGATGAGTCTCAGCGGCACTGTGCCTCCCCACCCCCGCTCGCTTCGCCCTTTCAATCATAATGGCCAGCGATCAATCCAACGATTCACCCCACCTGTTTCATACACCATCAAATCTCTCACTGCCCTTGTTCCTCTATAGCAGGACACACCTTCGCCTCTCTTTTGTCTCAGGAGGCTCCAAGGCCGCCAGGATGGCCTCGTCAAACACATTCTTCAGCCCCCGCTGGTGAGAAGGGACAAAATAAAAAGGAATGGAACAATTTAGAATGCCATTACCAACAACTGCTAGTACAACAACGTTCTTCCACTGTAGCAGCGCGATGAGTGATTTAAAACGGCACACACACCTGTGTCAGAGCGGAGCACTCGACATATTTAACAGCCTTGAGCGTATTGGCCAGCTTCTCTCCGCTGTCGGGATATAGAGGGCGCTGCTTGTTCTTTGCCAGCTTCTCGATGGTGTTGCTGTCTTCTCGCAGATCCATTTGTGTGCCGACGATCAGGAAGGGTGTGCGAGGGCAATGGTGTGAAATCTCAGGAACCCACTAGAGGGGAGAAGCTCATGTCACTTTGATGGTATCGCTAGCTGCGTTTCCATTACCCCTAGAATTGCACAAAACCTAAATATCGCAATAAAAAAGTGGTAATGGAACAAGGAATTTTGAAACACCTCTAAAATATCGCTAAAAGGTTTTGACGCTCTCATGACGTGGTTTTTCAGACATATTGAAATAAAAGTATGTCGCAAAAGTGTCATGGAAACACTTTTTACGCATTTACACGTCAGTGGACCCGTTCACTTCAAGTGAAAATTATAAACAAACAAAAGCAAACGGAATTTTCGTAAATGTCGTGGGACGAGATTTTATGAGAATTACGGCTTATGCGCTTCACCACATTCAATGGAAACATTGAACATCTAGTTGCTTTCACACTTCAATTCGGCTGAGCTGCACTACGGGCATACAATAAAAAAGGCCAGGAAGATTTAGAGAAAAAAAAACTCACCACATCTAAATGTTTGAATACTGACTGAAAACACAGGCAAATTCAGGTCTTTACTAAATCAGTGAAAAAAAATAGCTCAAACACTGACCTTCTCTTTAACATTTTCAAATGATGAGGGAGAGACGACAGAAAAACACACAAGGAAAACATCTGTTTGTGGGTAGCTGAGAGGACGCAGCCTGTCATAGTCCTCCTGACCTGAAAGCAACAATCACAAGACAACATTTGGCATGAATCAATCTGTAAAAGTAGGGAGGCTCCAATCGATCAGCCACAAGCAGCCATCAGCCAATATTCAGTGATCAGCTGGGCTCTGGTGTTTTAGGAGACCCGAGTGTAAAGTTTTCTAAAAGCTGTTTCAATGTTTAACGCGCCAGTATTGTTGCGCGGTTATAACAAAGGCTCTTTTGTAATTCAGTTAATGACTTATTGTGTCACTTAAAGTTGGTTGTGTTGGTTCGCCGTTTGTATGCTGGCATGGATTGCTGAAAAAAAGACATTGGTAGCTGCTAACATGACACAAACTGTGGAAATAAAAAAGTTGAACCTTGAAGACGTTATTGACAACTGAAATAATGTCATTAACAAACTATTAAGTTCAGTATTTGAAACCGGAACTGTTTCTGATATTTACTTCTATCTGTTAAATGTCCAGATCTGTATTTTCTAATTGACTGAACCTGCTTCCCTCCTTACTGGAGCATCCCTATCTTATTTAGAGTGATACAAACATAAAACAAACAGGAACCATGTCAGATATTCAAAATACCTGCTGTGTCAAACAGCCCAAGTGTGTAGGGCTCCCCCCCGATCATCACCGTCACCGCATAATTGTCAAAAACCTATTTAAAAAAGGGAAATAACAATCAAGCAATTTTTCATACACGTGTTCAATTTGAATTCATCATAGTAGTTGTTTTAGTTTGGGAGAAAATGCAGTACGAGTGATTTTTGTCATACCGTTGGCACATATTCAGAAGGAAACTTGTTGGTTGTGTAGGAGATTAGTAGGCAGGTCTTTCCCACTGCACCGTCCCCTACCACTACACACTTTATAGTCTGCATCTACAGGGAGAGATTCAAGAACAGACATCAAAACAGTACTGAAAAAAAATCTCATGTGTTCACAGAGTCTGAACCACACCTGATTTTTTTTTTTTTTTTTTTTCAATCTGTTGTGGTTTTGTAATGAGATTTTCTTGCTGTCGTTGGTGTTTTTTTTATACTGCACAGCCTCTACTAGTGGGCTTTAAGTTTATCAGACATGCGTACAGTTTGGTCAAGAGGTGGAGGGCGGGTGTGGGCTTCCTAATAACCCTGCAGCTCTTTGTTGTGGTTCTCGTGGGTGGACCAAAGGGTTTGCATCCCTGCGCCTCCGAGTAGGAGATCGGGTCCTGACTGCTGTTAGTGCACCAAACATAGTCGCAAAATTATGGAGTCCATACTCCAGCTCGGGGACTTCAACGCCCACGTGGCGTGATTGGAAGGAATGGCTAGACCGATCAGAACCTGACTGATGTTCAGTTACTGGACTTCTGTGCATGGTCCACTTTGTCCACAACTAACACCATGTTCCAGGACCAACTTGGCACTTTGAATCTTAGATTGAGGACCAACAATGCGTTTTTTTGTTGTCCTGACCGTGAGATTGGAGCAGCTCTTCACTCTCTTCACAGTGCTGGAGGGTGCGTGGGAGTGGGTCGGACTTGTTTCCAGTGGGGGTTGACCTCCATCGAGACTGCCGTTTGTCACAAGTTCTGTTCATAGTTTATATGTACAGAATTTCTAGACACAGTCAGGCAGGGGATTGACAGGCAGATTGGGGCAGCGGCCCACAGGGATGCTTTCGATTTACCACTTAATCTACTTCTTACGACTCTCACCTACACTCATGAGCTCTGTGACCATGACTGAAAGAATAAGGTCGCGAATACAAGCGGCCAAAAATGAGTTTCCCTTGCAGTGTGACGAGGCTTTCCCTTTGCGATAGTGATAAATTTGAGTCATTCGCGAGGCATGGTTGGTTAGGATGCCTTCGCCTCCCACAACACAGACCTGGCATGAGCGGTTGTTAACAAGGTAGAAGGTGCATGCAGTTTGGCTAAACAAAATCCCGTTGTTATTAATTTTAGCTTTGCAGGCAACAAATTCAGAATAATGTTTAAACAGTGAGGCAGCGCTTTTAAAAATGAAAGTACTTCAATGCAGGCTACTATTATTTCAGTATTTTTAAAATAATTTCAGGCATTTCCCAGTCGCAATATGTAAAATATTTGGAAATGGAACATCGGAACAACTGTCTCTTTACAGTTACAATATTTAATTTACAAAAAAATAACACGACCACTATTAAGAAATTAGCAGCAAAAATAAATAAATCCTGAGAAGTGAACACAAGCTAAGAGAATTTAAAAAAGTATTGAGTCGCCGTCTTATGCATTGAAGAAGTTTGTTTTTAAGTCTTCCTATTTTAAAGTACTTCTGCATTTCAAGCCGCATCCGATTCTGACTGACAGAGGAACTGTGGTTGTGGAAAAGAAATCACTCTAGGCCAGCCGTGCTCATTATTACATGTGCATGCATGCCATAGACTATTGATGACAGTGCATCACTTCCGCATAGGCGACATACCAGAGATGTGGAAGGAAAGGCGGCCTGTTAGCTATATGAAGCTAAATTACGAGCGGATACTGGCCAATACTTCCGCTGAAACAGTCGTTCATCGGAGGAAATAGTACAGAAGAGTGATTTACAAAAAGTTCTTGCCACTACAAACAACCTAAAAGGACATATTGATGATAAAGTCGATCGTGCCAAATGTTACGGTTAGTTTACTGACTATTAACGCGGCTGAGATTTACAAATTCAGAATCTTTCAACTGTCGCCGTGTTTCTTCAGTCGGTCTGCTTAATAACGTTCCAAAACTAGAACACTTCGTGTGTTTAACGTCAAACACAAGAAAACTGTGAGGAAGAAGAACCAATGATAACTGTCACAACTTCTTTAAAACCCCTATAATGTTAGCCACGGGTAATTCAGCCCCGGCAGAAAACTTTCACACAACGCCAGTTTGATTCAGTCACAAAAAAAACAACAACTAAATAACCATTTCCACATAGTATTAAACTCTTAAAATGAATGCGACAATCCTAGATTTTTCTTGACACTTGATGAAGGACAAATGTTAACTCTGAACACCTTTCTATAAACTCAACTCACCGTTTTTCTTCGCACAGGTTAGGCGTTGGTTACATCCGGGTTTATGGCTCGAGTTACTTTCAGCGCAAGCGCAGACCGAGCGAGCGAGCAGATAGGTATGACTTCAGAATAGAAACATTGCCTCCTACTGGACACAAGCATCCACAGCACATTCTAGCAAATCAGCGCGATAGTACATCACACACGCGCAAATGTAACATATATTTCAAACATATATTTTTGATTATTCTTTCCTTTATTTAAAATAAATGCATCTATCCCAAAACAACACCCACTCATTTGTCTGAGCAATAAATGAATCATAAAATACAGGATTTGTAAAAACGAAACGTTGTAGTACACTGAACTAACTCTCTAGATTCAATTCTATATCAAGCGTTGTGCACAAAAGAACATTATAAACATCAAAAATGCAAAGGTAATATTTAAAATATCAGGTCGATAGCCAATGTAGGAAATCGTTTATTTTGAAATGAAAAGGGACCGGAAGTCACAGTTGTTGTCTACAACGTAAACTTTACAGCAGTGTTGCTTCTCTTTGTCAGTGAACAGTCTTCCGTTTTCATGTTTGCTCCTGGTTTCGAGAATTCCCCACCTCTCAACGCTGAGTAATCTGTCACTTTGACAAATGGTGGCCGAGTTCTAGCTTTTTTCCGGGACCCTTCTTGTTGACGGCCTGTAGTTCCAGAACCTGAGCCCAGGTCCATCATTCCTTTTTTCACCCGCTACTGTTTTTATTTCGCTAGCTGGCTAGCACGGGCCAGCTGAGTTAGGACACCTAGCATGTTTCGATTCCTGCATGACGATGATGACGACCCCTTCATGATGTAAGTACTGACATTAAAGCGTATTCCTTCCGGGGAGTTTTTTCGCTCCAAAGGGTGGATTGTTCACACATTGTCACAGCCATGTATTTATTTATTTTTCCACAGTGACAAAGGCAGATAGGCTACCTAGCGCTAACGTTACTCTCTGTCTGGCTCTGGGGCCCTACGGTGCTCCAGAGGACATGGTCAGCCAATCCTCAGCTGCGGTATCCAATTATCGCTCTTTAAACCCCCCGTTCGATGTGTTTTGAAAATCCCTCGGCACACGGCATTGATAAGTGGGTCCTGTCCTGTCTTAGAAAACACTTGTTATATATTTTTCTTTGAACATTCCTTACATAACACTAGAACCAAATGAGCAACACAAAAAAACGCTCCCTTTTCTAGAGAAAATATTTGTGTCTTTCTTTGGAACAAAATGTGCCCATTTTTGTCTGAGCACTCAAACTAAAGCAGACTTATTGAAAACATACTTGTTTATTCCTTTGACGGACTCTTTGACCAAGGACACTTGCTAGTAGCATATCATTAACACAGATCGAAAATGCTGCTGTGGCCCAAAATATTTACTTTATTTCACATGTGCTACATTAATATTAATAATGGCATACAATCATTCACAAACATTTTCTGGAAGAACTCTTTATTTTGTACTCCAACTGCCATGAGATTTTCTTTAACTTTAATTTAAAAACAAAGCCTAACGCCCTCTCATATTATTGTTCCTTCAACATGTCTTCTCGCGCTCCCTGCAGCTGCACACAACTCAAAATACAAATCATGGCAAACCAAATGGTTTTAATGTCTACTGTCGCCTCCTCTAGGGATCCATTTGCAGCACACAGGCACCAGATGAGGGCCATGTTTGGATCATTCGGCATGGCCCCTTTCGGTGTCACCGCCCCAATGCAGCCTCACCGTGCTCCACGTAGACAGGTAACTATGACGGCTCCGTGCAGATTAGGATTTTATTGTGGATAGTGTGTCGTCTGCTTGTTGTTGTCGATATCGTAATCTCAGATTTGAAATTAAAAAGTTTGTCTTTTCCCCCAGGCGGGACCTCTGGCTCCCTTTGGCATGATGGGAATGGTGAGTGTCATCATAGTCACCACTTTTTTTATGTAACATTAAAGAATACGGTGAGGGGGATTCATTATAGAAGTGTTTTAGACTTAAGGATTTTTGATTGAAATGATGAAAAACATTGTTTTGCAGAGTGTTGCATCAAAAAAAGATGCTCACCTTGTTTTAATTTCTACAGGGTGGAGGCTTCATGGACATGTTTGGCATGATGGGCGAATTAATGGGAAACATGGTGAGTTAAATTTCGCCATTTCACTTTGGACCTGATTGTGTGGTCTGTTTAAATAAAAGCCTGCTTTGTTGCTTTGTTTTAATTTTTCTTTATCGTTGTTTTCTTGTCTTTAAGGAACAAATGTCCGACACTCCAAACTGTCAGACATTTTCTTCGTCAACAGTGATCTCCTACTCCTCCTTAGACGCAGGGGTCCCCAAAGTTTATCAGCAGACCAGTGAAACAAGAACAGGCCCTGGAGGGGTGAGAATTTGAGCTGTTTGTTGACATCAACAGCAAATGTGGTGACAGTGAAACAGTGATGTTGCATTATCAGTATCACAGTTGCTACACAAACGCTGTAGTCTTGAGTTCACACTGAGATTGTTTTGGTCTAATGCTCCCGCTTGCTTCGACAGATCCGTGAGACGCGACAGTCCGTCAGGGACAGCGAGAGCGGCCTTGAACGTCTCGCCATCGGCCACCACATTGGCCCTCGCGCACACATAATGGAGCGGTCCCAGAATCGTCGCACCGGAGACCGCGAGGAACGGCAAGACTTCATCAACCTCGATGAGGGTGAGTGACTGTCTCATTTGGGATGAGTTGAAAGTATAAAAAGTGAAGCAGGGGATAGTCGTGTGACTCCAAGGAAGTACAAAACAATGCTTTTTGATAAAGAAAGTAATTGGCGTAAATGTCGTAGCGTGATTTGCTTATAATAAACAATTGTACTGGCCTGAAATCGAAGCTGGTGTAAGAATATGAGGCTTAATATCGCCACTCTTTGCATTTGTGCATTTCAAACCACCTTTTTGGCACCCATATCTCTAGACAGTGCACATTGCTGACACCTTGAGTCAATCAGAGGGTAGTACGGAATATTATTCCACTCACGATCTCCCCACCGCTCCCACCACCAGGTGAAGCCGCAGCATTCGATGAGGAATGGAGGAGGGAGGCAGGAAGATACCCCCCAAACTCCCGGTCGCTCGACTACAGCCGGGATCGACGGGCAGGCGGCCAGCAACTCGCCATCACCGCACCTCCCACCTCATCACCTCCGGCAGGCCATCGGCACGAATCCCCCAGACACCGTCAGCCCCAAACCCGCCCTCGCTACGACTGGTGAGAGGTAAGAGAGCCGCGACGACTCAGTTGTGCCTGGAATCCTTCACTTATTTCAGAATGTTTGGGGGCTGGTGTGAATTTTGGGGCTTCTCTTGGGGAAAAAAAGTAGTCTTGTTTTACGTTTTCTTCAAAGCTCCAGCTCGTATCAATGACGAAGAAATCTTTTTTTTTTTCCACCTGCTAATGGTTGAATGTTCCCGCAGGCATCCCATCAGATGGCAGAAGTTGAGGAAAGTTTCCCCCGATGCTGTGAACAACTCCAGGAGTCGGAGGTCGGCTGCCCATCGAAAAATGTTTGACAGGACTGTCTTTCCATAAAATACTACACACACATTAAAAAACCCTAACACACACACGCTCTCTTGTTGCATTTACAGCTTCCCCTCTCAACTGTTACACATGACAAACGCACACGCACGCACGCACGCACACACACACACACACACACACAAAACAAAACCCTCATTGTTAAAATTCAATGTGTTTGCCCACTGCACTAAAGTGCGTCAGTATAGAGTACATCCACTGTACAGTCCATTTTGTTCGTATGTGAAGACACAGATGTGTCAGTGAATTGAATTGTATACTGTTAACTAATCTAACTCAATAAAGGTTCATTAAACATTGTTAGATAAATTCCGACGGTGGCGTGGTTGGTGTTTAAAGTGGCGTGCCAGGGGAAAATCACATCACAGCTCCGGACCAATTAAATCACTCCACTGACGGCGTGCCCATCACTGGAGTCAATTTCCTCTTTAGACAATGAACTCCTTCAGCTGGGCTCCCAGCCTACCTTTTTGCCTGTGCATGCTGCGTCTTAAATCACAGTCACGGCTATTTTTAAACACCGCGCCACGGCGCTGCTGTTGGCAGCCATCTACCTGTCTTCTTGTCTCCTTTAATCCCCATCATTAGACGACCAAAGTGCTGCAGAAAGGCAGCTAAATTTGTGCCCGTCGTCTCGCTCAAGACGCAGCTGCTTTGTTCTCCGCCCCCGCTCCCCAAGTGTATAAAACTGTGGTCTGCTTGTTTCTGTATTAAAAGTTGCGTGGGTGTTCATTTAAAGACCCAGTGGGTCAGATACAGTAAATAAATTGAAAATGTTGTTAATCCCTGTTTTCATACACACTCTGGGCCACTGTAGGTGCAGTTTGAATTACGGCATTAACGCTGCCTCATGCTAGCAGGTCTTTTTTTTTTTAATTATGTTTTATAAACAACCACTATTGAAAATACATTATATCAAATGAAAATACATTATTATTGGTGACTAGCTGAGACAGATATGTAATTTCTCATTCCCATGCCAAGAGATGTAAACGGACTCTTTAATTTATTTCGTAATTTATGGCATTTATTGGCAGAGCAAAACTCAAAATTGGCGCCAGCTACGATGCTAGCTAGCAGTTAGCGGGGAAATGATTTAATCGTTCCAAGCGCTGCGTACGTGCGCTCAGCAGGCCGTTGGAATTTGGAAGGCATTCAGATTGAAATTGCTCAATGTGTTTGCTCATTCAAAGGCTGTCCGGCCACAACAGCCCATTGTACTTGCAGGTGTTCCACTTCTTCACCCTGGCTTCTCAACTAAATCAAAATACGCGCACATGCATTCCCTTCCTATTGCACTCCATCTATCTCTCCTCTCCTCTTTGCCCGGTTTCTTCCATCCCCTCCATCCGCTCTGCATCTTCCAGTGACTCACACGCTGCCCCTCCCCCCAGTGTGCGTGTCATATGCTCTCACCCTTCTTCCGTCGCTCTGTGTCTCACTCCTATTCGTCCGCGCGTTTGCTCACGTTCTCTCTCCGGCAGGCTCGGAAACACGCTGCAGGTAATGTTTGGAGAGATTGATCTGCCCCTTTCGCTCCCTCCATCCGTGCTAAGCTGTCTTCATCATCATCATCATCATCCTCACCATCTTCTCCTCCTGCTCTGATTTTTTTTTCTCTCACCGTCTCTCTCCATCTCTCTCTCATCCTCCCATGTTCATATTCACTGACTGAAACGGCACAGAAAATTGAAGTAGCTTGTGTTCTGGACCGGGTGACAGTATAGATCCATTAATAGGTGAGTATTATTTGCTTTTGATTTATGTGTCCGTCATCCTGTATGTATGAACATATATGTGGTTGTGTGCCTGCATTTGCTTCCCAGCAGTCATCCCTTGAGGCAGCATCACTGCCATGGTGTGCTTGTGTGTGTGTGTGTGTGTGTGTGTGTGTGTGTGTGTGTGTGTGTGTGTGTGTGTGTGTGTGTGTGATGGATCGAATAATGTGCCTTTCCATGCTATGGTATATATGTAGATATTCATATTCATGTTACAGCCTTATGCATTTACGAGGGAGCGCCACAGGGACAGCTTACATTTTTTGGAGCGGAATGATGGGACTCCTCACTTCCAACAGTCGTTACAGAGGAGATTTAAAGGAAGTTGGCTTCCGTCCATTCTTTCATTTATACCCCCACCCCGTCTTTTCAGGGCTTTTAAGTTTGTGTATGTGTGATGTGTGTGTGTGTGAGGGAGAGAGAGAGTGTGTGTGAGGATGACGGGTGTGAAGACCTTCTGACTAATGTAAGATGAAGTCACAGCAACAGTGCTGTTTTCCATGACTAGATATGTTTTTAACCTTTCCTCTTTTTTCTATTTATCTCCGAAACCTTGTTCCCCTCTTTGACTTGGATTGATCGTGCTTGTCATGGAGGGAAATGTGATGACGTCTCCTCTATTTGACAGGATGTCCATCGTGAATATTTTTGCCAGGGAGATCCTGGACTCCAGGGGCAACCCGACTGTGGAAGTAGATCTGCACACTAGCAAAGGTTGGGTGTAGTTACGCTTGTGCACAGTCAGACTGTTCAAATAAATCAGGCCTCTTACAGCTTTACGGCCTGATCCTCCATTTTCCAGGTCTGTTCCGGGCTGCTGTTCCCAGTGGTGCATCCACCGGCATCTACGAGGCTCTGGAGCTCCGTGATGGAGACAAGACCCGCTACAAGGGCAAAGGTACGGCATCAAAGATGCATCTCCTGGTTCTCTCGTGTTCTCGCTTCTTTTCCCTTCATGTCACAAACTCCCGCCTCCTGTCCTTCTCTCAAAGGCGTCAGCAAAGCCGTCAACCACATCAATGAAACCCTCGGACCAGCCCTCATCAAATCTGTGAGTGCGGAAGTTCATTTAAAAAACAACAACAACATGATGCTGCAATAGTCCAGATGTGAATGGACTGTTTTGTGAAGGACAGTGTGACCTTCTGTTTAGGCGATCAGCGTGCTGGAGCAGGAGAAGCTGGACAACGTGATGATCGAGATGGACGGCACCGAAAACAAATGTGAGCCTTGTTGTATCACGGTGTCACACGGCTGTTTGTGCACCCGTGGCCACAGACTACATTCATCTTGCACTGCTGTTGCGTGTGACCACCTCTGTGTGTCTCTCCCAGCTAAGTTCGGGGCCAATTCTATTCTCGGAGTGTCACTGGCTATATGCAAAGCCGGTGCGGCAGAGAAAGGCGTCCCCCTGTACCGCCACATTGCTGATCTGGCCGGAAACAAAGACTTGGTCCTCCCAGTTCCTGTGAGTCTTCCTGCTGTAACAGCATCCTTTGCTCAACACCAACTACAATCTCATCCCTGTCACCCTGTGCCCTTCCTTTCAGGCTTTCAATGTCATCAATGGGGGATCCCACGCTGGAAACAGGCTGGCAATGCAGGAGTTTATGGTACTTCCTGTCGGGGCGGAGTCTTTCCGTGATGCCCTGCGCATGGGGGCGGAGCTCTACCAGACACTGAGGGGGGTCATCAAAGAGAAGTACGGCCAGGATGCCACCAATGTCGGAGACGAGGGTGGCTTTGCACCCAACATTCAAGAGAACAGCGAAGGTGAGAGAAAACCGCAGCAAACAATGACCTCCTCCACCTCCTGCTGTGTGTCCTTTAAATGCCCTTCAACTGTACCGACACAGCGCTGGACCTGATCAAGACGGCCATCGAAAAAGCCGGCTTCACTGACAAAGTGGTGATTGGGATGGATGTGGCTGCGTCGGAATTTTTCATTGAGGGCAAGTACGACTTGGATTTCAAGTCCCCGCCCAATGCCGCCCGCAACATCAGCGCCGAGGAGCTGGCCAGCATCTACCAGGGCTTCATCAACAACTACCCAGGTACATGTTAGTGCAAGACCAAACACATCACATGTCTGAAAAGCCTTGTTTAGGTTAAAATAGCAGATTGTCAACCCAGTGAAAATACAGATTCTCACTGTCACACTTATTATCTGATGAAAATTCCATAAGTAACTATCATAAATCTATGACCTGTTGTTTACTGACGGACAAACGAATAAGTCTGCGTCTACCACAAAAGCCTATTGAAAACGTAAGATTATGTAATACAATAAAGTTTTGTGCCACACGCCAAGGAAAAAAACAGCTGAGAAACAACATGTGAACAGCCATCATGTACTGTATCACTTTGGAAACATGTTAGGGGAAGGACAAAAATCAGCTTCTTTAACCTTGTCTAAATAGAGGAAACATTTTTAATTTATTCAAGGAGAAAAGACAAAATGTACCTATTCTTTCTTTCCAGTGGTGTCCATTGAAGATCCTTTCGACCAGGACGACTGGCCTGCTTGGTCACAGTTCACAGACTTGGTGAATATCCAGGTAAGAAATCGTTTAACCGTTCTACTCATGTTGAAATTGCAATCATCAAGCTGCTTTAGAAGTGTACTGTAACACTTTAGGATTGTACATTATTGTATGTTTACTTTAACTGCAGTGTGTGGCAGTAATTGAATAACATTATTTCATTTGTTTGAAATCTCTGCACATTAGGCTTAGTTACATATAAACTGCTTCAACTCATTTTTCAACAAGTTTTAGAAAATTGCTTTTCTATTAATTTTCATTTGTAGTTTGTGAGGTGACAAATTGCACAGCTACAGCTTTATTTTGAATAATCTACAAATATAAATATTTTCTTTCAGTTTTTAATTGAATCTGTAACGAATGAATTGGCTTGAATTCGTCTTCATCTTGTTTTTTTCTTCTCAGGTAGTCGGAGACGATTTAACTGTGACCAACCCTCGTAGGATACAAAAAGCCGTGGAGGACAAGGCCTGCAACTGCCTCCTGCTGAAAGTCAATCAGATTGGATCTGTTACAGAGGCCATCAAGGCGTGAGTGGATATCTGCGTGTGTGTGTGTGTGCGTGTACATATTATGCACGGTGTACGTGCATCCATGTGAGAGGCCTTCCACCGCGGCTGTGCCCTCAGGTGTAAGCTGGCCCAGGAGAACGGCTGGGGTGTGATGGTGAGCCACCGCTCGGGAGAAACAGAGGACACCTTCATCGCCGACCTGGTGGTTGGTCTCTGCACTGGACAGGTAACACTCACTCACACCCTGTCCTACCACTTGCCTGCCTTCATATGAGTTGAACATCTTCTCTGTCCCTAAAATGAAAAGGTTTCCCCCCCCAGTTTGGTGAGTTCTTATGAATCTGACATTCCTGCCTTCAAGGATTAGCTCAAGCAAAACGGAAATATCAACCATTTCCTCCTCAACCCTGTGTAGATGGAGGCTCTGGTGACATTTTCCAGTCCACAGTCTTGTTTATGTCATGCACGCTCACGTGGACGTAACTGCTGCCGTAGGGGGCTACAGGGGATGTCGTTGGTGAAAAACATCACTGTCAACGTCACTGTCCCAAGTCAAAGTAGACTGGAGAGTCTCCTGGACACTAATGTCACCGCATGTCTAATAAGAAGGCATGTTTTTCTTGCGCTGAATAGCAAACGTGACAATTGGAGGAAATGGGTGGAATTCTTTTCATGCATGATCCTCCCAAACCATTTACCCAGTTAAGTAAATGAGTCAAATGTCAGTGAAATGTCAATTCTGGGTCACTAGAGGCTCTTTGTTTTCTTTTGTTTTTCTAAATCAACAGCCAAAAATTTTAAGTTTAGTTTAGTTTTAGTCTAGTTTATTTTTAATATTGTTACAATCAAACAATTCTGCAATTCTAAAATCAGATAGAAAATACAAGATGAATAGCAGATTAAAATAGCAAGAACAAACAAAAAACACAACGAAACAGAAAGAATCTAAACATAACCAAAAAGTCACAACAATGGTATCCAATCAGTCATCATAATGAATGAATCCCTGCAGATAAAGACTGGTGCTCCCTGCCGATCGGAGCGTCTGGCCAAGTACAATCAGCTCATGAGGTGTGTGCCCACGGCTCTGATTTCATGTTGGTACAAAGTGGCCGTAAATAACTGATGACAATAACAATCTCTCTCCTCTTTCCTCTTTGTTTGTTTTGCTGTCATCCTCGGTCACGTCACCTCCTCCTCCTCATCCTCCTCCCCCTTCTTGTCCTCCACGTCCTCCTTCTCCTGTCAGGATTGAGGAACAGCTGGGCGACCAGGCACGATTTGCAGGCCACAACTTCCGCAACCCCAGTCTAATTTAAAGGGCCACTGCCTCCCAACAAAAGCATGCATACATATAACTAATGATAAATAATGTTGTATTTCCATGACACAGACATAGTGAAATAACGCTTTCAGCATTGGGATTCTTTTGTGTCAAAAAATGATAAGAATAATAATAAAATACCTAGACAATGTACTGATGCTCCAATATTAAGGACCAGAAGTCTGAGCCCATTTGACTTCGCTGGCCCATGTAAACGGCATCAAAGCCAGAAGGACAAAGCCGCCTTTCAAAAGACAAGGAATTTTCTGTGTGTGAATCTTGCACCCCGCCCCCCACCTCCCTCCACCTGACAGTGTTCCTCTGACTTGCTACAGAACTGTGAACTCAATCTTTGTTCTCCTTCCGTTCCCTCCTCCTCCAGTTCCTCCTGATGTTTTTGTTGTGGACACGCAGCCGCTCAGCACATATTCGTATCTGTGACTCTTGTCTGTTGTGAGATAACGTTAAATAATAAATAGATATATGTTGACTATAACCAAAGTTGCCTGTGCATTCCTTTCAATATTTATTTAATTTTTGGATTAATATGCGACGTTATTTGCCTACATATACAGTACTACCCGAAAAATTTGAATATCAACTAAAAGTTGTTTTATTTTGGCATTTTAACATAAAAGATGAAACCAACAAGTTTTATTGAGCCATTACACGCAAATTGACATCTCAAGCAGTTCCTTGTTGTGACTTTGCTGATCAAGATTTTCAGCTTATTAAAACCACAAACCCACAAAATGTTCTGAGTTTTTGAATTTGAGTTTTTTTTTAAGCTGCAAGACCTGATCAGCAAAATCCAAAGAAATAAAAACTTGAAATATATTGATTTGCATATTATTTGTTTATATAATATGTCAAATTCACCTTTTAAGTTGAATTGCAGAAATACAACAACCTTTTCAGGATATTCTAATTTTCTGGATAGTACCTGTATATAAGTCCTATCATTGGATATAAGATGAGTATGCATGAAAACCATGTAACCACTTATATAGTGCTGTCTAAGTAAATGAATGGACTGTGTTAGATGGTTATAAAATAAGAAATACAGTATTGAGAAGAAACATTCAAATGTAATTTATTACATTTGAAAATGGATAGTTTTAAATGAAACTATCCATTTTCTTCTATTCCTGGCCCATTTTCGCTTGATGGGGTCCCATAGTGGTTTTAGAACTCTGTAGGGCTTTATGGATATCTCACACTGTAGTAACGTATTAATATACTATGTATACTATGTGTGAACATATGTATATGTATGTATGTATGTAGATAGATCGGTAGATAGATATACTATATCCCCTTTAAACATCTTAAAATTGCATGATATGGGACCTTGATCAATTTAAAATGCACCGACTGTTTTTATTCGCCAAATGTCGTGGAAAACATTGATTTACTACTCTTCAGTTTGCAAAAATGCCTTTACACGCACTGACCCGCAGAGGGAGCGCGAGGGCGAAAAGCTGTCCGTGCCGGTCTGCTGGTGATGAAGGAAGTGTGGAGCCGCGCAGGCGCAACGGCTACAGTCTCCGGGCCCCGTTTCCATGGTTACCACACAATAGGAGACGGGACAGGGGGCTGCGTGAAGGGGAGTGAGGGATAGAACGACAGCAGCGGAGCGGAGGGTGGAGAAGGAAGGTGGAAGAGGTGGAGGAGGAGGAGGAGGAGGAGGAGGAGGGTCTGCAGAGCCGCTTGACTGGACACACCGCTGCAAGCTTTAAGCCAGACAGACAGACAGACAGACAGGAAGCTACTGCACTCACGCACTTTTGTCCTTTTTTTGTAATTAATTGACTGCCTCTTAATTGTTTCATTAGTCTTATGAATTAGGTTGAGCTTATAATTGGCTCACTGACATCGACGTGTTTTTTTTAAAAATGTACACACGAGAAGTTTTGCATAAACTGAATATGTTTGAGTGCAGCAGCAGCAGCAGCAGCAGCAGCAGCAGCAGCAGCAGCAGCAGCAGCAGCTTTTCCTTAAAAACCTCCTCGCAGGAACAAAGAGAAGGACACGGACGGAGAGTTGCTGCTCAGTGTGGGCCGGAGCTCCAGTAAAGGTGACTGTGGAAGGACCGAGACAGCCGAGAGAGAGAGAGAGAGAGAGAGAGAGAGAGAGAGAGAGAGAGAGAGAGAGAGAGAGAGAGACCTCCTCCTTCCCTCCCTCCTGATCCTCCTCCTCCTCCTTCCCAGAGTTTTTGGCCCTCTCCCTGCGCCTCTCTACCTCCTCCTCCTCCTCCTCCCCTCTCTTCTCTCTCCTCATGCAAATCACGCCCTCTCCTCCTCTCCCTTTCTCTCACCCGACTTGCATCCCATCTCTCAGGGTAAAAAAAAAAATCTGACTGTAACACTGGAGAGAGCGAGAGAGAGTGAGAGAGAGAGAGGTGGTGTTTTTTTATTGAAAGGGAAAAATGTGCAAGTCGTCTTGTAGGAAGAGGGGGAGTGTACGGGGTTTAGCTGAGGTTGGGGGTGGGGAAGAGGCGAGGGCACGCATCAATTTGTAGTCTTCTTCACTTGGCACCCCTTGCTTTCACTCCCCCCTCCACCCCACCCAACCCCGCACCGCAACGCAACGCACCGCACCGCAGACTGGAGCTCTTCCCTTCTCCTGCGTTATTGTTATTATTGTGGAGCCCCGCTTGCAACATGAGCCCGCAAGCTGCGTCGCCGCCGTTGACAGACGCCTGTGCTGCTGCTGCTGCTGTTGCTGCGGGGCGTGCGTGTCAGCGTGCAACATAGGACGACAGAAAAACCGAAGCAAAGGAAAGGAGGGAAGGAACGGAACGGATGGGTGCACGCCTCGCTGGATATTGTAGGTAAGGAGAGGGAGGCGGTGGTGGTGGTGGTTAAAAAATGGATGCTTGTGCTCCGTGTTCGGAGCTCTTCCTGCCGGCCACGTTTCTTCCCTCCGTCCGTCCCTCCCTCCCTCCCCACTTCTCTTCTACTCCCCTTTGTGCGTTAATTATCACTGTACCTCTGGCATTATGGCCACATTGCGTCCCGCTGGATCGTTCTTCAATAAGAGTGCGAGACAGAGAGAGAGTGCAGCCCACATTCCACAGAGGGGTGCCGGTGCGAGAGAGGGAGAGAGGGAGAGAAAAAAACACGTTACGCAGGATTCGCCATTCCATATCATCTTTCTTTCGGTGTGTGTGTGTGTGTGTGTGTGTGTGTGTGTGTGTGTGTGTGTGTGTGTGTTGTTTTTTTTCTCTGCCCCCCTCCGTCCCCCTCCCTCCTAAGATGTGCTGCGTCTGGAAGAGAGAGAACGAGAAAAAAAAAAAAAAAAACACCCTGCGCAGGCATCCATTCTGATTGTGCACACGTTCTGTACCGCCCGAACCACGAGTCCAGGCCGTAGGAGGTGGATCGAGTTCGGCCGGGGCTGCTGAGCTTTGCACGGCAGGGTTTTTTTTTTTTTTTTGCACAACCCTTCACTGCGTGCGTGCGTGCGTATATCTGTAACATCGGCGGCCTGGGAGGAAAATGGGGAAAAGAGTCGTTGCGGTGCCCGCTGGAAGGCTGGCTGGCTGGCTGGCTGGCTCGGTGATGTAAGCAAAGCAAACTGCTGCTGCTGCTGCTGCTGCTGCTTTGCATCGCCACGCACTCGTCAATTTTTCGTTGTTAATGCATGTGCTGCGTTGCCTCGCGTCCGAAGGAATCGTGTGCAAGTGCTATGTGTGTGTGTGTGTGTGTGTGTGTGTGTGTGTGTGTGTGTGCGTGTGTGTGCGTGTGCGCGCTCGCGTATAGGTGCGTGCGTGTGTCCTGCTTGTTTACTGCCCTTTGCCGGCCAGAACAGAAGCTGCCACCTGTAACCGACAAAAGGTGATGCTTGATCCGTCCAAACCGCGGGGAACCAACTGGCGAACTCAATCATGTGTGCATGCATGTTAATCAGGCCCGAGGCTACAGGATGGGTGTCTCGCGCTTGTAAAATGGCATGCATAGCACGCGCTCTGATTGTGCCAGTTAAGGTTTATAGTAATAATAATAATAATGCTGCTAATAACAATTGTTATTATTATTATTATTATTAGCAACAATAATAATATAATTCTTGAGGCAGTGACTGCAGCATGCACTAATAATTAATGCATAGCCATGTGTAGTGGAGCAGCTACAGGACCCTTGTCTGCACTGGCTACATACACACACACACACCAAAAAAAAAAAAACCCTTTGTAGATGCTTAATTCATTGGCCGCATAACTGTGTTGCCTTAGTTCCCCCCTCACCAAAATTCAGCCAAATATATCCTTTTCTCATCCACTGGCGTGCACTATTTATATCCTCATTCAATATACATGAGACATTTTTTTTCTCGTCATAGTGCTGTATGAATGAATGGATTAGACAAGGCCCCTGTGCCAAGTCGTCCACCTATGTTGTCAGGCACACCCAAGTGGATGGGAGATGGTCATACTGTACTTTTCATTCACGTTCGGCTCAGCTTGGCTCGGCTCGGCCTGACTGGTTGGATAAATAGGAGTGAAATTATGTCGGCCACAGTGAGGTCACGCGGGTCGGCCACAAGTGGCTTCAGGTCCGGGCTGTTTGCGGTGAAGGTGAAATCTTCTCAAGCTGCTGGACCCCTCAGCAGAATGCCATGCAAAATTCAGTACTCCACCGTTGTTGCTGTTCTTACCTTTTGATTCAATGTCGCAGCCCTCGGTTATACCATAGTCGTGGCATTGCGGTCTGTTTTGGGCCATTTAAGTAGTTGTGCCCACATGTATTTTCTTAGTTGAGGTTTGAGGACAAGCAGCAAACCGATTGGAAGACATTTATGTCAAATACAGTGTGGCGCATGCTTGCAGTTTAAATATTCTATGAGACTTTTGCTCTTTTTACATTGTCACAATATTGTTGAGCTACACACTATGCCGATCGAGAAACAAAACAGTGCTGATTATTTTTGATTCCTTGGAAAACTGCATTCATGTTTCTGATGGACATACTTACAAATAAAGGCAAAGTAAATGTGTCTTTATTTGTGCTTCTTTACAGGTTTCGATAGCACTCATGGTTTAACACTTTAGCCCAGTCAGTAAGCCACAGGAACCAGTTCAGCCCCTGCAATGACTTGTGTTGTAAAATGGACGTTTTAAAGAAGGAATCATGAAAACAAGGACACACAAAGAATCGGTATGGACGAAGCCTTTTTTTCTATTTTCTCATTGTGGTTGTTGAATGTGTATTTTGCTCATTTTTGCATCGTGGATAACAGATAATAACCCAGATTACTCAGTCTGCAATACTACATAAAACACTCAAATCATTTTTAGAATATTGGAATAAAAATATCATATTGATGTATTTGACCCTGCTATATTTTATTATTTTCTTGCCACCTCAATTGTTTCAATTTTTGCGTCTTCTGCTGGACTGCTGGTTTTTGCAGATGCCCATGCGTAGCGGGCGACGTCGGGGGGCAAGTGAGGAGAGAAGGGGAAGGCGTCCACACGCTAGTCCTACTCGCCCCGAGCGTAGTGATAGGCAAACGGTGAGAGCCTTCCTCTCCTTGCTTTGGCCATAAATTGGATCTAAAAAGGTCAAAACAGTCTGTGCATTAATTTGTTTGCGTGCATGTGTGTTTATGTGTGATTTCTTTGTATGAGTCATCAGTTTGATTGCCACAGACATATCCTTGCAATGTTGCTATTGTTCAGATGTTGTGTGTTTTACTTTAAGAATCTTTGATGTTTGTGTGTGTATGTGTGTGTCCCTCTGAGTTTGGTGGCTAACCGTCATAGGCTGTTAGGGATTCAGAGGCATCGCCACAGAATTAAAAGTCTTTTGTTGTTTTAGCAAAGAGGTGCTGGTGAGGAATTGGCTGGAAATCGCTTCAGTCGCAGATCACAAGGGCATGATTCATCGGAGAGTGAGGGGGAGGAACTTGTGTCTCCTCCAAAGAGGCAGAAAGTTCAGGTTTGTGTTGCATTTCATCAGCCTGTTATATAAAGGCTAATTGTAAAGCTTTGATTCAGCTAAATGGTCTCAGATGCTTTAGCGGAACGTTTAGTCAGGACTCTCTTTGTGTCTCAGAATGTGCACAGAGCTACGTTTGCCATGTTCACAAATTCATTTCTCTTTACCTCACCCATGTTTTCCTCTCAGGATTCAGCCTCTACCCCAAATCCTCCAACATCAACACATTCGACTGACAGCTCTGCTCCTTCCACTGTCCCTCCTCCAACCTCTGTTGCCAGCCAATCCCGGGAGAGCGATAATGAGGATGGCCAATCCCAGGGCAGCAGGAGCTCAGTGGGAGGGAGCCTGGCCAATAGCAGCTGCAGTCTGAGCAGTGGGCGGGACATAGACCAGGACAATCGCTCCTCATCTCCAAGTCTCTCTGCTTCCCCTCTGGGTAGCCTGGACTCTGACTCTGATGGCCCCGACTCACCAAAGCAAGGAGAGAGAGACCGGGAGAAAGGGAAGGAGGGAGGAACAGGGAAGGTGGCAGGAGAGGAGAGGAGAGCACTACGTCAGGGGAAAGGGGAGGAGCCCTGCGGAGATGGAGAAAAGCGCGATGTGGACGCACGCATCGAAGACTGTCCATCCCTCAAGCCCCCCTCCACCCCGGGCTCTTCTGCTGGTCTCACTCCCCCTGTCCGTGGAGCAGGGGATTCGTCAAACGACAGCAACAGTGGGAGAAAGTCTTTTTTCTCCCTGGACTCGAAATTAATGTGTAAACCTGACTACGGCGGTCCAATAGGGGTAGACTGTTCGCTCAGTGGCAGCAGAATCAATTCCAAACCCGGCGCCCAGTGCGTCACAAAGTCGGGTATGACAGGGGATTTTTCCCACACCGGTCCCAACATTCCTCACTCTTTGCCGCCTCCTCTTCCGCCTCCACCTGCACTGAAGCCCTTAGAACTTGGAGGACAAAACCTGCCCGCCGAGGTCAAGGTGGAAAGAGACAAAATAGAAAAGGTTGACAAACTTTTGGACAAGGCACAGTCCACTCCTCCGTCTTTGCTGCCACAGACGAGCCCACAGCCACAGTCCCAGCCCCAATCTCAGCCCTCCGCCCACCCTCACCACTACACCTCCACCAGCTGGCAGGGTGGCTCAGCACCAGGGTGCCAGGGGAGCTGGGGCTACGCTCGCTATCCTGGAAGCCACCATCCTCACCAGGCACAGCACCATCCCCCTGTACAGCAGCAGCAACTTCCCTCTGTTTACAACCCGCCATCCTCTCGCCACTCCTCCCATCCCTCTTACCTCCCCCATCCCCACCCTCATCCTCACAGAGAGTACCTTCCCAGGTATGCTGGAGGAGGAGGAGGTGACCGGGAGAGGGCCGCAGCAGGAGAGCGGGAGAGGGTCGTGAGGGGCGAGTGTGGCGGCAGGGAGCTCAGCAGGGAGTTTTCTGCCCCCACTGGGAGCAACAGTAACAGCACTGGTGGGGTTAATAGTAATAGCACTTGTTGTGGCATAGCCGGCTCCAATAATATCCAGAACAGGGAGTTTGGCAGTCTTTCAGTGGGTCAGAACAGGGAGTTCCAAGCGTCTGGAAGAGATGGACCCAATTTGGGCCCTGAAAGAAGAGATTTTGGCCTAGCTTTCAGAGACAGGGAGCGAGAAAGGGAGCGAGATTCAGGGAGGGAGTTTCCTCTGCCAAACCAAAACCAGAGTAGAGACTTTGGCCCCAATGGAACTGTAGGCGTGCATCCCAGAGACAAAGATGGGGGTCGATGGGGCGAGTTCGGAACTCAGGCAAGAGACGTCTTAGGTACCAGTAACACAAACAACAGCTCCATTTCCCAGGGAAACCCACCAAGTTCAAACAGTGGGCTACCAGCTACTCCTCTGCTAACCCGGGATCCTCCCGCATCTCCCCAAAGCAACCCAGGCCACCCTTCTCACTCCTCCCTGCCTCCGCAGCCTCACCAACATCCTTCAAATTCATCTAGCCGAGACTTTCCTTCTCCCATGGACCAGGGTCATCCCCCTCGTCCGGAGCTGACCATTTCCACAGAGAACATCCATCCACAGGTGGGAAGGAATTTCTGGCAGGGGCACCAACTCCAGCTGGCACAAATCGGGATTACCTTAGTCCACCTGGGGTGACTCCAAACCTTGGACGAGAGTATTCAGGCCCAGGAGGAGCCCATCACCCTCACCAGACTCACCATCTTTATCAGCCTGGGCCAAGAGACAGGGAGAGAGACTCAAACCTGAGAGAATCTGCTTTATACCAAAACCGCGGCGGTCCGAATCAACCTCCTGCCCTCTCTCCTCCCACATCTTCGAGCCATCATGGACATCCGCCAAATGCTCCTTACCCTCCTCCTCCACCTCAGCCTCCTCTAGCCCCACCTCACAGCTCCCATTCTCAAGTACCCACGTCGGGTATGGCGCCCGGTGTACGACCGCCACATTTCCAGTCCTCTACACAGACTCCCCCGACACCCTTGTCTCCTTTGCCCAGCCCATCCCATCAGATGGGAGGCTTCCCATCGTTTCCTCCTGGCTCATCCTCTGGACCCAACATGCAACTTCCCGGGCCAGGCGTGTCATCCAGTTGTTCACCCGGTTGTCGTCCCTCCCCTTTCCATGGCACTTTGAACAGCCACCCTCCCTTCAGTGGAACGTACCACTCCAACGGGAGCAGTGGTGGTAATATGTCCAGCAGCAATACCGGCAGTGGTGCGCCCAACAGCAGCAATACCAACTCGCAATCGCTCTCGCCTCAGAATGTCTCCAAGGGGCCTCCGCCTCTTAGTACCTCAGCCAGCAACAGCATTTCAACATCGGCCTCAAGTTCCGCACACGCGGGTGGCAATGGACATTCAGATTCTGCCCTTCCCCCTACGCCTGTGATTAAAGAGGAGCCATTGGAAGAGAGGGAAGAGAACGAAAGCCCGCCACCCATGTTGAGAAGCCCCTCACCCGAGCCCAAGCCCGTTGACATTCCCATCCATGCCAGCCAATCAGCACGGTAATGTCACGGCATCATCTCTTTCAATGCTGTCAGTGTTTCTCACTCTGTTGAGTCTGAGGCAATTGTTGTAGCTCGCAATGATAATAATTCTGCCATTTCACTCATGCACAGGTTTCACAAGGTCCTTGATCGTGGCAGTGGGAATTCCTGCGCCCGGAGTGACGTTCTCTTTGTCCCATTGGATGGCTCTAAACTGTGGAAGAAGAGGAACGAGGTGATTGAGAGGGCACGCAGGGAGGTGGAGCAGCGGGCCAGAGACCTGAGAGAGAAAGAGCGGGAGCGAGAGAGGGAGCGGGAGCGAGAGAGGGAGCTGGATCGTCACCTACAGGTGCGCACATTTGAGCATGATAATTATGTAGTGTGTCACATTTAATGGATTTGATGTACATTAAATTGATGGTTTTAATGGGTGGGGAGTAAAGCGGCTCAGGGCGGTGGTAATTTACTGTCTTCTACTATTTTCTCTGCAGCAGCAGAAGGATGCCAACGCTGCTGGTGGAGGTCGCCAGGGTTCCTCTCTATTCTTCCCCTCCTCATCCTCAATTATTCTCGACCCGACGTGTCCTTCCTCGTCTTCCTCGGGCAACTCTGTCTCCCACCCTCCCCCTCACCCGCAGCATCATCCGTCTAACCATCATGCTCACCTCCCCCCAGCTCACCATATTCACCCATCACTTGCTCACTCTATACCCCACTCACTGCTCCTGCCGTCCATGGGTGGGGCTTCAACAATGGTTGGACCTCAGGGAGCACTGGGAATTGGTTTAGGAGGTCCATATCTGGGCCCAGACACCCCAGCACTGAGAACCCTGAGTGAATATGCTCGTCCTCATGTGATGTCTCCACTGGGGGCAGCAAGCCGTGCCCAAGCGCACCATCAGCAAGTTCACCACGGCCACCCACACGTCCACCCTTCGTTCTTTCTGCCACAGTTTCAGAATCATGCTTTGGCCCACCCACACCACCTGCCAACGGATGCGGCAACGGCCGCGGCCATCTTGGGTTTCCTGTACGGTGGCGGCCTTGAAGGGGGTCCAGGCATTGGAGGCCATCCTGGAGGCCCAATACCTGGAGGGATGGGGGGGGCGGGGTTCGGAGGAGTCGGCTTTCCACATGCGATGGCGGCCCATCGGGATCGACTAAAGCCTGGTTTTGAATTCAAGAGTGATGACCGGGTTTACCCACCAGGGTCCATTCCCGACCCTGCAGCTCTCGCCCTTGCACACTCTCACGCCAATCACGCCCACGCCAGTGCCCAGGCACATGCACACTCCCTGCTCCTTGGAGGCTGCGCGCCAGGAGCCAATGAGGTCTCCCTCTATGGCACCCCTCCTCCGCCAGCCCCTGCTGGCCCCCCGCACCTCCAGAACCCAAGTCTGGCACCAGTACCCCGACCTGCCAACCCTCCTCCTGCACCACAGTCCCTTTCCAATCCACCTCCGTCGTCTCTCGTCCCACCACCCTCTCACCCGTCGTCTGCCCCGCCTCCTGCTCCCACCGCCCCGGCTGCCCCTTCACAGGCTGCACCTCCACCCGGTCAGCCCACCTCCAGCACCCCATCACTTCATCATCCCGTCCCTCATTCTTCTTTTCCCAGCTCCCTGTCCTCTCACCTGCCACCGGCCTCTACCCCGGCTGCCGAGACCTACACCACTCCCACCCGCTCCCCTGCCTCTTTCGAGCATGAGAGGAGCAACGACAGGGAGCGGGAGAGGGAGAGGGAGAGGGAGAGAGAGCGGGAAAGAGACAGAGCGCCTCAACCGACATTTGGGGAGAGAGAGCGGGAAAGGGAAAGGGAAAGAGAGAGGGAACGAGAGAGAGGAGGAAGTGCCGGAGGCGGAGGAGGCGGAGGAGGAGGAGGAGGAGGAGGAGGAGGAGGAGGAGGAGCAGCAGCAGCAGCAGCAGCAGCAGGAGGGGGAAGTGGAGGGGGAAGCGGAGGGGGAGCAGGCGGAGGAGGTGGAGGAGAGAATCTGGGGCGTCTCCAGATGTTAAATGTGACACCTCATCATCACCAGCACTCGCACATCCACTCGCATCTTCATCTGCACCAGCAAGACACAGGTACCCAATGCTACTAATGATGCTCTGATCAACAACACTGACTGTGTATTATATGTATATTCATGTGTATTTATTATATTTATTTATTATTATCAAAGTTAGAGGTTCAAGCATGTTCAAAACCATGAATATTTACTACGCTACTGTCCCACTGTGACCGCTGTTAAGACACAAAATGTAAAGACTCCAAATGAATTTTACATTGTATTACAACCTCAACAGGCTATGACTTGTTTTGCTTTGTATTTGTTTGTGTATTTATTTTGAAAGGACTGTGTGGACTCTTATTTAATGTATCCTGTATTTCTCATTACATCATTGGCATCCAGCGACGGGCGGGGTTCACCCCCTGATGGACCCGTTGGCCTCGGGGTCACCTTTGACACGCCTCCCCTACCCAGGAGCCACACTCGGCACCCCCATCCTGGCTCACCCCCTCACTGACAGCGAGGTGCTACGCCAACAGCTGTTCGGTGAGGAGAAGGCTCCTCGTCCATGTACTTGTTCAGCTTTTTTCTCTTTTTAATCTCAACAGTGATTGACATTTTCATAAAGACTCTTGATAGACGACGATGACACGGCCGTCTTTCCTTCTTTTCCCTGCTTTTCCTTTTTCCTCGTCCCCGGCATCCCCTCCCCCCTATCCGTTTCCAGGCGCTCCTTTCCGTGACCTGCCCCAGCCGTCCTCCCTCACTGGTCCCATGTCAGCAGCGCATCAGCTCCAGGCCATGCAGCAGGCACAAAGTGCCGAGCTGCAGATACAGAGACTGGCCCTGGAGCAGCAGTGGATCCATCACCATCACCACCACTCCCTCACCCAGGACGAGTACTACAGGTAACAACCCACTTTTATCATTTGTTGTTGAAATATACATCTCTTTGTATGCTTGCATTGATCCAACAATGTGTCATCTATTTTTTGCAAATAAAAAAACCCTAAACCCTAAATTTAAAATTAGTTGTGATCGACTGACATATTCAGAAAAAAATGAGTTCACGATAAGATTTTAGGAATAAATTATCCATCATTTTTTGAATAAAAGAAGCTTTAAAATTTACATCAGAGCAAATGCATTGCAATTATCTGAAATAATGTTGAAACTGGAATCTGCCTATTTCTTGTTTCCGCCTAACGTTTTTTTTTTTTCTCCTTCGAACATTTTAGTCACTTGAAGAAAGAAAGTGACAAGACTCTGTGAGGGAGCGTCACGACAAAGAGCAGCATGGAGGAAAAACTGTGAGAGCGATGTGTGCAAGATTCTACAAATGACGCAAAATGAAAGCGGGAGCAAAGACTCAGACGTGTTGCACACTGTCTCTAAAAGCAAAACCATTTTTGAAGGATGTGGACTATGGCGCGTTGCTGCGTAACGTTCTCAAAAATTCCGGTCCTGTTTTGTATTGTACCCTGTACAGTAGTGAAGTTACAGTCGGTGTAAAATACTGTACTTGATGCCAGAAGGAATGTGTACATCAGTCTCTTTTATGTCATTTGCATGTAGCTAGGCACTTATTCTGAACTGGTGGAACTTTTGGTTCTATTTTTAGTCATTTCCCACCTTCTTTGTATCCGAGGGGTGTTCAATATGCATGAGACCAGCAATTTAGTGTAACGTTTATGATCAATAGTATTGTTATTATGATTGTTGTCCGTTTGTTGATAATGATATAATTATATATACAGTACATATTATTTGTATTATTTTTTTACATTTTCCTGGTATGGCAGTGAGGTTTTTATTTTTATTTTGAATTTACCTTGTGAAACAAGATGCAAATGGAGGCAAAAAATCCTGAAATAAATTATAAGCCTTTTTTTGCTACTCCCTGGTGTGTGCTCAGGTTGTGCCTTCGCGAACATTCAGACATTTTTTTGCCCTCTCTTTGTTTTATACAAGTCACTCATGCACAAAGCATATCAAATTCCTCACTCTCCTCCCCCTCCCCCCTTTTTTTTCTCTCTCTCTCTCTCTGACTCCCCCTTCTTTCTCTCCGCCGGCCTGCCGCCCCCTCCCCTTCCCTCCCCTCCCTTTTGGTGAGTGTAGCTAATAGGAGACACATGGGATGAGTGTGAGACATGGGAGTTGAGGAGCTCGAGTGAACACCAGCCACCCTGTAGAGCAAGCATTCCTTAATGCAGTGTGTGTGTGTGTGTGTGTGTGTGGGGGGGGGATGAAAAGGACAGAAAAAAACATGGAGAGAAAAATGAAAAGGAAAAAAAAGGGAGCAAGGAGGAGCTGTGAAAATGTGATTTACGGACGCTGCTCAAGGCTCAGGGCTGCGCGTTTGAACCGTGGACGGCGGCTGCTCGACTCTCCTTCAAACAGATGCGGATCAATGAATACGGCCGTCACGTTTGCAGGACAGATCCAGAGCTGGCTCGCAGATTTGGGGGATGGTGGTGGGCTGGAGGATGGGTGGCGGGGGGTTACAGATTGTCCTGCAGTCTTCTTGATGTGCTTGCAGCCTGCATTCCTCCTTGTTCTGGTGTGTGTGCGTGTGTGTGCTTAAATGCAATATAAACTCACCATGATGCAGCGTTGATTGATAGCCTTATCTGTGAAAACAATCTCGGGCGTGATGGCGATATTGGATGTGAGGCAGGCCTCCGTGTGTGAAATATATGTTGCACGCCTGTGAGGCAAGAATGTAGGTTGTGAGTCATTTAAAGTCACCTTGAATAAGTGTGTCAATATAATGTAAAATATCTTCTAGCAGACCAAATCTGATTTTCACCCTCCGGTGACATCACATCTGGGGGATATTCTTAGCACTTCATCAGTCCCTTCTCAGTATGGCTTGTGTCAGTGAAGGATGAAAGATGACACACAACTGAGCATTCTTTTTTTTTAAGTGGTTCCACCGCAGTGCTTTTTTTTTTTTTTCCTTTTTGCACTTTTAGCTAATTTTCAACGCAAAGCATATGTTGTAATTAGCATCTTTTTGGTTTGGGTTTTTTGTTGGTTTTTTAGATCTAGGACATTTTTATTTCTATGAATAATTCTTTCATTTTTGACCTACTTATGGAGCACAAAAGGAGAAGTTTTGTGTTTTATAACAGCGTGTGGTGTCAGGTAAATTTTGAATCATCTGCCTTTTAAGTCCACGGTTTACAACTTTACAAGTAATTCATTGTATTATATTTGGTGACATAGCACAGTCTGGCAGCACCAGGGAAGTTCTATTTCCAAGTTGGTACTGCACATGGAGGTCAGCAACAGAGAGGTTTGATATAATTTTCAACAGAATGAAACAGGCAGTGTAAAGCAGACAACAAACATATATACAAATTATAAAGGAATTACAAAAATATATATGCAAATGTCTGTGTGTATGATTCACACAAACCTTTGCACTGGTAAGCAGTAATGCCACACCCTGTATACAACAAGCAAATTGTTCCATGTTTTTTAATGTGCAATTTGGGGATGTAAAACGTAAGAGCAAAAGTAACTCTGCAGCTTCCTCCGTGAAAGTATGTCAGGGGTTTACCATCTTGTAACCTCTAAGGAACATTCAAGAAAAAAAACCATCACAGACACCAACTTTGAAGACAGGGATAAAGATGCACTATCAAGTTTTTGCATTTGATGCCTGCGCAGCGTACCTGGCACAAAGTGTGACTAATTTGGTTTAGTCTCTGTCCCACGGCTCTCTCCCAAAATAAATTTCCCCTGCTACACTTTTTCCCTTGATCCGAGCTCCGTCTTGCTGCAGAGATGCAAAAACAAACTTTGCTGCGTCTTCTACTGCTTGCATTTGCTCCTCAGCGCTGCAGTCTGCTGCGGCTGTCAGAGCCTTAATGCCACATAAGGTGTATGAGCTCTGGGGAGCAGGTCTACCCTTTGTAGCCTCTGCCTTCTTGCCATGAAGAGCTTTTCAAGCTAAATAGAGAAACGTTGCTTGAGCAAATGAGTCAAATTGGCAAACTGCACCCAGTGCTCCTTTCTCCTTATTTCACATACATTCATTATGGCCCCACAGTTGTTGTAAAGCTGCAGACAACCTATAGCTGATCACTCGGCCTGAAGTTCTCAGCAGACAACTGCATCCACTCAGACTGGAGTTCTGATCCTTGACTCTGGAAACAGGCTTGAAAAGGATACTTACACAGCTGCTTGACACAAGGAGGAGAAGACTGCAGCTGTTAAATCCACTATGCTAGCTGTCAGGCTTAAGATCTCATGTTAAAAGTCGCATGGCCTCTTACTATGCCCAAGTATTTTCTGTGTTCTCTCAGCATCAAGCACCCAGTGCAGGCTGGCATGGCCGGCCTTTCCATCAAACAATGTCCTGGCTGTTTTCTATGTGCCGCAATTAGGGACAAGACCTCAGGAAAGGGGATAGGACCCAAATGCAGGTCCCTGTTGACAGAGCAGGTTTAAAAATGTACTGACAGTAGAAATCACAAGGCTTACAGAGAGGTTATAATATCTCTAAACTTAACCAAAAAATTCTAAAGCAACAAAAAACAAAAACAAAAAAAAAACAACACTTATTTTCACACCAGAAAGTTCCCGAAGAAGAATGAAGCTGAAGGTTTCAGTCACACCAAAGAACATGGTGAACTAGTAAATATCCGAGCAGAACAGAACATGTGCACCTCAGTAAACCCTGAATTGGGGGGTCAACTTGTCACAATGAATGTTTTGTCGGAGCAAAATAGACTGGTGGGTAGTTTGTTCAGGTAGATGTTCTTGTGCTATAAAACTCTCTGGTAGTACAGTGAAAGTGAAGAAAGGAATCTTAATCGTGAATCTACTTTTTTCTACTTTTCCTTCCCGGTCATGAACCAGAAGGTCTAAGGGGAAAAGAAAGTGAAGGTGATTTATCTGGCAAGCTTGCAGTGAGTTTAGAAAATATCCACTGTCAGCAAGGGCAAACAGTTTGATCATAGCCACCACCGGATAGCCGCGGGGTTCAAAATCAAACTGGTCAAAGTGACTGTGCTTCTGGAATATGTGACCTATGATCATCTGTTTAACTCAGCAGAAGCCTTCCAGCCCAGGATGCTGAAACTGTTTTAGATTGAAACGAAAAATGTCACCTTAGTACATGGTAGTAAAATTTGATCATTGTGGATATTAATTTTATTCAGGAAAGCAATGTAGTTCTGAACAGCTATGTATGCATCTACAAATGACCTCATCAGAGCTGGGTAAAAGAAAAATCCATCCGTTGCTCCTTAATTTGTTGTCTCTATTTTTAAGCAAAGTCTTGTTTTTGAGGAATAAATGTGCTCTTTTCTGGAAATCTGCTCATTGAAGTTTGAAGAAATGTATTTTAAATTCAACATACAGTCATTGTGTACTACAAACCTGTAGTGTGCAGATTACAGAGCAGCTCAGTTTAAGGCAACAGCCTACCAGGGTATCATAAGACTGGTTTATAAATATAAAAATGCCACACAAATACAGTATTGATAAAAACTTGGTCGTGGCCAAAACAAACCTCCTCTCGGAGTATTGACGGTTACCACAAGGCTGCACAGAGAACTCCCAGTTCCCCCCCAAAAAATCAGCATATACTCGCTCGCATTTACCATTGTGGTCTGCGCATATCAACTTCGATGGAAAATTGTGAATGAAGTACCTTTACTGCCACCTACTGGATAACTTTTAAAAATGACCCTTTCTCGTGTTTGTGCAGGATAACCCCCACTGACTGTGCAGAGACGACGGGAAAAAGAAAAATGACACCGACGTGAGTCATTGTGGTTTTATTCCGTAACAAAACATGTATTTATTATTTGTTTAATACAAAACGGGACAATTTCACACATAATTGACTGCAGCTAGCGCACCATCTGACGAGGGGTTCATGCATGGGAGGACAAATGAAAAATTACATTCTCTGTCGGGCACATTGGGCGTTTCATTTATTTATTTATTTATTTATTTGGCTACAAACACACAATCAAAACACACAAAATGCAAACAAACAAACAAACAAAGAAACAAACAACGCGTTGGTCTAGATGTGGTTTCGGGGCGCGTGTCAAGCGGGCACGCCGTCTCTCTTGTGCACGACCCTCACGTGCCTGCCGAGGGACTCCATCCACTTGAAGGACTTGCCACAGTAGGAGCACACGAAGTGCTTGCCCTCGGTGTGGATGGTCTGGTGTCTGTTGAGCGCGCTGGTGGTGATGAACGTCTTCCGGCAGATGTCGCATCTGTAGGGCCTCTCGCCGGTGTGCGTCCTGATGTGCGCGGCCAGGTGCGAGCAGTTGCCGAAGCGCTTCTCGCACACGGAGCAGCAGTAGGGCTTGTCCTTGGCCTCATCGCCCTGGCCGTGGTGGTGGTGGTTGTGGTGGTGGTGGTTGTTGATGATGCTGCTGTGGATAGACGTGTGGAAGGACAGCGGGGCATCCTGCAGGCCGCCCCTCAGGCCGGAAGGGGACGTGATGAAGTCTTTCATGTCCGACTCGAGGTTGTCGAGCTGCTCGGCGTCCTGGTCCTGCTCCTGCTGCTCCGGCTCCTGGTCCACCCAGAAGTCCCTGTGGCTCCTCTGCTGCTGCTCCTTCTTCACCGGGTGCTCCTGCTCCATCCTGCTGCTGCCCTCCTCCTCGTCCTCCTCCCCCTCACAGTGCTGGGACTCCGCGGGGAAAGACTGATGCTGCTGCGGAGGGGGTGGCTGGTGATGAGAGTGATGGTGATGCTGCTCCAACCGGGCTTCCAGGCTCCGTTCCAGGCTGGACCCTGGATCGTACCCCAAATACACAACAACAAAACCACGCGGTTCGATTCAGACACTCGGATGGTTTCTTTTGAAGCGGACGCTGTTTTGAATACCAACCTGATTTGAGAAGCTGCAGCTGCATCCTGAGTCGACCGATTTCTAAATCTTTGGAGCGACAGATTTCCTCTTTGTACTCGGCGATGGTCTTCTCCACGGCTTCGAATATTTCCTCCGCTGCCGCCGCCAGTCTCTCGTTGAAGAAAATTCGGAGCGAATGCATGTTGGGACGTTTTACGCGCACGGTGAGAAGCTTGCAGCGGCGCTACGAGACGTGTTCTTGCGAGACCGAGTACGTCACGCTTCGATTGTAAACACGGACGTGGATCAAAGCCACGTTGAGTTAGATGACTGACGTACTGTTGCCCCCTGCTGGACTGGAGGGGTTTCTTCAGCGTTGCCAATACAAACACAAGAAGTAAGAAGTAAGACGAGCAATTAATGGTAATGTTGATTTAAAAGAAAAAACGCCAAAAATAAAACGAAACTTTGGTAATAATGGCAGCATTAATTAAATAGAAAATCGATTCGTAAATGAAATCATTGTAAATGAATAATGTCTTCACTCGTTTTTCCATGATTTTTTTTTCTTTTTGTGCACAATGTTGTGTGCAACTCATACTATTATTTTTATGCTGTGCTGTTTTTGTAAAACAAAACAAAACATTACATTCAAAAAATAATGATATTTTTTAAAGTTCCCTATGTGCCGTAGTCCCATGGCTGTGCTAGCAGAAATAACTTAAGATAGCGGGTGTGCAAATATTTAGTTTAAACCACGAGTTTGCTACAGAGGGCTGTGAAAATGAAAGGTAAAGGTTTGGTCCAGGGCGCGGCCGCCTCACAGCAAGAAAGTTGTGGGTTCGATTCGGGTCTGGAACCATTCTGTGTGGAGTTTGCATGTTCTCCCCGTGTCTGCATGGGTTCTCTCCAGGTTCTCCGGCTTCCTCACACAGTCCAAAAAACATGCCTGTGAGGTGAATTGGAAACTCTAAATTGTCCGTAGGTATGTGTGAGTGCAAATGGTTGTTTGTCTTTGTTTGTCTCTATGTGGCCCTAATGAACTGGCCACTTGTCCAGGGTGTCACCCTGCCTTTGCCCTCTAACAGCTGGGAGAGGCTTGAGCAGACCATTGAAAATGGATGTATGGATGGTTTGGCACGGGCTGGTAAAACTGTTAAATAGCAAAATGTTTAAAGTTACAATGTCACAAACTCCTCTCTTGAATTTCTGCTGTATTGAGACCAATGCCAGACCTGAATTTGAATTCACAGCAGCAACTAAAATGCACTTTTTATTTATTCGTCTTTGTGCTTGATAGTGAACTGTGATTCACCCATTAGATGCAAATCTTGCCCTGTTGCATCTTTTTTAGTGCAGGGACAGGATAAAAATAGCCTTCCTGTGCTTTGCTGCTTGGCATTGTCTTAACTAGAGTTCACTGCTGTTATCGGATACTCTCTCCATGCCACCCCTAGAATAACACTCAGGTTACCATCACCTGTGCATGAGTGATCAGTCGGATTTACAACATAGGCAAGTGTCACTGGAAGTACGTACGAGTTTTGACCAGACAAAAAAAAAAAAATCAAGACTTGAACACTGAGCAGTCTCTTAACCATTTATTATAATGTTTTGTTACAGCCTTCTCACCCTTTGACCGACAGGCCAATATGATGAACATGAAATGGACATGCCCCTCCTGGCCAAAACCGCCAGTGGGAGAATGGATCATGCACACGTATGGGCAGGTAAAAGCCACCGAACATCATAGTTACGCAAAAGACAGATATTGACGACAAATACAGCTGATTGACAGGAGCTGTTGACACCGTTTACAAAAAGAGATTGTAAACTTTTCAAGTAAAGGCGTGGACTGGCTGTCCACCTCGGTGTTTGCGGCTTTAGCACTTGGTTTGGAAGTTAATACACACTCAGGCTAGTCTCGTTTCAGTGCAGTACAGTGTACGTGTCAACCTGTTCCTTTTCTTAATAACTAAACACATCCCGTGAAAAGACAAAAAAGGAAAAGGAGGGAATGACACCACTACACAAATACTTTGAATAAAGATGGGGGAGGGGACTAAGTGCCAAGATTTAGGGATGATTGAAGTGGATCGTCTGAATGGGGCTGGCCATCTGATCTGGACACGCTCTCACTGTAGCCTGCAGGGTTCTTATGCCTTGGCGTTGATGATTTCAATAAACTCGGGCTTGAGAGCTGCTCCGCCCACCAGGAAACCATCAACGTCTTTCTGGCCAGCCAGCTCTTTGCAGGTAGCGCCAGTCACAGAGCCTGAACAGGAAAAAAAAAAACGGCAACAAAAATTACAATCTTTACATGACTCGACAAGGGACATTTAAACTAAACAGAATGCAGGAACTAGGGATGCAAATTATCAATTCATTCATTAATTGTGAGTTGATTGACCTTATTGATCGATTAACGATTAATTGATAATTAATTGAAAATTTCACAATGAAAAATGTGTCAGGAACACATTATTTAACCCTTAGTAAAGTTGAGGTCCAATGTGACCCATGTTTACATGAGAGAACAGTAAAAACACCCTAAACATGTATCCTCTGACTTTAAGTTAACTTCTAATGGGTCACATTTCAACCGTTTTTTTTTTTTTTTTTTTTTTTTTAAAGGTTTGTAAAAGTAACTTGTTCTTGGTATATTATGACCACCACAGTATCTACAGGTGATTTTTTCTTTCCTGTCACTAGACTTTTATAATATTAACTACCCATGTAAAAAATGTTCAATTAATTGACTAACCTCCATAGATGATCCTCACGGAGTTAGCCACAGCCTCAGAGACGTTGTCCTTCAGCCAGTGCCTCAGTTTCTCATGGACCTCCTGAGCCTGAGACGAAGAAGTGAGTTAAATGAGAGAATAATTTCAACATTTTCAGCTTCTTATTTTGGCAGTGTGTGGTCTTTACCTGCTGAGGGGAAGCTGTCTTGCCAGTGCCAATGGCCCAAACAGGCTCATAAGCCAGCACAACCTTGCTCCAGTCCTTTACATTGTCTGCGAGAGAAAGGCTTGATAAGACTCGAGCCCGTGTTTCACAACACACCGCACTCTAGCTTGCACAAACTGTCCTTGAATAGGACAGTTTGTGAATAGCGAGTTGCAACACACGCACACGTCACTGGGGCAGCCTTGTCAGGAGCCGTGTACCTGCGATGACTTTAGTCTGAGCGAAGACGACCTTCTCGGTGATGCCGCCCTCCCTCTCGTCGAGCTTCTCACCAATGCAGGCGATGACGCCGAGCCCGTTCTCCAGAGCGTGGGCCGTCTTCTGGCCGATGAGCTAATATCACACATGCAAAATATATATCTGATTAGAACGTGTACACCAGCAGTGAAAGGTGGATTTTTTTTTTACATAGTTCTTACACACAAAGATAAGAACACAAAACAAAGATAAGATTATTATGAGTTACCTCATCGCTCTCTCCAAAGACGTGGCGTCTCTCGGAGTGACCCAGGATCACCCAGTGCACACCGCAGTCCTTGATCATCGCAGGGCTGCACATATGGTACGAGAAAGTTAAAAATGAAAAGAAAAACAAAAAAAACAGAAAAACAGAAAAAAAAAATGCTGCCTTAATGTAAGCCTGTGATTTTTTAAAACATTTAGTATTTTTTTTGATAGCAAATACCCCTAAAATTCATTTTAAGTGTTTGTACTCACATTTTTTGCAACCAATTGTAATCACTTTGTTACCAAAAGGTTTTTTTTTTTCATGAAGTAAAACATGACTGACCTGATCTCCCCAGTGAAGGCACCCTTGGGAACTTTGTAGCAGTTCTGAGCAGCTACGCCAAACTTGGCATTCAGGTTGGACCTGGCAAAGTCCAAGTAGATTGATGGAGCGCCACAAACAACCTCTGTTAAACACAGAAACAATCATGAGACTCAAGCTGGAAATAATTTAAATCAGACCAAATATCAATATACCTTTTGACATTGTAATTTGTTGGAACCGGACTAATGACACCTCAAAAGTCAAAAGGGGAAACAAATTACTACCACAACTAAAAATAGAATAGAATAGAATAGCCTTTATTGTCCCTGTAGCAGAAGATACAATGAAATTGCGTGGCAACTCCCTTTGTGCAAACAATATTGAAATATAAGAACTAAAGATAAATAAAAATAAAAAATACAATGTAAGACACTAGTTAGTGTTGTCCAGACAACACAGTATAGCTGTGTGTTTGTCACTTTCAGGAAAAAATGAAAATAGGACTTGTACTTTACATTTTTATACAACAGTCTGTTACATCCTGCAACTCAATTATAGAAACTATAAAGTTTAACCTTAAAAAAGGGACGGAAAAAGATGTTAACACAAAGGCATGTTGAGTGCAAGTTTCAGCTGCAGCAAGTACAGTAGACACACTGACATTCAACATGTAACTATATCTTGGGGTTAAGATAGTCTCTATTAAAGGCTCCCTGGTATTACTGGTGTGGTAAAGGTCATAACTCCCCTGTCACAGCCTGGACTCTCTGCATTAAAGGTCTGAGTTCAGGATCCTTAAGGTCAAACTACATGGACGCATTCTGCAGAGGTCACTGAAAAGTTGAGAGCGTGTTTAAAAGATTTGAAAGCGTCAGATTTGTTGCATCCAAAGAGTTTGAAATAATCAAGTATGTGAGCAAAACGGCAGAATATAAAATATTAGGGTAGCAAAAGATATCGGTGAGGGAAAACTATGCTTGGGTTTTTCTCTTGCACCGCGAGGGGTGGGTTCATTAGCAGAGCAACGTTCATGCATGGTCGGATCTATGGTAGGCTGAACATAACAAGTCTGCTCTTGGACAGATCAGTCGTGTCTGCTGTATTCTGTGTGACAGTTGCATAACAATAATTTGCAGGAGGACTTCGAATGATTTGATGCTTGACTCTGCTTGCCGCGGTTAACTGTGTCTGCTGTTGAGTGCAAGTGTTGTTTTAGGTTTTGTTCAGAGTAGTAAGGTTGTAAGGTTTTCTTTATTTGTCTATTTTCAAATAAAACAGCAACAGCGTGTCTGTCGCCTGCAGAGAGCAGACAGGAACAAGGGCAGACGTCTCCTGTTGCGTTCAATGTTACACTGTAAAAACAGAAATCGAAAAAGCTGTTTGAAAAAGCACCGCGTTATACAACAGTTTTGTATGTTTGTTTTTAAATCAACTTTAAACTTTGTTTTGGGACTCCTTTGTCGAAAGGCAGCCCTGTTGTCTCATTAAGCCGGACCAAAAATAACTCGCAGCCTACTGTCACAATAGGCTTTCCTAGGAAGGGAAACTCTGTTGTTGAGCAGCCTCACTTGAATGCACCCTGTCAGAGAGCTCCGCTCACCGCTGGACTACGTGCCGCTGCCAACGCACACCCACCGCCACCGACATGACTGAGGGAAAAAAACTGCATTCATGCACTTCTGTCAGTCAACGGTGGATCCTTTGCTCCAGCGAAATCTCGGGGAAAACCCGACGCTGCCAGCAATTGCAACTATATTAGGGCTTTAAAATAAAAGGGGCGTAACTTTGGCGAGAGATGTCAACGGTGAAAATCGATTGGCGAAAGCCATTTTGACTGCTGGGAAAATTCCCTATGGGGGCCAAATAAATAAGCAGCAGCAAGCTAGCATTTCGATGACAAACCCAGTGAACGCGGCATGTGAACAGAGCTGATTTTTAGCGATTGAAAATCAAAACTATACGTGAAACTAATGAACGAATGATGCTGTAGCCTGCGTACCGACGTTGGGGTCCACCGTGGCTCCGTTCATGGTCTTGATGAGCTCCCCGAGGCTCTTCTTATCGCCGTTCATCTTCCAGTTTCCACCGACGAAGAATTTCCTGGTCATGATTGCAGCTTTTGTGGATTTTAGACCGGGTTCTGTGGGAGGTTTCAAGGGTCCACCAAGGGTACGCTTCTCGTGGGGTTAGCGAGCGGAACACTGAGCGTTGCACAGAGTATTTATAGACGTGGGAGAAAGAGACCACTCCTCTCCAGCAGCTCCATTGGATGCTCTCGACACGCCCGTAAACGCGTCTCCCCATCTGAGGAAGGAGAAGAGCGAAATGTCATGCCGCGTTCAGGTACAGTGTGCAAAACATCACGTTTCCGCGCGAAGCCTTTCCAGCGGAGGTATTCCGACTTAAACAAGCACAGGTGAAGGTGGTAAAATACAAATAAAAAAAGAATAAACAATAAAAAAAGACAGGTAAAACAGTATATCCGATGCAGTTTTGTCCCTCATGTCAACCTAAACGTCCAATTACATTCAGTTTAATACATTTTTGTGGACAAAAAAAGATGATTTGACGATAAAGCAGAAACCAGCAGTAAACATAAATGGTAAATAGACTGCACTTATATAGAGCTTTCCAGCGTCTTCACGGCACCCCAAAGTGCTTTACAATTGCCTCTCATTCACTCACCCATTCACTCACACACTCATATACTAATGCGTGGCTGCTGTCATGCAAGGCGCTGCCAGCCCCATTGGGAGCAATTTAGGGTTCAGTGTCTTGCCCAAGGACACTTCAACATGTGGACAGCACAGAACTTGCCAGTATGTGCCAAATGCACGTATTTTCTGGATTATTTGGGGTTTTGTATAGTTTTATTATCCTGTCACCATAATGGATCACTTTCACCATTTTTACCTTTCTTTATAAATCTAGTGTAGCTAGTAAAGCAGTATGAAGATATACGGTACATGTGTTTTTCAGTGCTTTATGGGAGACAAATTTCTGACAGAAAGTTACCTTCTGGAAACACACTACGGTGGCCCGCAGGTGCCAACTAGCAGCTCCAACTAAAGCTCCGCCTCTTTACGCGTCCTGACGTAGTCAGTGCCTTCTGATTGGGCGAGGTCTGGGTATGCTTACTTTGCATACCCAGCTGGCATTGCGATAAGACGTGTATATTTCCTTTATATGCACGTCTTTTAATGATACTAAAGTCAAATTTGGAGTTTTTGATTCATTAACTCATTTTAATAACCTATATTGTTGTTTTTGTTTTCTGACTTATTTTACTTTTTTTTATGTTACGTACGAAGGTTAGACCAGGCACGATTGCAACTCAACACCGTGAGTCACGTTATACGTCAAATTTGGAAGTACTGTGAGGCAATCATAGCACAGTAGGAATGTAAGCTCTTTAGATATTTCTCTAGCAGGTTTCTCATAATGAGAAGCCCCCTGTATGTGTTCAAAGTCAAATCCAGTATTCATAAATAACCGGAGAGGAATAGCACCACCACAGCCTAACTCTACTCTTATATCAGACAATTACATGCTAACTTTTACTATCTTTAATTTAATTACATGATAAATATAAGTGAATTAGTTTTCAAAACATACGGGTAGTGCCAGAGAGTATTTAAAATGTATACGTTAACGTGCGATTATCATTTGTGACTCAAAAAAGTCATTCTCTCGATGGAGTGGATATAAAGGGGTTTCCATTCTTAGTTTCGTTTTTTTTTTTTTTGTCAAGACAAGCGGTTTTTGTTTGTGTTACCTTGACATGTTTCAACATGATCTCTCTTACGTATCATTGAGATGTACATATTTTAATTAGCATGCGGTGTCGCTGACATCAGCCTGCACTACAAAACAAAACAGAATAGGCTGACTAGAAACGGCGTTTAGCGGGAAGGCCAGGTGGGGGCAGACTAACATCGCTTTAATCCGCTAACCCCGTGAGACTCGTTTCCAGAGACACGTCGTGAAAGTAAGGAAAAGGGGGAGAGGTTATGTGGACGATTCGGCACGAGGTGGGTGGAGAAGTTTGAGGAGTAAACTTCGGCATGAGATTGCTCTTCGCGGCGGGGCCTTAAAAAGCACCGCGGACAGTTGCACACGTAGACTGTCGTGAAGCAGCTGTCGTGCCGAGCTGTCGCCAAGACTCGCTTCCGCCCACAAGAAAGATGGCGGCTTCCTTGCACAGCTTGTCGGAGTTATTAGGCGCTCCGGAGCCAGCGATTCGACTCATTTTATCCATCATAATAGGTAAGTTTTCACCTCTGTGTTGTTCCACCTCTGTGTGCTTGTCGACGTTCCCGTAGAACGGGCAACACGACCGAGAGGTGAACTTCTTTTAACTGTCCCGTATGATTGCCATTCACTGTTTTTATATTGGTCAACAGAGCACAACATTGACAGTTATCATTCCAGTGTTTACACTTTGGAACTACACCCCAGCCGGCAGGGCAATAACAGCTCGGAGAAATTAGTCTTGTGGCTTTCGCCCGTACAGTTTAGTCGTTTTCATTCAGCCTGAGTTCACGTTGCTCTCACCCCACCTTTCTGTTTTGCTTTCAAACATTCAAACATCACTTCTCATTAGTATGAAATGACTGTTGCATATTGATGGAGCACGTATGGTGTCCCTGCGCCCGTTGCAAACTCCCGTGCTAGTTGTGATTACTATTTAAAACAAACAAATATATATGAAAGAAAACAGCACTCAAACATTACAGTCCAGGACTCAACGTGGAGTAGTGTAGCAGCTCACCCTCCTCTCTTTCTCTCTTTCTCTCTCTGAGAGAGAGAGAGAGAGAGAGAGAGAGAGAGAGAGAGAGAGAGGTGGGGGCGAGCAGTCGGGGAGGGTGCCCTTCGTGTTGTCCTCCCTGTACTTTAGCCCGACACATGGACACGTTTGTGTGTTCCTGGCAGCCGTAAGGCCTTGTCACTCAGACCGTGTGTGGTTGGTCCAACGGCTGTGAGACCATTTAGTTAGAGAGCGCTGTTGCATTCTCACCATCTTGTTATTGCTTAACAGCGCTTGCACAATATTGTGGTATGACTGCCACTGCTTTGCACCATAAACGGGGACATCAGGTGGTTTGTCCATAGCTATACATAGTCCCGTGCAATGCAGACTTTGCAAATCCAACAACAGTATGGCACATTGTGGAATGTGACGTTTGAGCCTTGATCCGTATCTCCCGTAAATCTGCAGGCTGTGTCTGACACAACAGCAGCTCTGTACTTGTTGAATGCTGCAAGAGGAAATAACTGAAACTCATGTGCATACTTGGTTACAATAGATAATCATCAGTGCAACAGTGAAGCTTTTTTTTTATTTTTGTGAGAAAAAAAAACAAAAAAAAGCCCCACACTCATAAAACTACACTTGCATGGGTTGTTTTGTTGCCGGGAAGCAAAGCAGAATATTTTTGTCCCACAATCAAGTGCATTTTTGTTATTCAAGGAAGCAGGAGTTGACATCAACACTGTTTGCAGAATACTTTCTGTCATGTCCAGCTAAATTTTTACACACTGGGCTTTCAAACAGTTTTGATATAACTGACATGTGATAGTGTTGTGCATTTCTTCTTACGACTAAAAATGAATTCCTCAAGATTGGTTCTGACTTGCATGCATAGCTACGAGCAGTTTGTTGCAGAGTTGTTATCAAAGAGTGGAGTTTAAAGTTAAATTGTTTTTATTGCATCAACTTTACCATATTCTGTTAATCTGCAAAGTGTATCACTTACACAATAAAATACTGAAAATTGTCATCCGTTAACATAATTTTGGACAAGCTGATATCAGCGAGGTAAAAAAAAAAAGTGTTTCGATAATAATAACTCTTGCAATGCATGAAACAGTTGCAGTTTGTATCTGCAAATATGTTACATTGTCTATTTTGTTCAATTTCCGTGTTGAAGGTACAACTCCAGTACTAAAATACTGACACAATTACTGCATGCCATTGACTTGCCAAAGAGATTGCCTGGACTTTTGGTCCTGCGACATAACTAGGTATAAATATTAACTGATCATTTCCTCTCAGTCTACGATGGACATTTACCACTGCCCTGAAATTCCCAGCAATAGTAGCGATAGGTTCAGGTTCAGTGATAATAGTGTAATAATAAAGAGTTGTAATTTGAGGAAGTAAGAAATATATTGAGTCCATTGTTGCTCAAAAGTTGTCATGCATTAACTTCCGATACAAAGTTTTGAACAAAGATTCTCTCTCTCTTTCCCTGCAGGTTATCCCTTTGCTCTGGTGTACCGTCACTTCTTGTTCTACCAGTCTCCCACAGTCATACATCTCTTTCACACACTCTCTGGACTCTCACTGGCAGTATTCAACTTTGGTAAGATGAAAGAAAAACAAGGGTCTCTACTCCATTTCTAAATGTTTTTATGTTGAATTAATTTTAAAGATCGATAATTGTTTTTTTTTTTTTTTTAGCCTGCATCACCAAATATTTTACGTTTAAAGTGATGGTCTCACTACCTCCTGCTTTCACTAACCCCTAACATCCACTAATATCTGTCTCTTCTTGGTCACGGCGAAGGCATTTTAAACAATCGAGAGCTACAGCTGTAATGCACAAGTAAAATAAAAAAAGGTTTGTGATTCAACTTTTCCACTCGCAAATGGAATTCAGCGTCTCAGTGAAGCCCGAGATGAGACAAACAAAATGAGCCCTGTCAGCTGAAAAGCAGCTTCTCCACAGCATCATTAGTCAAACAAGTCAGCAGAAAGCCAAACAACACCCCCCATAACACACACACATTAAATATGTTTAGCCACTGATGGCTCAGCTTAAATTATGAGTTCTCAGAAAAAGATTGGAGATTGAAGTGTGTGTGTGTGTGTGTGTGTGTGTGTGTGTGTGTGTGTGTGTGTGTGTGTGTGTGTGTGTGTGTGTGTGTGTGTGTGTGTGTGTGTGTGTGTGTGTGTGTGTGTGTGTGTGTGTGAGAAACCTGATTAGACTGTAGGACAACAGTCTGAGCCTGGTCTCGTGGAACAGTAACCCAGCCTAAATCAAGAACATCCAGTCACTCCACATCGTTTGTCAAGTCAATAGTCATCTGCTGAACGGCTCGTCTTCCTATGGCCACTTGTGTGAAGTCAGCAGTCTGAAGTTACATGACCACAGATTTGTTTGTGTGCCACTGAGTGAATCAAAACGTTCCGCTGTACAACACCTCCAACCTTGTTCCGCCAAAACACTGAGACGTCTCTTAGGACTTGCTAGTTCGTTAACTGCTTTGGTTGGAGTTGTGAGGAGGAATGTGCGACACGGTGAATTGAGATATCAACCCGAAACCTATGAACTTTTAAACGGCCATTGCAAATAATCTTAGTAGGAATCCCTGTTTTCTCAACCCGAGCAGACCCACATTCTTGGCTGCCTTATTCCAAATGAACCTGCTCGTCATGTAAGCACAAATGTGTATTGTTGCCAGAGGTGTAGACGCTCCGGTGGTGAGAGCAGTAATGGTGCCTGGCTCAGAAACTGAGGCACTGAGGAATGGAGCTGGAGTTGGCAGAGGTTACAATGGTGCGGTTCTCCTTGTGAGTGAACAGGATGGACTGGACCTGGAGTCAGGACATCCGAGGCAAAGCCATTTGTATTTATTTATTTTTTAATGTATTCAGTTTTTTGACGGGGACTGGAAACAGGAAGGCCAAACATTTTACTCTGTCAAAATAAATACATTGGGTTTGTTTTTTTTGTGTGTGTGTGCGTGTGCGTGTGTGTGCGTGCGTGCGTGCGTGTGTGTGTGTGTGTGTGTGTGTGTGCGTGTGTGTGTGTGTGCGTGTGTGTGTGTGTGTGCCTGCCTGACAACATACCACAGATAGTCAAACTCTCACATGTAGGAACCGTTTTTTGTTTGCCTGGAATTTGCCTTCATTGCAAATGGAAATGGCTCCATAATGAATTCATGGCAGTTGACTAAGCTTCTTCTCCCTGCTGCTTTTCCAAGCCGTGGTCGGGTAGAACAGGAAATGTGGGTTTGTTGTCAGTTAGCTCACCTTGACGGTTACATGATGATGCCTTTATTGTCATTGCAGCACGTAACTTGTACAACGAAATTGTACATCCCATATAGCTCAAGTTCCCTGCCAAATTATAAGGTGTTGCTCTCATCATTGACTGCACACATTGACGGCTCTCTGCTTGCTCCTTCCCTTGCTGTCAAATAACTGCCTCTTACCCTTGTTTGTCTCACTGTAACCTGCAGTTATTTCCTATTCAGAAAGTCTGTATTTGTCTTGAGTGATTTTTTTTTGGTGATTACATGTTTGTTTGTCATTTTCTTTTTTTCTTTCCCCTTTAAACAAATGCCAACGTTGTAATTTTGCTGCAAGGGAACACGGGCTGCTAAAATTGATCTCCTTCTCTCTCCTTTACTCTGTTGCGGCAACACTGGGATTTCACAGAAGGTCTGTTCCTCTATCTTTCTTCATGTACAATGCTCTTTGCATTTTTCCCACCAACACTCCTTAAATCTGATTTCAAGTCCTGTGTGTGATGAATTTTTGTCCTCGCCGTCCTTTTCCCATCTTTGCTCATACCAAACTGTGCAAGGGAGAAAAAAGAAAAACATATACTGTATATGCTGCTGTCTGGTAAGCCCAACAGGTCTCGAATGAGTGCACTCACCATTCCCCTCCTCCCCTTCTGTCCATTTCTTGGCCAGGCTCTCAGATCTATCACTCTGTGGTATGCATCCTAGTCCAGTTCCTGATGCTGAGGCTCATGGGAAGGACGGTAACAAACGTCCTGAGCAGCTTTATTTTCCAAATGGTGAGTCGCTTCTGTCTTTCCACTCTTGTCCACTTGCCTATTTACTGTAGCAATGCTAGTTGCAAACCGTGAGTAGACTCTGCAGTCCAGTGTATAAAACTGCCGATTAGAGGTCCCACATAATTCCAAAGTCACCAAGCCAAAGTTTATATAAAACAAAATCCTGTGTCTGTAGCTGGCCAGTGAACTAATTAGAAAGGAGAAAGCTCCATCATCAGTTTTAAGAAAAATTGGCCCTTTGTGATGTCACATAAGGCACAGAAACCTTCCCTGAGTTACTGACCACATGCGCGGTTGAGTTGTTTTCATCCTCTCCCAGACGTGTTGAAGATAAACGGAAATCTTTTAGCAGTGTTTTTGCTGAAAGCTGAAGGGTGAAAGTTGCACTTTTCTGGACAGCTGCAGGGCTTTCTTCTTTACACACTCAATCATGTGAGTGTGCCCCACTTGAGCAAAACTAGAAAAAAACTACTCAGATGCTTAGCTAACTGTGCGATGAAGGTAATCTATGTTCAACTGTGACAATCCTGACTGACTTTAGTTTTAAATTATTAGCAAAGGAAATTAACTTTAAAACAATATCAAAAGACACATGCATATCAGCTAGACTTGAAATGTCACTCATTTACTACTCAACCCTATATTATCATCAGATCAGAGAGAACTGAGCTAAGACACTACAGTGGATATTCTTGCCATAAATAAGTAAAACTTCTGACACATTGAAGTCATATGGGTGAGCAGCAAATAGGTAAAAGTTCAGTTTTGGCTGAACTGCGTCAGTATCATCGGTATCGTATCCAGAATTCCACAATCACTCTGTTGGATGAAAACTCTTGTATTAGTTAATATGAAGCGATTAATGGCCCTGTGGTGTGTTTGGTGAATGTCTCTCTTGTTCTGTTTCTTCACGCAGGGCTACCTGCTGGCAGGCTACTACTACACAGCAACGCAGGACTATGACATAAAGTGGACCATGCCCCAGTGTGTCCTCACACTCAAACTCATTGGTGAGTTCTGTCTTCTCCTCGAGTTTGAATGGAGGATGGTGCTTTCCCCACACCAGTGAGCCTATAGTTTTCTGTTTCCCTTTTTCTAATTACAGGTTTGTCGTTTGATTACTATGACGGCAGGAAGGAGCCAGTGAGTTGTTTGATTCCTTTTTTTTGCCTTCTTGATACTTTGTCAGCGTGTCTACGCCGTCTGTCTTTGTTTACTAGCTGTCTGTGTTTGTTTCTGTTGTTTTCTCCCTTTTACAAAATTATAAATACTTAAAGGGCATCGAGCCACTTGCTGAGTCAGTATTTATACAAACAAGAAACGGATCAGAAAGACTAAGACACCTGCAAGAAGAGTAATAATTATACCAGTGTATTGCCCCAGTTTCCTGACAATTTAATATTTCTTTTATGATGGATAAAACATTTTTTTTTCTCGATCCTTAGTTGTGAAACTGTTATGGAACTATTAAGCTGTCAGTAATCCTTGTAATTGCTAGGATTTTCCTCTGTAAGTAAAAGAAAAAAAACTTTAAAAATGCACAACCTTGGCTGTGCATCTCTTTGCACCATATCTAATTCACAGTCTGCTTAAATGTAGAATTTCCCTCCCCACTCGTCTGGAAGCTGGTAGCGTCTCCGTTCCGCAGCAGCGTCAACACAAACTTAAAACATGAAAAGTCAGCAGCTTCTTGCCTCAGGCTGACCAATATTATGCAAATGACGTTCAGGAGAACCTCTTTTTTTTAGGTGCTCTATGTAATGAAAATCTGTCTTGATAGCTGCCTGCTTTTATTTCTCCAGAGGGCATTTTAATGCAGAGGTGGAGAAAAAAAAGTTGCTCCTGCCTGAATTCACCGCCACTGCTGTTGTGGACTGTGGTGCTTTGATGGCTCTTATTTACCCTGCTTCTATGCTGAAGCTTTACTTTGTGTTTACTCTCTTCCTCTTGTACAATTCAAATGCAAATATATATTATAATCTGGTTATTATCAAGACTGAAATGCCAGTCTTTGCTCCAACTACTGATGTGTCAAGTTCGTCCCGTTTAACATGACATTTTCTTCTGCACTCAATTCCACCCTTTTCACTTTATTCCTTTCCCTGTTTCTCTCCCCCGCTCCAGTCGGAGGGAAATGATCAGCAGAAGAATTCGGCGCTGCCGTCTGTGCCCTCCCTCCTCGAGGTTTTCGGCTTTTCTTACTTCTACGGAGGCTTCCTGGTTGGGCCGCAGTTCACGCTGCTGAAATACCAGCAGCTGGTGAACAGAGAGCTCACTGACTGCCGTGGAAAACCCCCGAGCAGGTCGGAAACACAAAGTGATATCGCAAAGGAAAATGAACCCAGCAAGCGACTGCTTACGCTCTGTGGAAAATAATTAGAATTTATAATGTGAGTGTTTATCTTCTCCCTGCTTTATCTCACTATTCCTCCACCAGTGTTGTACCAGCTATGAAGAGGTTTTCTTTAGGTTTTTTCTACCTGGTGGTGTTTGCAGTATTCAGTACCTATTACCAAGACAGCTACTTCACTACAGATGAGTTTGGGGTGAGACTGTGTCCTATCTTAACATTGACTTCAATGTTTTACATGTTCTTGTCACAACTCAGGTTTGAATACCATGTCCTTCTCCGTAGGCCCAGCCCTTCTGGTACCGCTGTGTTTATATTCTGATTTGGGGAAAAATCAGTTTGTATAAATATGTCAGCTGCTGGGTGATTGCGGTAAGTTTCCCCTTTTGGCCTGCAAGAGCGTGCATGAAAGTTGGACTGCTGTGACCATCCCCAGAAATGGGGAAAAGTCCATGTTTTAGTTTGTTTGCTCGCTTCAGCCTTTATAAAAGTGTGAGCTAGAGCGTGAATTTCAAGAAATCAGCCCTTTAACATGCTGTTTTTGTGACATCTGTGCGTGGGGCTGCTCCACTGGGTTGCTGATGATAAAAAAAATCTCAAAATGAGTATGATCTTGCATCCGTACATGTGCTGCATTGATGAATAGCTCTATTAACACGCGGTGTCGATCCTGGAACTGGTTGCAGAACAGTAAAACCTCAGCTGCATCGTGATGCGAGCCCTCTGAGGCCGCGTGAATCCAGCTGCTGAGGTTCTTTTGTTTACCGCCGTGACACCCAGCTGCGGTGGTAATGGCGTGCGTCTCATGTGCAACAGGAGGGCGTGTGCATCCTGGCTGGACTGGGCTATAACGGCACGCAGGACGGCAAGCCTCAGTGGAACGCCTGCGCCAACATGAAGATGTGGCTTTTCGAGACGTCAGCGCAGTTCTCCGGAACCATCGAGTCCTTCAACATCAACACCAACGCCTGGGCTGCCAGGTGAGAGAGCGGCGGCCACTAATCCGTGCCCTCGCCTGGCCCCCACTAAAGGGTTACGCTGTTAAATAATTACTCTGGTGATAGCGGCGAAAATGAGGGGGAGGTTATTACAGTTCAGTGTCATACGTCATCCAGGATGAGTAGCGTGGCATCACATGAGTGCACACACCCACACACACACTCCCACCCACACCAAAGGCCTTCCCCCACAGAGCGTCTCACTGCGGCTGAGATGAGCAGGGCAGTGGGAGTGCACTTCAGTGGAGAGGCCTCAAAGTTTGCCATTTTCATGCCGTTGGAGGCATTTTTTTTCTCCAGAAAGTGCTTGTGACTCCAGTCGATGATGACCGCATGTGGAAAGCAATTTATCGAATATACAATTCATTACATGGTCTGTTTCAGTTGAATGGGTTTGCCACCTAAGCGCTCTTTCTACTGTCTGAAAGTGCAGTAGACACAGGACAGTTGGCTGGGAGGCGAGAAGGGAGAGAAGGGGAGGGAGCAGACTGCCTCTCATCGGCAGCGTGAACGGTGCAAATCACAAGGAATCTTATCTTTTCCAATCACCTCTTAGCGACACGTTCACATCTGGGTCTAAGGCTGCGTTCAGACTGCAGGCGAATCAGATTCAAATCTGATTCCTTCTCAAAACATTTTTTTTAAGGGCTGACTGTCCACACTGTTTTTAGCAAGTGTCCAAATGGGATCTGGCTCTGTTCAGACTGGGCCACAATCCACAATCCGTTTTGCAAAAATCGTATTTCATGTGATTTGTGACTGTTCAGACTACAAAAGAGCCATCCGGTTTCAATCTGGATGGGCCAAAAAACGTATTTTTGCTAGGAGTCTGAACGCAGCTTAAATGAGATACAGATCTGACTTTGTGGAAACGCCACATCAGTCTAAACAGGCATATCCGAAAATAATGCAACGTCTGTGTCACTCTAGGTCTGCGCTCAAACAACTGTGAGCTGGAGGCTGGAGTGACAAACGGAAAGAAACGTTATTGTTAAAACTTGCAGGAAGTTAAAAATGAAAGAGAACACAGTTCCATGGCCTCCGTTTCCCTCTAAACTCACATTACAGGGCTGCGCTCCATGGGACTTGGTGTTGTTCCTTTGCACATGCGGGTCGAGTCAGATCAGGATGGTGACTCATTTACACTAAAGATTTTTAAAACTGGCGTGAGCTGTCTCTCTGCCCGGCCCGACCACTTGTGAATTTTGTTACCAATAAACAGGTAAATGTATTCAACAGGTGGATCTGGAACCAACCTGTCTGGTTTACGCCCTCTGGCTTCAAGCTCTGCCTTTGTCCAGTAAATCCGTCAGCCTTTACAAAGACATTCCGAGCCATTACTTGCCGTGTGAACAAAGTCCAAGAGAACTTTTACTTAAGATTCAATTTGTTTGTGCTAAACTATTTAGTCTAATATAGGAGTATTTTCAAAGACATTTATAGTCAAATGATGCTCCTGTCATGAGTCATGCATTTAACAATTGAATCAGTTCAAGGATTAAAAATCTGTTTGCCCTCCTCTTCTGGAAGCACAGAGCTGGAATGAATTTTAAACATGTAAGATGTCAAAACCACACAACAGACAACCAGGAAGGAGCCTAGTTTAAACCCACAGAGGCACAATTAATTAAAATGAGGATGAAATTTGGAATGTATAGACTTCCCTCTGAATTAAATTTCCTGTTTGGCACAGCTCTGCAGAGTTAATGTTGAAGCTCGTTGCCAGTCTGTTAAAGAAAGGGGGGGTTTAACAAATGAGTGTTAGTAGTGAGTGTGCCATCCCTGCATCTGTGGGATTGCTGCAGGTAATGCAATTAAAGTCTCTCTCTTTCACAACGCATCACTTTAGCCGCGTTCAGACTGCCAGCCAAAATCCGATTTTTAGCCTAGCCAGAACTGGATGGCTCCTTTTGTATTCTGAACAGTCACAAATCACATGAAATCCAATTTTTGCAAAACGGATTGAAACCACCTTCGAGAGGTAGTTCCAAATCGCAGAAAGCCAGAAAAAAAAAGCAGATAGCCAGATCCCATTTGGACACTTGCAAAAAACACTGTGGACAGTCAGCCCTAAAAATCGGATTTGAGAAGGAATCTGATTTAAATCGGATTCGCCTGCAGTCTGAACGCAGCCTTTGTGTCCCTGCTCACATCTGCTGCTGGTCAAAATGACCATTTTGGTCGCCAGATCCACAGGCTGAACCAGGCTCCTGAACGCCAACAGACCTCACCTTCCTCAAAGGTCTGACCATCGGCTCCGACACGGTCAAAGTCATTTATAACTGGTGAGATAGAGGCCTGGCAGGCCACACGAGACTGCTGCCTAAATGCAGCTTTAACCAGGATTTATTTTGTCATCTGGCTCCGCTCTCCAAGTTTCTCACTTCATCGAAGCATGACAGGAAAATTTCAAAGATATGTCGTCTCACTGCTATGTGGATGACAGTCAGATGTAGGTATTTTCTTTTCGAGCCGCCGACATGGGTAATTTGAATGTCCCGTATGATCGTCTGTCTGCACTTAAGCAGTGGATGGCCAGTAATTCTCTTTAGCTGAATGCAGAACAATCTGAGCTGTTCATCATTGCTGCCGACAGCATGGTTTCTCAGGCGGATAGTGCTATCAGGTCATCAAGTTTCTTCTGTGTGTTCTAATCTGAGAAACCTCGGTGTTATTGTGATCAAGCTATTAATATACACAAACATGTCAGGCGCTTGTCTCCTAAGTCTCTCTCTCCCGCATTCGCCTGAGAATCGCAAAAGTTGGAGATGGAAAATGGTCGTGGGTGCTTTTGTTCCATCACGTCGGGATTACAGCCAGTTTGCTTGTCAGTTGTCTCGGCAAATCATCCATTGACACACCACAGCTGAGACAGAAGGTCAGTAGGTCAGGTCAGGTCACTCCTGTCTTGGCCTCATTGTGCACCTGCTTCCTGTCCACTTCAGTGTCCATTTTAAGATTCTGGCCATGGCACATTGAGCCATTCATGATCAGGCCCCTGCCTGTACGTTTGTGGTCTTGCTAGCAAACATACAGGCCTCACTGACGTGGTGCCTCTTGATTTGAGCACTTCAGTCTTCTGTTTCATATTTAAAAAGCAACTGATGTTCTTGATTCTACTTTGTGATTGTATGGTATGTTTTCTCTTTTTTTATTTTATGCTGTTGGTGTCTTGAGATAGTCTTGCAACATCTGGGCTTCACAGTAAATGAAAGCTAATGCTCCGTCTCACACATGAAGATAATGAAGTGCTGAGCAACCTCCAAGCTTTTTATGCCCAACCCAGATGATGCAACACACTCCAGGCGAGCACAATTACTTCAGACTGTGCACTTCAGACCTCGTAAACGTTGCGCGTTCTGTGCACACGATAACGTGTGTGTCCAAGATACTGATAGAAAAGCCTGGGCTGTCACTGAACTGATGAGTGCTGTTAAGAATTAAAAAAAAAATAAAAAAATGGTTGAACTTTTTTTTATTGCCGCAGTTGCTATGCAACAACAACTTTCAGGTGAGTGCTTGCCATGTAGGTTGTTACTGTTGATGCATTTATGCTCTCTGACTGTGTTTAGATGTCTAGTCAAAAATAGTCATCTTCCCTCCATTTTTTGTTGTTTTCACCCTGTATAGAAACGTCTTTAAGAGACTGAAGTTCCTGGGCAACAAGAAGGTGTCTCATTTCAGCACCCTCCTCTTTCTGACGCTTTGGCACGGCTTTCACTCGGGATATTTCATGTGCTTTGCCATGGAGTTCATCATCATCACAGTAGAAAAACAGGTAGGAGCTCAACTATTAATTACAAATACAAAGGGGTCTTTCGCCCGAGCGATAGACCAGCTGTGTTCCAGAGCTAGTCTGTTGCTGGGGCTCAGTCTCTAATAAGCCTTAATGAAGAACAAACCTTCTGGTACTTGTTTTAAGACTTAATAAAGCTGTTGTTTTCCTCATTGCTGCAAAGTTCTGCATCGTATTCCCATTGCCTATTAATCGCTCTTTAAAGATCCCATATTCCACAAAATTCCCTTAACCAAAAAATGCACCCTTCATCTTTTTAATACTAATTTAGATGGTGTATGTGCTAAAACACACAGTTCTGGGCCGCTGCTTTTTGTGATGTCACAAAGGGCACCCATACACTCAGAGGTTATAAACAGTCTGAGGTTTGGAAGGTGCAATAAATCATCTCATATTGGGAGGATGTGTTTGATACAGCGCAAGCTGTTTTTCAACAACTGGGGTCTGCCTTGAAATATAAATATATATGTGTATATACAATATAATTAGGGGTCTTTAATGTATGCAAGTGCTAATTGCAAAGAAAACAAATTGATCTCCTTCACAGTTTGCAGTCAATTAAGCAGTGAGTGAGTGCTCAGGAGGCTGTGTTGTGCTTGTTCCAGGCCCAGGCACTCGTGAAGGACAGTCCCACGCTGACGAGGCTGGCCAACAGTCCACTCTACCCTCTCATCTATCTAGTACAGCAGTTTATACACTGGCTCTTCATGGGCTACTCGCTCATAGGTTTCTGCCTCTTCACCTATGACAAATGGTTAAAGGTAAGAAAACTCTCTCACCGCAGAGCCTCCTCCGCGCCCCAGATACGTAGAAGTGTATGTCTCAGTGCAGTGGAAGGAAACAGAGAAGGAAAGTTCCAACAAAAAGATGGTGTCCAGACCATAAACCACACTGTAATCAGTCACACACTACACAAGCTGCACGTATCGTGCAACTGGGTCTTTTTCATATATGCCAAAATACATTGTTTATGTTTGTTACCTGAATATATTTCTCAAACACGATCTTCAATTAATATAATTCCCACAGAAACATATTTTTATCAAATTAGATGACTTGGAAGAGGGAATCAAAGAATGCGTGTTCTCTTCTTTTACATTTTGTGTCAAGAGTAAACCAGAATAGCAGCACAGTGTAAAAATTAGAGTTCAGCGCTAAAAAAAACAAAACCCTGAAACTTTGGCATCACACCACAAAATTGTTCGAGAACGATCCAATGCTGTTTGTGTATTATTTATTTAGTTTGTGTTTGGCCAATTAAAATTATGGAGGGATTCCGCTATTTGAATGCGAACTTGAAGGCATCGCACTAGAATTGGCAGCGTGTCGGGAGCAGATGGCAGGTAGATTGTATCAGGTGGGCTTCATACTCACAGTGCAAGTGAGCAGTGGCAGATATTTTACTTCTGTGACAGATATGTGCAAGTGTCGCAGGGGGAACTCAGGTAACAGAATGCAACACAACCAGACGGCCGCTCCTTGTCGAAGGTACCGGCCGGCAGGCCAGTGTGTGAATTTGACTTTGCTTGTCGCCACCTTTGTTTTTCAGGTGTACACGTCCATCTACTTCTGTGGACACATATTCTTCCTCATAGCCTTTTTAATAATGCCGTACCTTCGTAATGCGCTGGTGCCTCGGAAGGAGCGGAGCCAGTTGAAGAAGGATTAATGCTTTGGATGTAAACCTGGCATGGTAGGCAAGTGCAGACTTTGTGATTTTTCCCTTTTTTCAAATGAGCACATTTTCAATATGTCTGTTTCTGTTTGTTTCAGGTCTGCCTAAGACTGAATATCATCTGTAGGGAAAAGTGAATTTCAAGGAGCAGAATGGAAAATATTTTATGGCCTTTAATGATAATAATAATAATAATAATAATAAGAATAATATATGTATATATACATATATATGTACATATATTCTCATAAAATTTCTATATATTTTTTGTTTTAAAAGGGGGGTGTTTTTTATAAACATTTGGAGAAATGTTTACATAAACTTACCATCGTGCCACAAGGGATAATAATGAGCCAATCGGTGGCGATTTCCTTCTCTTACCCCCCTCACAACTCCTGTGTTTTTCTAAGTACTTACAGAACTTGAGAGATGTGCACTCTGTTGACACAAAATTGCACTCTCAACTGTCAGGGTTCAGACTTTGCTGTCGTCTCCAATGTGCCCTTATGTTTCATTCCGCTCATGTCCAGCACCCACGTTAAACCACCACAGCAGCAGCTCCTGGCTGTGCAGCCAGCCTGCTCTGCACTACACTGCACTACACTGCACTGCACTGCACTGCACTGCTCTGCACTGATGTAGCGACGGAAAATATGTGCAGCCTATTGAAAATGACAGATGAAGAGAACAATCATAATCAAGCTACGAGGTCTTCTTAAAAGTAGCTGGCAGGGGTCGTAAAAAAAAGCACACAGTTGTTTTATTGTCCATGTTCCGAATGAACGTGTGTGTGCAGTGCATCTTTTCCAGTTTTAATTTGATTTGTGGTATAAACTTGTTTTTTTTTCTTTTTCAGTTTTTCCTGTAAAAAAATGGTAGATTAGTACTTTTAGATGATAAAAACTAACAGGAGTTTTTCCACCTGCCTCCCCCCATTTTATTGTGACTGTTCTTTTCATTTTTCGTGGTGCATCTCCTCTTTTTTTCCTCCGCTCAGCCAACACGACTTCTGAGTC